>JAEMON010000012.1:12140316-12152051 GCA_030264115.1 Lygus lineolaris
TGCGGGCAAAAACCTACTTCCATCAACACCGGATCTTTAGAAATGGAAAAAAGGCTCACTTCAGTTCTGTGGTTGCATCATGAAATCTAAAAATAGAATTCAGTTGAGTAAGGTCGTAAACTGAGTCGCAATAATATTGTCTCCGAGTCGCAATAGAAAGAATCATTTGCCTACAATTATCATTTTCTTGGATGCGCTATGTAAAAAAGCTGCAAATTACTACCCAACGGCTTTTCATATCGATAACTTGCGTAGATCACGTGTCTAAACAACATGCCTACCACTATACTTATACTATACTAGGTATCCATGGCAGAATTTTAAAAATTGTCAGGAAAAATCAGGGAAATTATTGGCGCAGACCAAAAGTTTGAATCAGCCGACCACTGAATAAAAAAATAAAAAAAAAATACAAGAAAGTCGGAAAATACTTTAGGATATTTTTTTAGGCTATTTATTACACCTGCATCAAATCGTAGTGGGGAGCGTGGTCGTGGGAGTGTATAAAATTGACATTATTTGCCTACACTGCTGATTTATGCTGGAAGTGAAAAAATAACGAGATTTTTTTCCATGGAATGATCAGAAAATTGAAGAATTTGGAACTTGTAAGAACCCTGAATATGAAATGACTCGACAAATAAAGTGTCAAAATTGTATGAGATGGAAGCTATGCGTATCAAAAGTGTTCGCGAGCAAACACAAACCGAGGTTGTTAGGCTGTACCTATTGCTTCCGAGTCTACCGAAGGATGCGGAAGTTTTGTTTTCACTTAGAAAATCTAAAAAAAATGTGTCCTCCAAAATTGAAATGTTCACTCGCATATATCACGTTTCAGAGCTTCCTGAACAAATTTGGTTCCTTGTCTGTCTGTTGGTCTGTCCTCATTTCCTTGTTACAGCCATATCTTCCAGAGTTATCATCCGATTTTGTTCAAATTTCCAGGGATCGTGCGAGTGGGGGCCATTTAGCGCCCATATGAATTTCATAATGATTGAATCAACGGTACACTCTATGCATGCCCTTACGTAAATTTCTCTCACGATTATGTTGACATTTGTCTAACTTGCAAACATCAACACGATCAAGAGTTTTAACTTTTTTTTTTCAATGTTCTTTGACGCGAGGAAGCTATGGGCCATTTTCACTTGGCAGAGTTACATCCGTTTCTCTCAACAATTATAGGTTAAAGGTTGAATATGGAGAATGGACGGGGTTTAATGTGTGTAAACGTTTATATTACATACAATGTGATCGTATTTTCCCCGAGAAAATCAATTTTAGATCTGTGGGGGGGGGGGGTCTGTAACTTTGGAGTTATCACAATTGTTGGCAGAACGACTGTTGTTACAAGAGTGAGAAATTATCGAGTTGGTAGTCGATGTATCGATTGGAAACGATGTACCTATCGATTGTAAATGTCAAAGAGAAAGAAAGAAAACGTGATGATGGTTCGAATCACTAAAAATTACCACGACTTGGTGTATCACTCTAATAACTCAATACAAACGTTGAAATTATCGCCAGTAAATGATAATAATCCGACACAATTTGATTCAGTCACCTTACCTCATCTTGACAAATCTTTTCACCACCTCCCGAGGTGGTCACAAGCTTGTCCCCAATGGACAACTTTTGTCGATGTGGCTTCCTTACAGAACACCTCGCTTGCAAAACGTGGCGGTGTTTATCACCAAGTTACGAACTCAACTGTTGTTAACAACAGTTGTTTGGTTTACACAACACCCCCCTGATTCGGATGAGATGTATGTATGTAGTTAATTGCCAAACTAAAGACGAAATTTCCCCTGCAAAGTTCAAGGAGATTCATGAAAGTAGTCAACGAAGAGTAATTTAAGAGTAGTCAGAGGTGGTCAAAAAAGAGTATTGAAGCTAATAAAGCAAAAGCAGGGAATTAGGTTGACGCAAAACTAACAGCTGTCCATTTGTACTAAATTATCTAAAACGGTTTTCGAAGGTCCCAGAATCATTAGGAAATTGTTCTCGTTTCTGTAATCATGCCGGTTCCGATCGCGTGTTTCATACACCTGTCTTGACCTCTCAGTAATTGTTTTCATCAGGTTCGTTTGACCCGAATTCACCACCTGTCTAATCGTTTTAGCGGGTAGAAACAGCGTTTCCAACCGTCCAATATCTGAAACTAATAATGACTGAGTGAAATGAGTGAAAGATAGTAGGTATATTATTCTAGTGTCTTTATCTGAGATGTGGATGAGTTTTACCCCACTTTGACATATCGCTGTGGAGGGAGGGTGACATTCTCTTTTGTTTTGCATATTACTTCGTTGTTTACTCCCTTCTGCTAGCATCATTACGGAATTTCACTATACGATTTGATTTTAGGTAGACAAATTCCATTCGGACTTTTGATAACCAACAATCGGTGCTTCAATACAGCTTGCAATTCAACATACCCATTATTTAGGTAGTAAATGGCCCATCCCGAAAAAATTATGAACCCCTCTTTTCTATTACTGTGGTTTGGCTAGGATTTGTACCAATTTTTTCATCAAACGTGTGTGGATAACTATAAAAATGTCAAAGACAACATGCTGTGCAACTTGGTTTTAACCCGATTGACTTGCACTCAAAATACTATTAGATATATATTTTGCTGAAAGACTTCAAAGCCATGATGAATTTCACACGAGCTAATATTAAGTACAATATTCGGGACGTTTGAAACTGATCGACAACCCAGTCGACGAATTATCGGTCACAACTTGAGTGTGATCGACAAACACCTTCTTGAAACTGATCGAAAACCCATTGAAGAGGAGTTATTGAAATCTGATCGACTGCACACATTTTAAAACTGGTCAAAACGTAACCTTCTCGCCAAAAGAATAACGGTACCTCCAGGCAGGTAGCTGTTACTCATGGGATTGATTATACAATAGTTTTGGTTCTTTTCTCTTTTATTAGTGCTGTCTTCTCCGACCCAGATCGAAAATATCAGGACGTACCTTACTACTGAGGGAGGTCTCAAAAAATGGGATCATAACTAACAGTGGCCACACCACAATTATACCAATGAACTCATGAGTTTAAGTCGACAACAGGTACACACCTGCTTAAACCTATGGCGAGGGCGTTTCCGACAACCAGTTGCCGATCAGGGACTTTCGGTCAGTTTCAAACGAGCTCCGATACACTAATAGATCATTCGACTGGTTGATGTGTCGAGCAGTTTTGAGAGGTGACTTAACGATCACTTTAGTGTAAGTACCGAAAACTCCTCGACAGAGCTATTTTCGATCAGTTTTCATGTCGATCACTTTCTATAGTCCCTAATATTCATATTTGGAAAACAAAACTTTGGAAAATCAACTCTAAGATAAGCTGTAGGTTTGCTCCTGGACTAAGAACACTCTTAAATGGATATCATTGATTAAATTATTCCAAACTGTGCTCACCTTGAATTTCGGACTCATCTTCAACAATTCTAGATTATCTTTTGAAATATGCTTGTCCTCTGCCTGGGACTTTTCCAAATCTTTGTCAGAGATGAATGTCGTAGACTAGTTTTCCTCCATTTCAAATCAGTAAATGTCGTTATTTTCACAAGATAAACATGCTAAAAGCTGTGGATTATTTCCTTCACATCGGTTTAGGTCGTGCTTTAACGGCTGGACGGATTTTAGTGCAGTGTTTTGCAAATGTTCGTGGCGAGATTTATGGCTAATCATTGAGGAAATGCTACATGTTTAGAAATGAATCAAAATTGCCAAAAAAAATTATGGGTTTCTAGTTTTTGAACATTTCTTGCTTAGTCATACACGGTTGTTTTTTGCTTGGTCACATTAATTTGACTTAATTTTGATGAAATTCAAGTTGCATTATAATTCAATTTTATTATGGATAGGTACATACATTTTGATTTTACCAGACCTGTTGATTACGATGAACTAGATATTTTTTTGTTGATCAATAGTTGTCTAATATCCAATTCAGTTGTATTGAATCGTGAAAAATAATATTATTATTACGTAGATTTACCCGTTCTGGCATGTGTGAATACACACGTTCTTCATCACTGTAAACCGTCCATATTTCCCAGCGTCACGTTATTATCCTATTCACCTGCCCTCAAGATTAATCAGGCCTCTTCAAACGTGAAATCATCGTTCGAGGTAATTGGATGAGTTTGAACAGCGTTTGCGAGCGATACGCGAAAATTAAATTTTCCCTTTCGGTGAACGCGTCGCGAGATCACGCTTCGGATAATACGAGTAGTTTGCACGGTTTATTCAGAACGGAAACGAAATATAGATGGAGCGCCTTTTTCGATTTTCGTTCTCACCACAGACCTTGATGATTGAATGAGACCTTGATGATGATTGAATAATGCAAGGAACAGAAGTTCCTCCCCCTACTGACTCTCCTCAACTTCCTTCTCAAGGTGCGACATTTAATAGTACATACCTACCTGATGTATATCGAGCACCTATAATCTCTGAATAGTAACTTACAGTCTTGTTCCTTCTTAACACTATTATTGAGAGGCATTCAAAGCACGATTATGAAAATGCAATGCCTATTCAGAAACAAAGGAAAGTTCCTGATGAAACAAAGGCAGATGTATAGGCATTCCAATTATTATCAAAGAATTGTCACGGAAGCTTGAACGCTCGAATAGTTCGCGATCTCGTGTTTTTTGTGTATTTTTCCAATACCAACATCATCGATCTAAGACTAAGTAGATATCTAGACCTTACTCAAAAGTAAAAGGCTTTTTTGAAGTTCGTAGATAGAGGGGTTATTTTCGAAATAATATTATAAATATAGTATATATATTTGTACGGATGTAGAGTTCATTGAGGACGAATTTAGGAGATGTATATACCTAAAGGTCTGTATCAGGGCAGCGACGCTTACATGGTCGTTGATCGCCTGTTCTGCGACTCCCTGAACTGGTTCTCCGCTTGCACCCTCTACTATTTCCTGGTCTACTCGTTATAAGCCTTGTCCTTTTGCAGGCTTCACTCTTCCTCCGTGTACTTCTGCTTCGCCCACTCCTCTTCCTGCACCCTATACTCTTCCTTCGTGCACTTCTGCTTCGCCCACTCCTCTTCCTGCACCCTATACTCTTCCTTCGTGCACTTCTGCTTCTCCCACTCCTCTTCCTTAACCCAATACTCTTCCTTCGTGCACTTCTGCTTCGCCCACTCCTCTTGCTGCACCCTTTACTCTTCCTTCGTGTACTTCTGCGTCGCTCAATCCTCTTCTTGCACCCTTCAATCTTTGACGTGCTTATTTGTCTCCGTATTGTGCGTTTGCAGGCTTTACTCTTCCGTTGTCCACTTCTGCTTCGTCCGTTTCTCTTCTTACACCCTTCAACCTTTGACATGCTCATTTTTTTTCTTTTTGTGATTTTGCAGCCTTGTGAATTTCTTTTGCTACTTCTGCTTTGTCCCCTATTCATCTTGCAACCTGTATTCTCTAGATCATCCTTCATCAACTTCAAGGTCTTCAACGGATGAGGGCTTTTACTGATTCTTAGCTTAACAGGATCCCTTCTTCGGCTCTCCATGATAAATGTTTGAATTGAATTTTAACTTACTAAAACATTATTTCCCATTTGAATTTGAAATTTAAGTAGGTATGGCAAAAAATATTTTTCTTACTAAAACAAAAACATTTTCAGAACTTCAACTGTTTCATCAATACATAATGATACGGTGTAGTCATATATTTTGAATGGTTTCCCTCGGCCGAAACCGAAGGTAGTGAAGCATTATATTCGTACATAAAATGAGTCCACAGAATTTCATGAATGCACCGAACCCTAGAATGATTCTAGTTGAATCCAATTTTTCGGCACTTGTGTGTTGACTGAATGAAGTTTATGAGCCTACATAGCGCACTCTTTCCAACATTTCTTTCAATCGTAGATCCTTCCTCACAGGTACACCTTCTTTGACCATTCTATGACCTCATTCGGGATAAGACATTTGAGTCGCCTCAGGCACATAACCCCTTCTCTTCTCCATTCCATAACGCCTCTCTTCCTTTCCTAACGCTTCCTTCTGGCCCATTCTTTCCGCTTTGGAATCTCTTCGGAGGATCGGCCTTTTTTCGGGCTCAGCCCTCCCATCAAGATTCTTATCGTCTAAATAGGGGTCAAATGCCGCCGGCAGGAAACCTCTTGGCGAGCAATTGTTTCGACGAAATACGAATAAACCACCAAGTTACCAGCACGCAGGCGGTAACGACTCTCTAATGGCTGATGGGGTCAAAACAAATTTCTTTAGTAGTTTTAGGTACCTACTTGAAATTGTAATAGAAGTAACTAGTTTACGATGCACGTAAAGTAACTAGTTTACGTGTCTACTCGTGTCAATAGTCCAGTCAAATTTAGACATCCTGGGGCCCGTTGTTAAAATAATTGTCGGAAAGCTGGTGTCACTTTAGTGTAGTTCTAATAGAAGTATCCTAGGTTTGCACCCGTCTCCGCTTCCTGCGTTTCGGTCTTTTTTCAGTTTTCGCTTATATCTCGGATACAAGTGATCTTACGTCAGAATCTACCCCATAATGAATTAAAGAGGATAAAATATTGAGTCGATTAAAAAAAAACCTGAATCGGAACAACAACGGGGTGTTCGCCATGCCTTATCAAAAAATGGCCATTTTTACTTACTTTCGCAGACATTGAGTATTACTCCTTCCCAATGAGCTGTATCGTTTGAATATCAAATATAATCGATACCCCCTCTCCCTTGAAGTTGTAGGGCATCCATCGGAGAGTCAAAAAACATCTAAAATTCGAACCAATATGAACTCGCACCATACCCCCTCTCAATTTTTGAAGACATTGGTATGAGGAAAACTCGAAAATCAGTATTTTTCAATTTACTTGATCCTGTGACCAAAGACGATGACACGTACTACCCAGACCCTGAAGTGTACGTCATTGATGGTGGATTCAAGTAGATATAGGTGGGGAAAGGCCGTTTACGTTGATCGCTTGCACTACCTATTTCATGTTGTTATGACCAGTTTGAGGGTGAAACGTTATGAGAATGTAATTGCACAAAATGTGTAGGTAGATGTACCTGCACAGTGGAACACTCTTTTTCCTGATGGATGCACTATATATATTGGGAGGTTTCACTGTTGTATGTTGCCATTCCTTATATAAATCAAAGTTACCAATGCATTCACTCAGAAGCAGGGGTGTAAAGTGTAAAACTTGCTGTTAAGCGGCCTTCAATTAAAAAAAAAAGAGGATCTGAACACTCGGTGATGTGGTCTGGTAGGTAAAAAGCCAGCTTAATAATATGACTTAGCTTCGTGCACCTTACAATCTGTTGGCATCATCATGTTTTATCAGATTGGATGGTAAATTTGATTATTAGTGATCCCAAAAAAAATGTGATTCAGTGTTGTCTTGGCTTCTCTAATAAATGACGTGCCTATCAGAGGAATTAAATACAGGAAACTGCTCAGACACCTCATTCCTCACTAGGTAGGTACATGTTTGACGTTAGTGGTGGCAGATCGCGTGTTGAAATCCGTGGGGCACGTTATCGGTCCCGGTGAGTGGGCCTCGCGCGTGGTCATTGCTCCCACGACACTTGCCATTGGGTTCTCTAAGACCTCCTTCCAACTTATCGCCTTATATTCCACCGCCTTATATCCAACTTACTGTATGTACCTACCTACTGTCTTCCCATCCGTTTTGTAAAATACCTCTGAAATGAAACTAGCTACAAATGCATAGACCACGTTTTATTACTCCTGTCAGTGACGCCAATTGAAGTGCACCTATTTTGAGTTGTCATATTCCAAATTGTTCCATAAGACAGGAAATTCACTTCTAATGACTGAATTCATAAATCATTCGACAACCTATCTATCTGGTAGAGCAATGCAAGAAGGCAATGCAACTTAGGAGACTGCCGATTGGACGCTAACCCACACGACTACTGACAATTGCATAGAAAATCTTCGGATTTTTGTGATCAGTAGTAGTAGTAATCACTACGTAGTAGTAGTCAGTAGCCTACAACAGTAGTCTACTACAGTAGTCAGCAGTGACTAGTCAGTAGTTCACCACAGTAGTGATTAGTAGTCAGTAGTCTACCACAGTAGTCGGTAGAGACTATAGTAGTCAGTAGTCTAGTACGGTAGTCAGTAGTCTATCACAGTATTCAGTAGAGACTATAGTAGTCAGTAGTCTACTACAGTATTCAGTAGAGACTATAGTAGTCAGTAGTCTACTACAGTAGTCAGTAGAGACTATAGTAGTCAGTAGTCTAGTACAGTAGTCAGTAGAGACTAGTAGTCAGTAGTCTACCACAGTAGACAGTAGTGAGTAGTAATCAGTAGTGACTAGTCTGATCACATGACTATAGACTAGATACCTGCACCTCACTTTAACATGAAAGCCCGTCGGAATTTCAAGATGGGGGTTTATTTTTTGAAATGTCCATTATATTTTTTATGAAGAGTGTGGTTGATTGAGGATACATTATGAAGAAGTACCTTTCTGAAGATATGTAGGTGTCATACGATGATGTACCTACTCGTAGTACCTAGGGCAGCGACGCCTGCCGTCCAAATGTTAATTTACAGCCTGTATTGCTACTTTTTGAACTTTTTCTCCTCTTGCATCCTCTACTCTTTCCTTGTCTGCTTGTTCACCGTCTTGTGCTTTTGCCGCCTCTACTCTTCCTCTGTCTACTCCAGCTTCGTCCACGTCTGCTTCGTCTACTTTTCCCCTTGAACCCTCTATTCATGCTTCTTCTACTTCTAAATGCGCGACTGCTCGTTCTTCTGCTTTTACTTCTTCTTCGAATGCCGAACTCCCTCGTTGTTTTCCTCCGGCATCTGTCTTCGATAATATATTTCAAAAATGCGAGAATGCCACCAATAAATTCATCATATTTCGCAGCTTCCATCGTATGGATCGTATGGGAGCTTTCATTGTTCCGTTGAGGTCTCCTGTTGTTGGAAGAAAGGATTTTTTGGTTCTCCATGATAATTTTTGTTTATATTGAGGTGTTGTGTTCAATTTGTTAAGGTCCTACACGCAAAAACTACTTAGTAATGACAAAAGTACTATGCATTATGAGGAACGTATGATAATAAACTTCAAGTAGGTGCCTACTCAACAACAAAAATGTTAAAAACATCAACTGTTTCAGTAAGCTACACATCATGTAGTAATACATTTCATTCTTTTCTGATTACCGAAGGTTCAGAAGCAATAGGATTCGTGCGTGAAGAAGAAAAAAAGTTTGTCTTCAAAATCGAAATTTCCCAGTTGCATTTTGTCTCGAAGGGTTTTGAACCACTTTGTTTGGAACCAAGTGTTTCTTCAGCCAATTACGTATCTCTATAGCCAAAACTTGATGGTCTGACAAATAAATTTTCCAGGAAATGGGGGGTTTCAGACTCAATGGATTTCAGAACTCACCATCGGACCAATAGGTGGCACTCCAAGTTGTGGCTGGTTTCCAAACTCTTTTTTTTTTTTTCCCACTAACTATCAACTCCAGTGCCCATTTTCCAGGCTACCCCGAGTGGCTAATCTTCTGCTCCGAACTCACCCTGAATTTGATTTTTTTAACACCCCTATCACTACCATTTAAAAAAAAGTTTCATCTGCCTACGACCATAGCTCATCTTCCATGATATTAAGGCTCACAATTGTTTCTTCTTTTCTTTTGATCTCCTCTGCTCTGGTCTCATCGCTCCCTACTTTTTCCGTTGTTCTTAATCCACAATCATGTTTGAAATGGTTCATATTAGTATCTTTCTTTCAGCGAATTTTCGAAGAAAATGAAGCTAGTGCAATGGCTTCAAAATTTTTGTAATACAAATGTTTGAAAATTTCTGCATGGAAATCCGTTTCAGGCCGTTCTAAAACGATTCCTGAAATTTAACACTTTTTTATATTATATATATTTATATGTTCATATGTGTGTCATTCCAGACGATATCTGACCGAGGAATAAATCTGAAAAAATTTATAAATGTCAACAATAGGTATCAAAAGAAAGGTTAATTTTTGGGGGGTACTCCAAGGGTTCAAATTTTCAAAAATCGCTAAAAACGCGTTTTTTTAGATTTTGGTGTAAATAGCGATCTTAAACATTGGAACATATTATGGTATATTTTGAATCAGCTTAAAATTTCCTGTAAGAATCACAAACCAAATTGGTTGAAATCATCCTTTCAAAATTCGCTCATCAACTCATGCTTCATGAATGGAACTTTTGTCCTATTTTGTATCTTTCCTACTGTAAGTAATTGATGCTCGCTTGAAAAATGTTGTTATATTTCTATAATTATTTAATTGGGTTCGCTCGTACCAATGAAATAAATAAATAAATGATTACCGGCACGCGTGAATGTACCACGCCTGTATCAGCCACTACCAGCTACAATAAAATAATGTACCAACCCATAGTGATATAAACAAAAACGGTTTATATTACGGAACGCGAATCTGTTTCCAAATTAAGTTTCAAGTGCCGAGGCATCGGTATTGAGAGCCTATCGAAACACGGTTTATTGGTTGAGGACGAGCTCCCATCAAGCTCGAATGTGGTAGGCTTATGTTTCACGTTTGAGGGGAAACGCTGACGTGGTTATCGTTCAGGTTTATGTGGTTTTCAAGAGCTTTGGAGATTGGGGATTGAACGGTTTTAGGAAATTGGATTTGAGTCGACACAAGGTTGTACAACAGTTTGCTGACTCATCCAAAGTTCGAGTTCACCTTGACACTCGAATTTTTCCCCCTTTTTTCGCCACCAACAGGCTCACTATTTTCACCACTGAAAGCCCTGTCGTTTGAACTTTGGTTATTTTATCGTTGAAATGGAGCCTCGTACGTTAGTAAGAAGAAATATTCTAATAACAAGATACTTTTATAACATACCTCCTTAAAATTACATTCTACAGAATACAGTACTGGATTCCCTAAAGTTTCAAGAGTCAAAACATACTCTTACTTTTGGGTGCATACTCAATGTTTATAACTGCCTACTGTGAGCAAGTTGGGACAGATTTTCATATGTTGACATTATCCAAAAATCCCAAGGAATTGGGGGCACATTCAATACCACACCGATAGATTGAAAGACGAAGTCACAATGTTTACAAAAACTGCACAGGAGACAGGTAAAGATACCTATGATGATTGAAAGATGAAAAAAAAAAAAAAACACCATAACGCTGACAGTAATAAAATAAAATGGTTTACCCAGTAGTAAATTGGGTATAATAACACAAATTGTTTGCAACCTAACATGTTTAAAGGTACCTATCTAGTTTTAGCTTTTGAAGAGATTATCCTTTTACAATTTAATGAAACTGGTGAGCGAAGTAATGAACAACTATCTCATCAGCGCAAAAAACCCCGGAACCACCAGACTCCTCGACCCTGTATAAATTACGGTCCACTGTCCTAATCGTTTAAATTACCTCCTAACAAAGTTGGGGAGAAAAGTGGAGCTTGGGATTTTTAAAATCTCCTTCGTTCTGACAGCGGTTTTACGAGTCGAGTAACACCTGACGTTCAAAATGTCCACAGAAACCATACTACTCCAAGTGGAACATTATAATTCAGTAAATTATTTTGAAATAGTCAGGTTTCAACGTAATTGAAGCGGGAAAAAATTGTGAAAATATAGAGGGGAGATCTGAAAATAGAACTTATTGATACATCTTGCGTTCGTGTGAACACTGTGTCGTGACGTTTTTCT
>JAEMON010000012.1:12196072-12214102 GCA_030264115.1 Lygus lineolaris
GTGTGAATTACTATCCTAAACATAGGAACATGGTATATTCGGTATATTTATAGGAACATGGTATATTTATAGGATATGGTATATTCGGAATCAGCGTGAAATTTCCTATAAGAATCACCCACAAAATCGGTTAAAATTATTCTTTGAAAATTCGCTCACCAACTCATGCTGCATGAATGGAACTTTACACCTCAATTCGTGAGTCTATCCATTCCAATAGTGATATAAGTAAGGTACACTGTGTACACACTCCATCGAACTAAGATAGACTGGAATATTCTTTCGTTGATAGTGGTTGTGATACAGCATGGGCTTCCTCCGTCAGCGGGCCAACAGGATTATTCTTTTTCTCGTTGCTTTATAAAAAATTACTTGGAAGGCCAATTTATTTTCCTTATTACGCTCCCTTCCCAGTCTCAACCACTTTTCCGTCCATCTCCGTTGGATATTCTTACTTTTTCTTCATACCCGCTAGCCTATCTCCTCCATCAACTCTATTGTTCAATACTCAGTGGAGAGTGTGCACGGAGAGTAGGGGTAGTATTTTTCTTTCGAGTATAGGTAGGTTCAGGTCGTGAACCATACGTTAAGTTGGTTGAATTGAAAACCCTGTTCAAGAGTTCACACCACATTCGTTACACCCATAGATTGGGCCAGTGAACGAACGCCACAGACGAGAATGTGCACGAAAGATACACTTAAGTAAGTAGAAATCAAAGGCGAACTACGTATCAACCTCTACATGTTATCTAGATCTTTAGTTTTGCCTTTGAGGTCAAACTGCCCTCCCAGGAGACATAGGAAACAAAACGCGGTGAATGGGTGAAACTAGAACAAATTCGTCAAAATACTTCTGGTTAAAAAACGCAAATAAAATTTTAATATGCATAGTAACCGTCAGAAGCCAGGTGATGTAATGAATAGTTAACACGAAGGATTCTTTGCATACCTACCTAATTTCGTTTTTCGAGACAATGGAAAGGCACACAGTTAGATTCTTTCGCTAACTCCTTTAGTATATTTACCATCGCGAACAAAGTTTTTGAATGTTAATTGGACGTTATAATCGCCAAAGCTAACACTGAAGTGTTACTACCTACCTAATTGGTAAATATTTTTTTATCTACTGAAAAGCCGATGGTTATTCATGAAAATTGGTTGAAGTCAACGTTAGAGACCATTCGTTACCAATGGTCATTTTTTTTAGTTTTGACTTGGACGGCCACTGTCAATAGTGTCAACCGAGAAGTTAATTTTCATAATGTTCTTCAATATACATACTTACCTAGTACTATTATACCTGATAAATGATTGAAATTGGAAGGTATTGGCCTGAAGATGAAGTTTGAAGAACTCGAATTGTCGACCCATGACTGGGTACACCACCATTGGTTTAGAAATTGAAAATGCTGCTTATTTTTCTCACAGAAGCCCTTTCGCGTACAGATCACACTCTTATTAGAGAACTATCATTTATGATGAAATCCGTTTTGGAAAATTACCTGTTGTCACTCTAGAGGGCTTAAGCAGCCAAAGACCCATGTCATCAAGTTTTACCCATTTTTCTTAGCCAATTTTCGATCGATTTTGATGCAGTTCCCGGCATTCTTCTTGTTTGCCGTTGCTCTATTTATAACTTAAAATTCAAGATTTTGCATTTTTCATACCCTTTAACAAAATTAAATTGGCATGAAGGCAACTCATCTCCCTGGATAATGATAAAATAGGAAGAATGCCGTCAACCGCATCAAAATCCATTGAAATTTGGTTGAGAAAAATGAGGAAAGCTGTGCAACGCTAAAATGATTAAGGGAGAGGGTAGGGGGGGGGGGTACCCGTTTTTTAAACTTACAGGTAAATATAATAATAGTAAGAATAATGTTATAGTAAGAGTTCTAATAAACCATTTTATAGCTGAGATTTAGGCATTTTGGGCTCCGTTCCTTGCCCCCTTAAGGATTGACAGCAAATAAAGTTATCCACACAATATTTATCCCGTGATAGGTCTAGTGATGGTTTTGTCATATTCGTATTTTGCAGTTTGGCTTCAAATATCATAGCACATGAAGACGAAATTCTTTATGGACTTAATCTCTCCTCTCAAAGAACTACAATCACAACGGGACAGCTGCATTTTTTCAATACATAACCGTCATATCAACACTAATTATAAGATCTGCATACTCATTCATCACCCCTTCCAATTTTTATCCACATGATAGAAATATTTCCATATACATTTCCCACTGTGATCTAACTGATATCAGCAGATCCTCCCCACCCCTCACATTAGCCCAAACTGACGGGCGAATCCACGATAATATGCCAAATAAGAGAGAAAAATTCCAGCAGAGATAAGGAAAACCCTGCATTATGTTATGGAAGGATTATCACAGTTTTGTGTTACGACCGAATCCATTTCCCCCACCATTGCCCGAGAAAGGCAAATATTGACTTGACCGCCTTCTGTCAGCAGCGATGTCTCCCTTATTGCTGAGCCTCCTATTTTTTTGTTTATCGTAAAAATTGAATGAGATGCTGTGTTTACTTTATTCCAAACAGATGGGACGAGGTGGCAATTTGTTGACTCCTATGTTTGAAGTCCTATGTTTGAAGTCTTGATTATTCGATTTATCAAAAAGTTACGGAGAGCCACTTTGAGAACGTTTTTTTCCAGTGAAAATACTTTTCCGTGTACGAGCTACGAGGTAGGTCGTTCCTAAGGGGTAGGAATTTGATAAAACAATGATCTAAACCCAAATTCTATTTCTTTTTCTTAAATGAACAAGAAAAACGTTTGCCAAGTGGGTGTGGCACGCTGCGTCATCGTATGATTGTGAAAATATGAATGAACTACCGGGATGAATACTTTACCAAGACAGTCCCAAACTAAAAATTGTGACGGATGATCAGAATTTATTGCAGAGTTTTGAAAGTGGGGAAGAATGCTGGTAAAAAGGCAAAGTTGATCTCCACGCTCTGGTACCATGTGACGGATGAGGACTGCTGATTTTTAGTAGATGCTTATCCGTATTCAAATTTATCCTACGTTTTACTTGATAAATACCTAAAATAAAAGTAGATTCTGCTACCACTAAATTTTAGTAAAATTGAGAAAACAAGAAGATACCCTTATTTGTTTAGGAAGGATATGAACAGACAAGAAGTCAAAATAAGGAGGAAGAAAATATTATAATTGCATGAGAGTTTAGGATAGAAACCTATCTAACACTCTGCTCGAATCAATATAAATGAAATATAGAAATAAATGGAATTACCAGATCGATGTGATGCTGAATGTAAATATCCACAAAGAGAAAAAAGAATTAGGTAATGAAAATATGAAATACCACGAGGTAGGTAAAATGGAGAAAGGATAGAAGGTTTTGGTATTTATGTACTCACGACACGATGGTCAGAAGAAATGTGATCGTATTAACTGGAGGAGGGAACCTCCAGGCATCCCCTCTACAATATAAGTTAAAGGTAGGAACCATCAAAAAGCATGGGAGAGGAATGGACCGTGCAGCCATAACTACTGGGTGTTGTACCTACCCGGTATGGAGGAAGAAGGAGTTCCACGGTGGGCAGTCACGTGGTACCGTGACAAAATCAAACGCGTATTTCGACTTTGTGCAACGGTTTATTTGTTGTTTATGTTACTGTTGAAAACAAATTAGAAACTGAACAAACAGTCGGTGTGAATACCAGGAGCCAGAATCAAACTCAAAGTCGAAATTTCTATCTTATTGTTCTGTATTTCTGTTGTTCTATGGTCGAAAACAGGGAAAAAATTCTTGAACACGACATGATGAGAATGTTAATGGCATTAACTTGACATTTAATTTCATGTCTTCAGTCGCAATGTCGTGTCTTCGTTATCATATTTTATCTGTACAAGAAGTACCAATACTATTACTTGATTCACTAGTAGACATATACTGCATGTCTCGAATGGTTGGTAAACTTGGAGACAAAATACGAATGATAATTTTCCGAACGGTGACGAGATCCAGAGGCGCAATTATCGATGGGAATACGCGAACCGAATACCAATTTCCTACCCCTTCCACCTCAGGCTCCCAAGAATGTTTCTTCTATTGACTCGAAGAGTTGAGAAGGAGTTTTCAAAACGGGAATACAACCTCTCAGAGGGACGAAAGACTGCGTTTTGAATGAAAATCACCTCCCCAGAAATGAAGGGGTAGCGTCGAATTACCAGAGGGACGATGATGAACTCGGAAAACTCAATTAATATCTGGGGAGAGCAAAAAGGAGCTCATCCTTTCTCGAGACAAAGTAAGATTTCGGTGACGAATTTAATTAATTAAAGGGCGAATTGAGGTTTTGGAGGGATGGACGTGAATTGGAAAGTTGTTTACAGCAACCTGAATTATATTAGAGACCGACTTGAATGGTATGAAGGGAACTTATCAACTACGATCTATACATGATGATGGATCGTTGCTTACCAATAGAGGTTTTCCTGTAATGTATAGAGGTTTTTATGAGGTGGGTTATTACAAATAAGAATGGGATGAGGTAATTAGGGCTGAGTGCTGAGACTGTCGGATATCTATAAACATTGCTGAATCCACGGACTTCAAGATTTAAATGGATGATAACTGAAAAAGTTTTGCTTGTGATGGATTCGGGGATGAAACATTCTGGTCATTTTTTAAATTATTTTTATCATCATTCTTGGAGTAATTCAATAATCTAGGTTTTCATTTGTCAATTTTATCATTCGAGCGTAGTTTCCTTTATTATTAAATTTTGAGTCAAGACTCTGCTTGTATTGCGGTCCGAAAAAGATCTTATACGCTTCACGAAGCGTGTTTTTTGGTTTGTACATGAATTATTCCCATGATGTGAGTAGTTAACTAGGAACCTTTGAAACATACTGCTAATTAACTGCTATAGGTTCCAAAAAAAAGGAAGTTTAATTCAAATTGCACGTAATAAATAGCTCAAGTTATCCGACATAGAATCTGATCTTCATGTCCACTGTGAAAACTTACTTCTGGTCAGGAACCACAATTGTACATGGTGTGTCACCTACGGAGCTGATGTTAGGAAACAACAAAGATGGAGATTTCCTCCTCAGCATGGTGTTGTATTTTTGAAAAATCTACATTGCAATTCGATTAGAAATTTGTGTATGCGAATTTTCAAAAGTTTCCATTCCGAAATCAGCTAAGGTTCGAAGTCTGTCGTTCGACTGTGGATGAAGTGATTGTTATCAGGTGGACAAGGTCTAGGCCCATTGTTCCACCATTTGTCCCCCATTGTGAGAACCCATTTGTCCTCCACTTGATGACCAATGGCCATCTCCCCCCCAGATCTAAGTGGGGTCTCTTTTCATTGGATTTTTCTTTCTCTATTGCGTTCTTCATCTGGAACTCAATCGTGCGAGTGACTAAATGCATCATTCATAGCCCGCGGAACAATACGGAGGGCCCAATGACGTTGACAAGCACTCAAGGCCGAACTGAACCTACCATAACCTGTTCAACTGAACTCTGGGAAAGCAAAATATTCGATGCAGATTGAAAGATCACTGCAAGTGTTAGCGATCAATAACCAACAATGAAAAATAATTGTTCCCTAAATACATCAAAGGCAGCGGAAAGTTGATTTTCATTCATGGAATGCAACTTTGTCTCCTCCGAGATGAAAATTTCTATTCGCATTCCAAGTTTCAGAACTTTCTGAAGCAATTTGTTTCCCTAAGTTCAAAAAACAAGAAAATCGATTTTTCGTGTGAAATATCTAGTGGTTTTGTGAAAAAAAAAAAAAAAAAAAAAAATCAAATTCTCCTCCAATATTTGTTTATCCCAGTGTTTCTGAATTCTCCTCCTTAAGATACTTATATGGTTTCATCTTACTTTTTTTCGGACTAGGACCATCATTCGTGTAGGGATAACTAGATTATGTCGTCATAGAAGAGTAGAGGAAAGGTACGGATATGATGATATTATACTGTCGGATCTCCCATATATTCTCCCTCTTTGGAAATCCCTTGCCCGATACAGCCACTCAACCCTGAATTAACCCCGCCATTCTCGATTAATTTTCGCCTAAGGGATTAAAAACCCTTCTTTATTCAACGTCAGACTCGTTGCCTCTTTCAATTTGGAGATTTCTTTTTGTTATGGTATTTTTGTGTTCTAACCTACTTTGTTCATTTCAACCTCGTGAGCTACTGGGTTTCAGGAGAGAACAGGATTTATTAAACGATTATCAAACAAGTGACGAAATAGTTATGTCAAAAATCTCCTAATTGTATGCAATTGTATGTGAACTCTATTCTGTCTAGTCGTATATACTTCCTTACCCCAATAGAGGTAAAGACAAAAATAAAATGTAGTTGTTTAGTTACAAAGTGATGTTGAGTTATTGGCTTTTTCAACAGGAAATTGCTACACACGCGTCTGCGTATCGCCAACGTTTGATATTCATTACAAGCAGTAAATCTGGCTCGCCCAGTGTTGAAACATCGTCCGATTCGTTTCTATAAATAGGAGAGATGGTTTTGTCATTCGTTTCGCGTTGCCAGCGTTTAGTATTTCGAGGTCAAGGCAGAGAGAGTATGCGGTGTGAAAGGCTTGGTTTGTTATCATTTAAATGAATCTGATCAACGCAGAGTATGTGGTTAGAAGTGTAATGAAGCACCTAGAAATGAGATTGCGGTGTGAACTTGGCAAAGTCAAAACCAATAAAGATGGTGTCAAGAATCAAACAGCTCACTAATATCATACCTAATGAAAATTTCGTCGGTCCCACTGCAACAACGGCTACCTACCTAATGTTCACCAACTTTTCAGGAGAGGCAAAAAACTGGTTTTAAATTATTTATTCTTCACTTAGATTTATTATACGTCCACTTCACCTTGTACCTTCCAATTACTACAATCGTAACTAGCTAATTCCAATGTTTCCCATTGAATTGTAATGGAAAAATGGTCAGATAGCTGCTGTTGTTTCACACTCTCATGTAGATAGCCAGTGTTGTTACTCTCATGATCCCGATGTCTACCTTCATTAATGAGAAGACAACAGTGGTTAACTGCTAACGGATATTCAACCACCCTATAAAAAGACGTTTCGCCTCAATCCCAAGGAAACCGGATGTGAATCATAATCAATAAGTAGTAATGATCAGTGAATGACACAGAAAAGGTGAATACTCCTGTATTAATTCATATTAAATACTTACAAAGTGGAAAGTAGCAGTTCGGAAGGAGTTTCAATGGAAATAACAGCAGATAGCTGGTGTTGGTGGGAGGTTTCAGATACCCAGTGTTACCTTTCCTACGATTACAAGTTCAGTGTTGCTCTGAGAGCAAATCCGAGCTCACGAAAAATTGATTCTACATCAGTCATAACCCCGAAACCGCCAAAATGTCAGTTAGCCGGTGTTGCAATGGGACTGACGAATTGTTTCATTTTGAATGTCTGCTGGGTGATTCCAGAAATTTGGTGCCAGACCGATTGCAATACTTCCCCTTTGGTTCAAGAAGGAAAGGGAAAAAAAACAATAAAATAAAGAGCAAGGTTCACCGGTTTATTTTCTTGCTCTCACGTCCTGAAGGTGATCCCCCAATCACTGCCGTCAGGACTTCACTCGCGTGTGAAAGCCCCGATCGTAACGTACGGGGAACGATCGCGTTCACACTAGAAACGGCCTAACGACCGTGTTGATGGATCGTTACCAAAGGGTCGCTACGGTGATGATATCAGACCGTAAAATCGGATGATTAGCTCCCCAACGATACTCGTTTTTGTGGAACAAGAGTTACGTATTCCAATGTCATATCGCTTCTTTGATTTTCACCGCCTAATAAGGTATTTTCCGCATTCATGATGATTTGAAGTGGTCACGACATTTTAACGATATATCCCGATTAATTGAATCTTGATGGCTCAACTCACTCAGTTTTAGTACCGGTGGAATTGTCACAGGAAGTTCTTTCCGCCAGATTCCATCACGACGACTCCAGATTCGATTCGACGTGAAAAGTTGTGGAATCGAAGAATCGGTGATGAATCGAGTGAAAAATTGGTTATGACTATAGGGGAATGAATCTTCCCCTAGTAACGAACGAGTTCACTCAACCAATGTTTATAAAGAAGGCCGACTTCTTGATTAAGAAAGAAGGTGTACGACCTCTACTTTTATGGTATACAACCTGACCAGGAACTCAGCAATAATCTTACAGAAAACCTCATTGAAATCGGCACTGCCGTTCGAATCGCAAACAATCATAGACGAAAAGACAGCAGAATATTAATACTAGCACGGCATCGATTTTCAGAGTCAAGTTTCTTCATGCTTTTGAAACCTGGTGTTACAAAAATAAAGAATAACTAATCTCTGGAGTGACGAAAGTATTTACCCGTGTGTCGTTCGCGATGGACCGTCGATTCTACGCGTGAAGGAATATGATGAGATCGTTTTCCTCTATACCTGTCTTTCTCTCTCCTCAACCCTGTCCAGCAACTTTACCATCGTTTTGCGAAAAATCGGTCCAGTAGTTTAGACGTCCATCCGCCATCCAAATATATCCATACATTATCCATCCGAAGAAGAAGAAGAAAATATGTTTTATTCAATGAAAATACAAACTTCGTAAAACAATAGAATTAAAATAAAACGATTAGGATTTGGCGATTTTTGCCACAAATCCGGATCTGCCGATACGAGAAAAAAAAACAAAACTTAGGAACCACTTTTGTCTGGGTGAATTTTACAATTAAACGCTGTTCATGCCTGGATATTCGCAATATCATTTTGTCGTCTCGTAACTACATAACAGAAGATTGCACAATAGAACAATAATAGATAACTGTATAATGCCTAATTCATACACGGCTAAATTCACAGAATACACAAATCCGGATACTAACAAACATGTACCTCCATACATAATTCCAACATCTAGTTATAAATTATAAAATTTTGAGTGAAAGGCACCGGCTAGTAATTAAATTCGCTGACTACAGAATTTCTATAGGCTATTGCGTCTCTCAAAAATTTATAAAATACTTGTGAGGACCCATTAATTATTTCCATTACTTCTGGCCCTAAGAAAGAACCTTTACCGTAATATTTGAACCTGAATTTACACAGAATTGGACATGTACAAAGGAAGTGGTACATATCCTCGTTCTGTCCTGAGTTACACATAGAACACTTTGCTTCTTGAGTACCACGATTCCATATCTTACAGTTTAACTCACAGCGTACCTTTAATATTAATTTAGCTACTCTCTGATTTAAATCCTTATGCTTAACGACGAATGGAGTTTCCAAGCATTTATATAACAAATTGTTATATCCATCTGATCATGCATGCATGCTTAAATGCATAGTACAAACACCCATCATCCCCCCGTTTGAGGTCTCACTTGGAGCAATGCTCATCAGCAACGATTCTTTCTCCATAACGGCTTGTGCCAAGATGGAGCTCATCACAATCAGGTCGTCCATCAAGCAATGATTGTACACGTAACTGACGAATACACCTGATCCCTTGTCACGTAACTCCAGTTAAAGAGAGAAAAAAATCGAACACCAGTAGAAACAAATGTTGACACCCATATCAGTTGCCTTACACAACTCCGGTATCTTGTTCGCGCTTTGTTCAACCATGTGGGCCTATAACCGTATAACGCTTGCCAGAGGGGCCCGGCCTACCTAAATGGCTCAGCGTTGCTTTTTAAGAAGGAAGTCATTTTAATCAAACGGGGACGCATTCCGTTTGTTCTCGACTGTGGTCCACACACACTCACGTACTCGAGTTCCGATCACGTGTTATGGCTTTTGGATGGATGCAAATTGGCCCTCGTTAAAAGAAACCTTCTCGTTGACATGATTTCTAGTTCGATGGAGAGGGATTGAAATGTTGATGTTGCCAGTGGGCTTGCGGTTTGCATAATGCGCCAATCTGATGGTTCTCCTTTGAAGGAGCCTCAAATATGAGGCACCATCTGCCGTCCGTACCCCCAAGATTCAGACAACTTTGAACGTTTTGCCACGAGATATCATTTGATGGAACATCCACTCACTCAATTGTTCATCAACGCGTCAGAATAAAATAGAGTGTGCTCATAGATCGGAAATTCATATATGTTTTACCTCAAATTTGGGTTCAGCGATCTCCAAAACCCCCGCGAGCCACTTTTTAACTGAAAATTCCGTCTGGTTGACCCATGAAAGAGCTGTAAAGAGGCGCGTGACGTCAGAATTATTTGGGCACTAAGAGTCCCCCCTCCCCCCAGGCGGGTCGGTGACGTCATCATTATTAACTTCTAGGCCTTTGTATGCTAATAGGATACCCTTCATGTTGGACCATTTCGGAAAGCTCTCGCTAAGATCTATCATTTTGGAAAAGGAAATACAAATTATGCGCCACCCCATTATACCCGAAATTATATCGGAACACGTACGTAATGAACTACGCATGAATAACTAGGTACCAATTTTATAGAGATGAGAACACATAATATGATATTGGAAAAAACATAGAATTTCATCAAGAATAATACAAATGATAGCTTCAGAAGAAGGTGAGACACCAAGACACAATATCTACTGCGTAAGAAGGACCAAAACATTGATGGAAGTGGAGTGACATCGCCCAAGGTCCCCTACAGGGGACAACCAACATGGAGGTTCGTGGAGGCTTCTGCTCAAGGTCCCCTCCAGGGTATCTCCGACTTTGGAAGTCACTCTTAAACATAAATTGCACCAAAAAAAAAAAAAAAAAAACCTTCTCAACACTTTGAGACAACCAAATAACCCATCAAAACACATTAGCAAAGTAAAACCTACTGTTTTCTAGTCATTTTATGCTAAAATGTTGACACAAGCACATTTTCTACCGCTCACGTTACTTAACAACCTCACCATGTGGTTATCCTTGATGTTCGAGGTTCTCTAACTGTGGATTTAGCATCCGTACGGTCTCTACAGTGTTATGGAGGAAGAATTAAAGTCATATCTTGTCTGTGGGAGCTACAAAGCGAAAATAAAAAGAGGTCCCCTCCAGGGGACCTTGGGAATTGGGTAAGTACTGACAAAAGTGCTGTGGGTGTAGCTCATACTAGCTTCCTCGTACTCAAATTTAATGTTCTCCCTATTTTTTTCAATCTGAACTATCATCTGTTTGAATTACTTTTTGTAATCTGCGTGTATGAATCCTTTGCACACGCTCAACTTCCACAGTCTTTGTCCGATTTCGATGAAATGTCTACCCTGTCGAATCAACAGCCTCTGTGCGTGCTTTGTATAACGTGAATTTCCTCAAAAGCAGATTTTTCACAAATCTTGATCGTGTTGTTGATATTTTCTTCTGTTTTCCAAATGAAACTGTGGAAGTCATGAGTTTGGAAAGGACTCACAGACTCATTACACATGTACGCAGACACCAAGACAGATGTGGAAACAAATGGAATCCTTTTGATAGACTAGGAAGCAATATTATAACAGTAATTTCTTACCCAATAGATATGGAATAGCTGGATTTCAGCTATAATATAATATATTATATTATAATTCACCAACCCATATTGAAATGACTGCACCACCTGATCAAATTTCAGAAAGAGCCGAAAAAAAATTTCTACATTGGTACGTGGTGCCATGGTGATCATATTGTATGGGGTTGAGGTGGAAGAAAAGAAAAAGATTTCTTCAGTGGCTCCGTCCGACTAGTTTCGCCTTTTTATTCGGCTTCATCAGGACGTCTTTTGGTCGTTGTTTAAATGGAAAAACCAAAATTTGAAGTACTCACCTTCTTCAGCTTCTTCACACATGGTTGCCCTACATGATCACCAAAACATGTTCTATAAGCTCCTATTGCTTTTCACCTTTTTCTCTTCATACAACCTTCTGGGACCAATGTTTCCCCTACTCTCCATTGATCTAAAAACATTTTCTATTCAGCACTTTCAATTAATATGTTCACAAGTCCACTTCATTGATAATTTTGAAGATCTTCGAAATGACATGTTAGGTCCTATTTCTCTCAATGTAGACTAAGACCGCACGTCGATATTCGTGCCAAACTATTCGTCTGGTCTGTTTATCCAATATCCAATTTGTTCGAGACGATCCGCCAATGGTTTTAAAATCGTTTGGAAGGTAAACCGCAATCACTCAACAAGCCTTGGCAGTAACTCACTTCCTAACAAGAGCGCTAATGGAACAGCGACATGTGCCATCGTTTTTTTCCTTCTGTGTTTTCAGTATTTATAGTACCGAGCGATGTCTTTGCCAGATATCGCAGCTTGACTAACGAAAGCAAAGCTTGAAGGACTGGCCAATAAATACATAATAAATGCGGTGTTTATTTCAATTATTATCTATACAAAGATGAATGTTATGTATGAACCCCACCCACTTGGCTTCAACTGTTTTCCGTATTAATATTATCCTGTGGAATAAAACCTCGTCT
Source organism: Lygus lineolaris (assembly GCA_030264115.1). Classification (NCBI taxonomy): domain Eukaryota; kingdom Metazoa; phylum Arthropoda; class Insecta; order Hemiptera; family Miridae; genus Lygus; species Lygus lineolaris. Next base: position 12,208,534 of record JAEMON010000012.1, read on the forward strand.
TCGACTGTTTGCGGTTTCCAAGGTTAAACTTCGTTACCCACCTCTTTTATTTCTGATAGATATTCAAGCTCCGAAGAGAGTCTTTGGAAGAAACAACTCAACAATAAAGAGCAAAGCCAGCTGGAGGCCGACCATTATAAAATACCGAGTCTCGACAAACTTTGGGAAACCCTTCATTACGGCCAGTGATGCCAGGGGGGAGAGAACTGTTTGCTCTTTTGAGAATTACTTGAGCGATGACCTTTTCTTCAGCACGAAGTTTTACGCGTTCCAACCTGAAGTTATCAGAGAAGCGAGAAACGACGGCCCAGATGGAGCCGATTTGAGGGAGAACTCTGAAAGGAAACGAACGAAAGGCAAAGAAATTCTTTCTTTGAAATAATGATTGGTGAGGCGGGACGTCGCTATTTCTCCGCTGTCTTTTTCCGAGGATTGGATTTGATTCGGTCTTTTCTAAAGCATGAAAACACTGTGGAAGAGATTAACGATGATTTCACCTTGATAGAAATACATTGAAAGTCAGTAAATAGTATCAGTATCGCTTAATTGGTGTTCTTATTGCCCCACATGAGCGGACGTCCATTGCGACTGTGAAACCATTCTTGAACATGAAACCAAATCAACTTTGTCAATCCGTTTTTGCATCGCACCTCTTCATACAGGTCGTCAAATAATCAGACATCAAGTACCTACTTACCTGAGTGAATATAATTTTAATTCGTTTAATTAATTATAAATGGAGCTACTGGATTCAGAATGAGAAATACCTACCTTTCGTGGGTTCAGCATCAAGCAAAAACCAATCTCCTCCACGGTCTCATCTCCAGGACGGTTGCACCGATGTCTTTCTCATTTTTCGCGATTGTAGTTATCACATGCCACAATCCACTTTTCTCGAATATGGCCTAATGTACTTACTTAAAAAAAAGGAAAAAAGAAAACAATAAAAAAAATTATGGTACAAAAATGACCTACCTTTTCATATTGTAGTATGTTTAGTAAACAAAAGCTTAATAAATTATTATTATTCTTATTCCAACGTTTCAATGAAGTGGGAAAATTTGGCAAAAACGCTCCAAATGAACAGGACATTTTGCACTGATTCCAAACATACCCCATGTTTCTTGGGAAACTTGAAATATCAGGTTTTTGCAACCATTGGAACCGCCCGAGATTGTTTTTCTATTGGTAATAGAAGTGTTGAAGATATTCGTGCAGCGTGAGTTCTAAATTTGCGTAGCTCTAAATTTGACCCCTTGGAGTACTAAAAAAATGCTGGTCAACGAACTCATCCTTTCTTTTTATATTATTGACATTATAAAATTTTTTTGGATTTTTTATCTCGATTCCGCGATCAGATATCGTCTGGAGTGACCCATATATACGTTTTTGGTGTTATTTCGACGTTTTTGTGCTCACGATTAAGAATTTCCTATACATTTGGAGAGGAGCTCAGTTTTTGCCGGGAAGTGGTCATTTATATAAGCAACTATAGGTCACAGGTCATCAGTACCCTAGCTACTCTCCAAAATTCGAGGGTTTCTGTTATCAATAATAGAAATTTCAATTAGTTAAGCTGACCACAGAATCTGTTGCAATCTGAGGTAGCCGATTGGGAACTTGCATGGTTATTTTTTATCTCAGCGTTTGAAAGATCTTAGTGTGGGCTTTAAGAAAAAGTGCTATATGATGGGTATCCGATGATCGAAACTTACCGAAAAAAGGTCTTATAATTTTAACCCCCCGCCTGCCTGGCTGGGTTCCTCAGCTCAATAACCTTAATGACGTCACGCAATCACTTTCAACCTGTTTTCTGGTTGAACTAGCCGAAATTTCAAGCTGAAAATTGAAACTTGGGGGTTTGAAGGGCGTCGAATGAAATTTTGAGGTTCAAAATGCAAAATGCAAGCTCCCATGCAAGTTCCTCAATTTGAGTTTCGATCGAGGGTAGGTTCTGTTGCAATTTACATTTCCATGAATGTCTTGATTATTTTTCTCGTTTTAATGTCGTTGGTGTGTGATTTTCGCTTTGATAAATATTCATATTGCTTTAGTATGACAGAGACAATAATTTCTTTCATGGTGGTGAATAGAAAAAAACTGCAGTGAAATGATAACGAGGACAGAGATTTTCATCCTTCATAACTTTTCCGCAGCGTCGTAATTTCTCTTGAATTATTCTTCGCCCAGTTCAAGAAGAACAAAGAATCGGAGTTTACTTATTCCTAAACTTGAAGGAGCAGTAAAATGGAAATTTCAAGTGCATTTTTGATGACCAGCGTTCGTCACTTCCCGTCAACCCCTCAGGAAATAAAACAAGATATTTTAAACTTTCCAAGTTTGAAAGGAAATTTTTAGTTTGAGGAGGACCCAATTACCCTTAAGACGTTCGGAGAACTTTTTCGCCATCTACTTTGCTAACTGCTTGGCTACTTTACACTGACTTCCTTTTCCTGGTAGATCACATAATTCTTTGTGGTAGGAGTACCTATAATAATTTGTAGTAGAAGTATAATCTAACTTCATAATGGCATCGTTGTGACTATGAGATACAAATCATCGATGAGTTGAACCACGGCTGGCTTCACAGAAGACTTTGAAAAAATAGTTGAACACATTTTTAGACGTCATTGGCCAGGCTTCGCTGATGGTTGTCTTCATAATGGATCGAGTATTATAGTAGCCTAGGTCCCGAAAGTATAGGGCATTTTGTGGCACTAGTGATAAAGTTCGGGATTATTCGATGATCGTAAATTACCCTATTTCAGTGCCTCTGCCTTAGATGTTTGATACCATCTTCGAGCATCATCAACTAACTGGGAGGGCTTTCCGTCATCGCCAACTTCTAAAGCCTTGAGTTCTACTTTATGTGTGGAAAAATTGTCGGAATTCAGCCAATGTTGAAGAACTGCTTTCTTCTGTTTAATAGTTACGACGTTTCGGGTCATAACTTCGACCCATTTTCAGGTAACCACCTGTACATCAGTAGGAACGCTGGTGTCAAACACTGGAATGATATCAGACCAAAAGTAACATGTCCAGGAAAATTCGACAGGTACCTCTTGTCTTGAAAAAAAAAACCTACTAAACAAAAAACGATGCATAGAAAACTCTCAACCAACAGCCCTCTGGCATCATGATCACATGATGGATTGAAAACGAAAATTCAAAAAAATAAGTATAAATCACTGAAACCTTTGTAAATGTACCTATTACCAAATTTTTGTATATAATATATAGCAAATTTGAATTTCCAATTCAACAACTTTTTTTTCTCAAATGATATTGCGAATAAATATTTAAGGTATTGTACACATTTTTTTCATCGTTCATTATAGTAAGGTACAGCATGAGTGGGTCTTCGTCTTGAATCATTATTTTCCTTCATTCAAAAACATTCTCAAATTTATCAATCAACCTTCATCTTATGTTTATGAATCCATTACTAAATTTATGAGTTTGTTCAATCCGTTTCTATTGTGTAATTAGTTTCTAACATGACACGATTATTTTGAGTGTGTGATTGGATTTTAATACTTCTTCTAGGAGATTAATCAAATAAAAATTTCTCTGCAAAAAAAAATTCTACCTTTCTGGTCTTATTCATGAGGTGGTCGGAGAGACTTGATGATGCGGGCATTGTCTTCTCTTGTCGTATTCCCTCCTGCGTTAGTATGGGAAGAGGCACCTCATATCACGTGAGATAGGATGAGCTCGGTCGTATCACGTGAGGCAGGTCCTATCGCATCCGGATCTCTTGTTTTATTTACGTCTGGTCTCAGTTGATTGATGGGTTTCTACGACGCCGATTTCAACGCTTCCATCCCAACTTCACCCGCAATCTTCATTGACTTTCAAACGTTTCAGGGGAGAAAATAACACAGCGCCATCTCGTAAATACGAGGAGGAAAAAAGTCTGTCGGATTTTTCGCAGGGATGGTGGAAATATCGAATTGGAGATTATAGAAGATTATAACTAAATCCCCTGGACGTTTCTGTGAAACAGAGCGCAGTACGCGCTTAGGGCCTGTGGCTGGACATGTCGAAATAAATTACCTATTCTATAGTAAGGTGTGCATAGTTTTTTCATATACATAATAATATTCTCTACCTAAACATACTGGTAGTAAAATTAGGTGGATTAGAATAGGTGGTAGAATTTGTACAGATGAAAGGAAGTTCCAGTCAAGCAATTCCCAATGAGGAAATTGTCTAAAACTCGTTTCGAGAATTTTCAACAGATTTTGTTTTTGTTTTTTTGACGTTTAATTTTACTAGTATTTGGGGGAATTTTGGAGTTGGTTCCGAATAAGCAACACAAATATGAATAAAATGGTTCAATGTTTCTACTTTTTTTTGACGTTCAATTTTACTAGAATTTGGGGGCATTTTTGGAGTTGGTTTCGAATAATAAACACAAATATGAATAAAACAGTTATTTAGTATGGTAGTATGGCAAGATGAGGCAATTACACACACCTTCCTACTGATAACCATCGAATTAGAAGGGAATTTACTTAGATACCGATAACTGAGTTGAAGCAAAATTGAGATACCTCATTTATTTTAGCTAACATCCACTAAGGCCGCAACTTGTACGATCCACAGCCAACCTGACATTACCATCTCACCTCTGGTCAAGGTCTGCGCAACCGATTCCGCTTATTATTTTTGTCAAAATACTCAAATTTTCCGATTTTTGAGCTGAATTTGACATAAAATTTGTCCCCATATTACCTATTGATGTGCGGGAACCAAAAATATTGACATCGGAAAAGAACTAATAAGAGACACCCTGTCAGTATTGAATCCCTTCAATATTTTCAAAAAGGTCCAGTGTGTGTTTGGATGGTCTCATCTGGTGTTCCTAATGGAAAATAATCCTAATAAGCGTTAGAAACGAAATTCTTAGAAATTCTCGTTTATTGATAGGGATGTCAATGATTAGATAAATTGTGTTTTTGAATACATAAATATTGACACCCCTAAAAGTTGTTGGTTTTATATAAATTTAAATAGGAGGAAATTGTATTTTCATGATCCAGTAATTGTATTGTAGTGCCCCAGTAACTGTATTTTCATAACCCAGTGATTGTATTTTAATGACAAATTAACTGTATTTATCATGACTCAGCAGTTGCAACGAAGTGGATAAAAGATAATTCAAGATGAAAAACATGGAAGAAATAGTTATTATAGTCAGAATCGTGAACCGGCGAGTTAGCGAAATCCTTAACAAATTAGCAGCCGCGAGAGAGTGCTAAGGAATCCTTTAAAAAATTGTTACTTTCTGGTGTAGTGGAGTACGTTTGCTTTCTAGAGAAACCCCTACATAGGTACTACACTTGATACCCTAGATATAGGAGGGCTACATAGGTAGCCCTCTTGAACAGATGTCAAATCGAGTCAAATTGAGCGTGTTCCAACGAAAAATCCGGCCGCAGCTCATACACGTCCTTCTGTTCCTTATTATTATATAAGATTATATAGGAACGTTCCCATGCATTACTAAAACGGTGCAAATTATTACAACGGTTTATTATTTTCCGTATAGATCGCCCATCTACAA
>JAEMON010000012.1:12228007-12248103 GCA_030264115.1 Lygus lineolaris
CCCCCCCCCCCCCCCCCCCAACTTGGCAGACGTTTCTTTTCTTTAGTAGTTTAAACTGTTTCATATTTTCTGCCGTCTCAACTATCTCATTTATATTTTATTATGCTTACTTTATGCATAGAAGAGTACCTATTTATTTTTATGTTTTCCTATTATTTATGTTTTTCCCGTGTTGTGTTAAGTAAATGAATAATTGGCGACTATTTTCGTCTTGACACTTTTTCGGTTTATAACATAACAGGTCTCACATACACAGCATACCTACATCTGGATCTCTACACTCTTGAGAGTGTATTCACACAGGTTAAGTACATGATCGCGTCAACCATGACTTGTGTCAATTTCTAAACATAAGTTTTGTGTTCGTCAAGCAGTGTAACATCATGATCGAATATTCGAGCTCAAAACTCACCACCAGCCTCCGCTGGGTGGGCCCGGACCGCTTCCCAGGTGGTCCAGACCCCAGAAAACCGGTCTTACCCATTCATGACCATCGAAATTCATAATAACGTGTCACAACATGTCCATTCATGTCATAACAAACCGTTTTGAACTTGGCGCGGTGAATCGCATCATAAACTGGTTTGTCGGGCTTCTGCTTGACCCCTGCCGGACCTAACTCAAGCTTCTACAACTTGCGCAAGACGATAATTTCAACAGTATTTTCTCCATATTAATCATTCACTCATGATATTATGCCTTCAGATTCTTTCAGGCAGGTAGTATTTGAACGAAAACTTTCACGAATATTCCAAATCACCATAATTAACACCTGATTGATAGGATTTTTAAGAATCCATCCATTACCTTAATCAGGAAAGGTATCCTATCTGCCATCCCAATTCGTCACAGCTTTTTCCAAACTGACTAATATACTTAATCAAGATTGAGACTTTGTCATCTTGGAGCCAGCCCCCTACTTCCTTCCACAAAAACGGTAATTTAGGAACTATGATTCGTTATCTACAGAAATCAATTTGGCGCATACGCACATGCAGTGACATTCATTGGGCTAAAACCGAAAACCCATCAAAATATCATGAAAAAATTCGAAATCGTATACTCTTGCCCGGACAAGGAAGTGACCACGGATATGTATGGAACCAAAATTGTTCAGAAAGCTCTGAAATTGAGAGTGGACATTTTGATTACCATTCTTGCACAATTATAATTATCCAACTGAAAATCCACAAACGAGTTTACATAATATTATTTCGTTTAATTTCCGATGGACATTTGAACGGTCCAGGGCCGTTCGAAGGTTCCTCCTTTGAGTGGGGACCTACACTGATCTTCATATACAGGGTGTTACATAGTCTATGTGACTGACTCAGGCCAGGTAGCGATTCTACAGGCGATGCCCAACAAAAAGTTTCACCTTGAGTTTCTTTAATTCGTTGAGTTTTTTCCAATTTTAAGATTTCGTTCTTTCTCTCGACCTTTCATCACTAAAACACAGTATTGCATTCAAATACAATTTTCTCCCTTGATTAGTGCACCAAAGTTGGAAAATACTACATCGTTGGAAAGCTGAGATTCTGGCGCAACTTTTAGGCTTACAGCCAAAAAATCACATGCTACGTAGATGACAGGGACCTATGAGCGATTGGAAAAAGTGGTGATTTTCAAGATGTGACAATTTTTCGTCATCAAGTTCATTTTTCACCCATTTGCTCCACTGAAAACTTTGGTTTTCCATCAAAGAGATAGGAAATTCAACACTTTTTCCAGTGGTATATTTGTTTCCAATTTTATACTGTAAATTAAGGGGAGTAGTCCAGTTTAGTACCAAATTATTTGAAATTTCATGGTAATGTTCTTTACACCTGGAAGCATGTCTGCCGTAAATTTTGTCCAGACCGGTCGAGTAGAAAAAATGGAGAATTCGGCAAACATTATTTTTTGATGTAGAAAAATGGGTCATTTTCATGTTCCTTTTTCTGAACAACCATTTGCCGATCGTATTCAAATTTGCACACGTACTTCTTCTACATAATGTACTAAAGATACTGCCAGGGATTTTGAGGAAAAATAGTTTAATGATTTTTTAGCCCAAGTAGACGAAACTCAAAAGAAAAATTTCATAGTGCCCGAAAAGTGAAGAAGAGTTTTACGATACCATAAAAGCGAAGAAGAAGAAGAAGTGATAACACGTATCAGCCGTTCCTGCCTCGTTTCGCGATTTAGAGGTTCACCACTTCACCGTCGCAACGTGAGATTTCCAACCGTCATAACTCCAGTTCTGGTCATCCGATTTTAATGTTGTTTTTACCAATCTGTCAATCCAACTGGCAAATTTCATGTAGGTAAGTAGTTACATATTAAAAAGAAAACGAAAAATAAATGTTTTTGATATTTGTTTGGACTACTCCCCTTAAAAGGGAGTTATGGCTGTTTTAGTGACGAAAGGTCGAAAGAAAAAACAAAATCTTAAAATTCAAAAACCTCAACAAATAACCGGGTTAAAAAAACTGGAGAGAAATTTTGTTTAAAATGACCTGTAGAATCGATACCTGGCGTCAGTCACATAGGTGTAACACCCTGTATATCTTTATTATACCAGCTCAATTCATTATTCTAGGAACGTACCTACCAACCTACCACCGGCTCTGACTTCCTGAGTACCTACCACCTCACACACCGTCTGGCCATGTGATTGATGGTGTTCCCTAGCGAGTTCATGTGAAATAATAAATACCCGCAATAGCCCCGCGAGAAGGTCAGAGTCGATAACATTCGTTATCTTTCCGTTTCATTAGTTGCAACAGACAGGGATCGATTCCTTGATCCGAGGTTTCAATAAAGAATTCCGAACATCAGAAGAAAAAAAAACGAATTTTTTCATTCGATTTTTGGGTTTTACGTACTTTGAAACGTAAACATCAAATTTTGTGGGGAGTTGAACACATTTTTCACTGCTCGATTCCAATGCTTCATTATTGAAAAAGATAAACCACAAACGGTACAAATTTAAATACCTACTCTACAATAATTGAAGTCGTTTGTGAAAAATTTGGTTTATGAATTATGACGGTATATTACGATTTTGGCGATGAAAAGTACCACACAACGTACACAATATCCTACACAAACCGTGATAATTTCATTGATATCTTGTGGGTTGTGAGAGCATTATAAGCGTGATGTGGCAAGAACTTAACTTTTGCGCATGCGCAACCACAACTAATCACGATTGAATTACATGGGACCACCAAGAGCTCAATCAACAACAAACCGCGAAGAATGATGTACAGAAACTCTAATCAACAATCCGACAGCCCAGAAGTTCATATTGCGAGCGAATCCCTTCGAAAGAGATTGTGACTTCTACTTTCCCATTCGGTCCCAAATCAATTTCCCTGTTCTTCTCTTTGAAACCATCTCAAGCGCACAGCTCAAATCCAACAGATTGAATTTAATTGCCAGGAACGTTGGGGCGACGAGCACCAGTCGTTTTGAGATGAAAAGACATGATTCTCAATTCTAACCCTCTTCCCCATACCTTTCCACTCTACTGGTCATTTCAACCCTATTTCCCACTCAATATACGACGGATTTCAAGGTTTTTCCACCGCCATCCACCGGAGGAAACTACCACGATAAGAAGTTATGTAGTCTATAAAAGCAGTCGCCGTTCGAGACATTTCATAACTTCTTGTTCGACACTGCATTTACTTGTTTTTTCTTTCAATTTTTCGCTTCCGAGTCTACAAAGGTTATCACTTCAGTTGAAAAGTCGTTTTCTCCCGGAATTTTAAACTTCCACTCGTATTTTACCTCCTAAACCTTCCTGAACAAATTTCGTTCCGTGTCTGTCTGTCTTTCAGTCTGTCCGTGTCCCGGAAACAACAAGCATATACTTAAGTTCCACAATTTGCACCCGATTTTGATAGAAGTTTCAGCGATTGAAAAAGGGGGTTAGAGAAGATTTTGAAAAATGATTATTTCACATGGTTAGCGCAGGCTTGTTTTAAAATACTGTCAATTGTCAATTACGTCTTGACCTGATGAATCTGGAACTTACGATGTGATGAAATTCATATGGGACCATCCAGGAGAACTTGCAAGGATACACGGACCGTTAGTAAGGAATCAAATTTGTTTAGGAAAGTCTAAGAGGACGAGGCGAGTGTTTAGAAACTCTGATTTTGAAGTGAAAACACTCTTAACCTCATATAAGCTAATTTTCGAAGAAAACTAAGCTACCTATTGTAATGGGTTCAAAATTCTGATAAGGAAAAATTTCGAAAAATTTCTCCTTTGAAATCCGTTTTAGACCATTCTGAAACGATTACTGAAGTTTGTATATAAGTAAATTATAATATTATATTATATACCTATGTGTCACTCCAGACGATATCTGAACATGGGATCAATCTAACAAATCCAAAAAAATTCCAAAATGTTAATAATGACAAGATAAAGTTTGAGTTCGTTGACGAGAATGTCAGGAGTACTCCAAGGGGTCAAATTTTGAAAAATAAGGGTCAAAAAACGTGTTTGTTGTGGTTTTTGGTGTGAATTACCTTCTTAAACATAAGTGAATATGGTATATTCAGAATCAGCACAAATGTTGCTATAAGAATCACCAACGAAATCAGTCAAAATGATTCTTTGAAAATTTGCCCATCAACTCATGCTGCATGAATTCAAGAATGCCTCAATAATAATAAACTCCCAAGAATTGAGGAGGCGAAGATAACGGTGGCCTGAGTAAAAAAATGGTATTGCGGTACTTGGAACGAATTATTTCGTTAAGCATCATAAAGCTTTGACACTTCCCAACTCAAAACTCAAGTAACGACGGGATTTTTCAAGTCTTGGAACTTACAGTTCTGCCCTTTGTTTCGGTGACAGTTCAAAGCCTCAAGTATACTTTTTTGTAGGTCGCTGTAGTAGTAGTTGTGGGTTTGGTTTTGTTCATCTTTGCATCGCTGTCTTTTATCCTTCTAAAAAAAGGGAGTCTTTCCTGAATGAGGAGGAACTTGGATGAGTAGGAAGTGCTCGTAAAAGTAGCGTTGTAAACCGGTGTAATCTCCCTGAAACGGCGTGAAACATCTTTTCACATCGTGATCTCTATGGTTGGACGTCATCTAGACTATGGTAAGTCGTGAACCTTGTTTCTTCGTTTTTTTTTGTATGAATTTTTTCCCGGTCGGATCTTCCAATTTAATCTTGATAACCACGGTTGAATTCCGGCGGATAGTTTCAGTATTGCCCTACAAAACATCGATCTCAGTAAAACCAGTGAAAATAGTCCACCGCTGGTAGTTTAAATTCCTACCATCGAGATTAGAGTAGAAGTCGTCATTTAATCTCGATGGTTTATACCCCGTTGATGAGTTCTCGTCCCAATAGATTAATCCGTCTTTCGCTGCTTTTGTGGATGATAATTTTCAGCCACGTGTAAGGAGTGTTCAAAGACGGTAGTAAGCTCGACTATCATGCAACTTGGCTGTGCTTGTTGCTTGACAATCAATGAATGTGCAATAACAACCGGGTGAAGCTGGTGATAATTCTCGAGATAGTTCACTATGGAAAGTGGTTTGTTGGTGGCATCATTAGATATCCATGTACTGCTCGACATGTTGGCCAACATTGAATTGGCACAGCAGGGTTATCGAGGTTATTTGTATTCTTCTCAAGGGTCTTCACAGGCTCCATATTGGATAATTGATGGGTTATAGCACTTTTTGGCCGAACTGACCACTATGGATAGCTGTTTGCCAATGATTGCTAACCTCCTACTTGTTGCATAGAAGAATGAAGTCTAGTTGTAGCAGTGGGAAAACCCGTGGAGGATAAAGACCAAAGCAGCTCACACTAAGAAGTTTTCAAGAAGCAGCTTTACGTTGTTCCTCAGAGTTTGAGATCGTCTGGCCAAAGGTATCGGAATCAGTCACATCAGCATGACAGGTTGCTGCTTACCTCCGTGGATTTGAACGCCATATTGGCCCAACCTGTTCGCAAACGTCAGAACATTTGGATTTCCGCCGCCCGCGTCGAGCAGAGCTCAGTCCCTTATAGAAGGTAGCTTAGAAGCTTGAAAGGTAGTTTTTCGGAGAGTTTTGTGGCCGCCTCCATTCTAGGCCCATGCGGTCGCGTTTTTTAAGCTAGTCATTCATGTCTTTTTTAAACATGGACTTCACTAAGATAGTTTGTGTAACATCTGAAAATAAAGAAAATGTTTGATTGTGAAACTGTGTGTCTCTAAAGAGAGCATGCAAATAAATGGTCGTTTTGTAGAGTCAAACTCCACCTACCAGTGAAACAGTTTACAGCGTAGGAACGAACTTTGTCATGAAATGGGTATTGGTGTTACGAAATGCAAGCAGAACGAAGATTTTGAATTCAGAATGAAATTTTCATCACTCCTCGTGCATGAATACGTACTTTTCGTCTTGGTCGCTGTAGTACGAGTCCAACTTTTCAGACGTATCCCCCAGGCGTTTCTCAACTGCGAAGTACCACCCAAGCCCGCGACATTATGCATTCCGTTCGCCTGCATCTATTTATAGAGGAATCTCCTCACATTCGCACACACGACGAGTCGAGTTTACATTCAATAGCCTCTGATTGCAGGCCCCTCCAAGTTCCTGGCCATAAATGCGGGATTGTAGGGCTGTGCCACCTGCTTCTCCTATGCATGCGAATTTCCTCTTTTTACCCTCGCTGCTTGGCGCAAACGGTGAAGACAATCATCATCCTTTAAATGAAAAATCATTCCTTAAATCTTATTATTATGTCTTTTTCAATCAATTCGTTTTCGCAGTTTCTTGATGTTCTGTATTAATCGATGAAATACGAGGTTTTCCATCTTATTATAATGTCTTTTTCAAACAATTTTTTCCGAATTGAATTTCCTCTTTTTAACCCCACTGCTCAGCGCAAACGGTAAAGACAATCATCATCCTTAAATGAAAAATAATACTTTAAATCTTATTATTATGTATTTTTCAATCAATTTTTTTTCCCCCATTGTTTTCATGTTCTGTATTTTTCAGTGGAATCCCATCTCCATTCAAATAGTGCAATGATGAAAATTTACATCCGATGATAACCTTTTTCATCTCCTTTTTCGGCTTTATTCATTTTATGTTTTCGTTGCTTAGGTACTCTTAATTTTTCAGTCAAATCTGCCAACCCTGAGTAACCTTGAACATCACCGTTGCTATTTTGAGAAGCGATTGGGGATGCGTAGTGAGTATTTCGACCAACTGGTCACATTTTTCTTCCGGGAATTCTAGATATACATACAGTTTTTTACTACCTGGTAGAGTTCCAAGTAACCTTCACACATACAATATACCGCACACCATAAATATCACCTACACATAGAACATATTTCTCGGTAAAACTTGTCTGGGAGGCACTTAATTTAATTTATGTACTCACTTCAAGGACTCTTGCAGGTCACTCCCGTGACACTAGGAAGGTCAGAAAGAAAGACTTCATTAAAGCCTTTGACATGTTTCAGTGTGTTCAAAGCTCCGCACGATAAAAGTGGTCAAGGTGAAGGGAAACTCGCGTTTTTTATCGGGTCAGTAGGGGGATAGTCAGGAATCCCTCTATGAAGTCTGACAATGAAGAAATCTATTTAAAGACGCTTGCTAAACCATTTTTTCCCGGAGGAAGTATACTTCAGTCCAAAGAAGTCAACCAATCAAAGGTTCACCCAGCAATGTTATTTTCTGTGGGAGATATCTGTGAAAATGGCAACAACGTGCAGCTTCCACCCATACCTAGATAGGAACGAGGTTGGTTTAGGTACCTATGGGCACATAATATTGAATAGGTACACGTTGAAACCGTTCGCTTATAATCACAGAGGCAGCCTCTCAATACCGTTGGAAGTTATAGAAGTTGCCGCCTATTATGAATTCAGAGCCGGTTTCCAATTACAAATTCAGAAGCCTTCTGCGAATGTGGGAACGATCATGAAGGGTTCCGTCCTGTCAACGTGGATCATCACGTTTTCATACTGCTATGAGAGTCGAGAAGCGATAAGGGAGTTGTACAAGAACCAGAATACAAACTATCGAGGATTTCTGTGTGTTACGGTAATATCAGCTGGAGACTGGAGACCAAGGAAGACTCGATCACATATTCACGAGTTTTGAATTAACCAATGTCAACCTTTACAAGATGATTTAATTTTGAGGGACCGTTCATATGAAACATCAGAAACAAGGGATGTAGAGCAAGAAACCTGGCATAAAACTATAATGCCAATTAACATTATAGAACATGAGTAGGGTAAAGGCACCAGTTATTGCCACTATTGAGGGGAAATCCTTATATTTTAGGTAATAACTGTCTCTCATTATGTTTTCACACAATTTTAAAATTTCTGTCTTGGGTGGGTTCGAAGTCATTGCCACCAGAAGCATCGACTAGTGCCACCTGATGCGATCAGTTATTCCTCCCCTCCTCAAGTTCTAGGGAGATGATGGAGAGTAACTTTAAGTCATGGAAGAGCAATCTGTTCGGTGGACCTCTGTGTTATGTATTATTGCGAGCTATACAGTGCGGTATATACGTTCTGATAACTTCTCATTCACTTCCTACATTTCCTTACGGAGCTCTCCGGGTTCGAGATTGTTCAAGTTTATGTAGTACCTTGGTACTGAAACGTGTGCTAATTTACGGTTAAATGGAGCGTTAACAGCACTTGGTATCAATTTAAACGGGGTGATGGAGGATAGTTGGAGGCCTGAGTCCACAGTAGAAAAGACCTCCTGAAGTGGTCTCGAGAGATACCTTGGAGTGGACGGGGGTGACGAGGCTCGTGGCTGTCTAATTAAAGAGGGTTCATTCCAGTGGGCCGACAGCCACCAGAGGTTGCCTTCCCCTGTAAATGGTCGGCTTAGAAGGTACTGAGAATGGGGAAGAAAGGCCTCCTAACCGTCTTGAACACTCCATGTCTTCTTATACATTCCTTTTCCTCGTCCGTCAAGTAGTGAAGGTTATCCATAGTTCATTCGAACAATAAATAACATGCAACGAGAGTGGGATGCTTGTTCGGTTGTGTGGAGTAGAAACGTAGTCGAAGTTGCAGACTTACTGCAAGCAAATATCACGTAGGTACAAACAAAACCTAAAGTTGGTGACAAATTGAAGCATCAGAAACTAAATCTGAACTATATAATAGGATTTTTCATGTTTTTTCTCGGTGTCAACTTCAAACTCTCCCTCATTTATTGTACAAACAAAGAAAAAAATCGAGTTAAAATTCTGTTTTAAATAAAAAAAATTTATAAATAAGATTGAAAAATACATGTAAATATAAATGCTGGTATATTTAAAAACATAAATAAATTCAATAAATACAACTTTTGTTTTGATAGAAGTTCTGTTCCTGTGTCAACTTCAAACTCTCCCTCACTTCTTGTTGTTACCTACTTATTGTGTTTATTATTTACATTAAATAATGATAAAAATTTAAATGTGAGGTGGGTTAGGCTGATGAGTGGGAAACGAAACGGAGCGACCCGGAAGTCCTAACTTGTGTTTCCAACAACTGAGTAATAGCGATCGGGGCTTAACGTCAGGATGTCAGTGACAAGCTCTTAGTATAAGCTTTACGAAGTTGGGCGCCGTACGTTATGCGATGTTTAGGCTTTTCGAGGGACCTAAATCCAGGGATAACGATGAGGGGACGGAGGGGAAATCCTTACAAATTACGTCTAAAACCAGGCGTGGCTTTTCTTATCTTTTCGGTGAATGTGAACGCATTTCATTACTGTTGTGAACAATATTTGGTTCGTGATCTAGATTCTTGGATATTTATGTTAATATCAAAAATCGATTCTTCAATGTGGGTTTTGCTACTCTCGTTCAACTACCGATAAATCTCAAATTAGATTTGGATCACGACGCGTTAATGGGTATATACGTGTATTCTGTTCAAATGTGATATTTTCCATTACTCAACCAAGTTTTAACAAAATTGAACTTTCTCCATTCGATTCAGGTATGTAATAAATTTCTAGACTAAGCAAATAGTTTGGTTAAGGGAATTTGATCAAGACCCCCTGTCGTTTCTAAAGGATCCCACCATCCCGAAACACGGTCCCGAGGGAAAGAGGTCAGGTGAGTCATTATAGGGCAGTAAGGAAAAGGGTATTCGGGAGTGGAGGATGTCCAGGGACACGGAAGAAGGGCCAACGAGGGAATTACTCGAAGGGTCAGCGGTGGGGGTTAACCCTTGGAGACTTCTGGACATAACAATATCACTTCACTCTCGTCCTCTCGAACGCTTTTTTTAGAGAGCCCTTTTGCTGCCGTAAGAGAAAGTGCTTCAGTCAATATTTAAGGAACAGTCCGGTGGTTCTCGAGGAGATGTGTTCTGGAGTTTATGAACCGAAACCAGATCGGAAAATACACTTGGGTATACCAGATCAAGCAAACAACAGCAGTTCTATGATATTCCTTTGGTATGGCTCGAGTCACTTGAGAATTACCTAAACCATTGAAGTTTGCCAAAATTGTTTATCAGGCCATATGTTGTCAAGTGCCGCAGGTTTTGTCACAATATGCGAGAGCTCACGAACAAGAGTATTGACTTGTTGATTGTATTGGATTGGATTTGAGAAATACTGTCAAAACCAAAGAGTGTATACATGCGATCCTTCTGTAAAGCCTACGGCCTCCGGCTTGGTTATGCTACATAAGGAGAAATTGATCATCGGGAAAGCTCAACTTGGCCATATAGAAAAATCATTAAATCAATAAATGATCAAAATTGTAAGTATCTAACTCCCTATGACTGTCTGTAGAATTGTTAACAATAATGCAAATTTCGCGTTTCTTTCCTGTTCCATGCCACTCATATTTATGTGTAGGTACGTCTGAATTTCTTTCTGATCTCTTTTTCGTGAAGTTTATCAAATCAGGTGGAAATGCAGAGGTGCCTGTCAATTAGCCCTATTATTTGATAACATATCTCGGAATTCATGTCGAAAGGGTGCTTGAATGATAACACTGTCTACCAAGACAGATGGACCTCATTCGGCGAAGCGACACCACCTCGTTGACGTTCATCTTATCACATTGACTTACTTTCCCATCATCCTGTCCTCGAACCCACCTGCTCCCCTAAAATACGCCCCATTTCCTGTACATATACTTTTCCAACAATATTATGGTAATCCCCCTCGGGGACCCCGAAGTGTATAGCGAAAAATGAAGACGTATAGGTCGAAAGAGTAGGGCCGAGTACGGGCATATCCAATATCATTTTCTCTCTTATCTCCCCCAAAAATACCTTTCACCTATGTATAGGTACATAATACAGGTGTTAAAGAACTTGTTTCGGGGAAAGATGAGAAAGAAAAGTCCTTGAAACACCAAACTTCCTTGAACAGACGCGTTTGCCTTCCTCAGTGTCGGAGAACATTTTTATTATCCCCATAACTTTTTCTAGTGACAGCTCTTTCCTATGCGCGTCAGACAAACTTTAGGGTTCGAGGGATGATACCACCCAAACCCACATACCTACTATCCTTCCCTCAAAACTTGACTTATATATTTTTCTCCTCGAGACCTCAACACTCATTTTATATGCATTACCGTTGTTTGTCACTGTGAGTGCGGAATTACGTAAATAAACGCTAATGATCGATTGTTAGGATGATTCTTCAAAGGTAAATTTGACTCGTGGATTCAAGAAGAAATTCGTCCACCTTCATGTGCTAATTTTCCAAATGACATTGAGTTTTTTCGCCATTATTATGGTCCGTCTCCGTTTTTTCTCGTTTCAATTTCCCGATTCCGTCACCAAACTCGCTAACACTTTCGAGGATTTTCCAGCTCAAATACTGTTGCACTATTTTTTGGTAATGTTGGTAGGTATAATGGTTGGTCTGAATTCGTCTAGGAGAACTTTGGATTTTACCGGAATCTTCAACATTCAACTTCTTCTGTAACACATATCCAGATCAGCGTCGTCTATCGGTTCAACTCATTAATTCGACCGTACGTACCACGACCTGCACATTACCGTACCGTTAAGTTCCAGTTGCTATCAAACTCGATGATTCCCATTCGAAAACCACTATGATGGAATCTATACATATTCAACCGCCACTAGACAATAAGCGTATAAGATACGTAATTCTATAATTGTGAGTTCATAACCGCTCATTGCAATGGTGGTCAGCCAACCACTCGGAGGTACTTATAATATAAGGAAATCACCAACATTTGATTCATATCACAATAGTACGAATTTCAATGACAGATTCCAGGTAGCTACATGATAGGTAAGTCGCTCAGTGCCACCAGCCAAAAGTGTACAACCCATAGTGTACAAACCTGTGCACACAACATGTGCACTAGGTAATAAATCTAATAAATAAATAATAATACTAATTATAAATAAATAACACTAAAAATCTAACTATATAAAAATAATAATAATAATAATAGTCAAATAATGAATAATAGGTAATAATACAATAATATTATTAAAAATAATAATAAATACCTAATAGCCTACTACTACCTAATAATAATAATAATAACCTAATAATACGCCTACCTACTAATAATAAATAAATAATACTAAACATCTGATTCTTAAAGTCCATACCCAACTGTATGTATTTTTTGTCATGGTTCCTTCGAAAATAAGTAAGTCGTCTCAAATCAAGTTCATTAGGTCAACAGTCAACAGGTGACAAATAAAAAAGCTCCGAAGGCGAAGTCAGAGGGAAAACTGGGGAAACGCCCAGGAACATTTTCTGCTCGGATGAAACGAATCACATTATGCAATTTACGCCGGAGACGAAGGAAGAGGGGGCATAATGGAGTTGGAGTTGAAAATGTATTGGCTAAACCAATCAACGTCAAGGGGCTCCGCTTGATGGGGTGAATTTATGCTGAATAAAAAAAATTGCAGGTTGAAAAACTGAAAAAAGGAAGAACGAAATGAGCGGTAGGCGGTCCATACCTAATTGGAAAAAATTACAAGTTGAGATTATTTTCGTGTGTTTTCACCGCCGAAGAATGTGAAGTAACGATCATTCATGAAGATGAATTTTCATACCATTCACACAGCGGGGAAAAACACTCAAAACGTTTAAATTTGTTTCTTAGATAGGTAGGTTAGCCCCAATAATTTAATATCGAGCACCTTGACTTGGACGAAAATTTGGAGAACTATCACATTTTCGTTTTGGAAATATAAAAAGCTCGAATTTGACATATAAGAGAGATTGGAGTTATACCATAGATGTTATCGAATTTTCGAAGAAAATGAAGCCATTGGAATGGCTTCAAAATTTTAGTAATGCATATTTTTGAAATTTTCCTTTATGGAAATCCGTCTCAGACCATTCTAAAACGATTCCTGAAATTTAACACTTTTTTATATGTACGTGTATACCTATATGTCAATCATTTTGGAAATTTAGAGTAAAAAAGTTAACCACCTGACATAAAATGTAAACCTTGAATGGTAAATTACCATCTTAAACGTAGGACCATTATAATGGTATATTCGGAATCAGCGTGAAATTTCCTATAAGGATCTCACCAAATCGTTTGAAATGAGTATTTGAAAATTCGCTAACCAACTCATGCTGCATGAATGGACCTTTTTTTTAGGGTTCGTTTCAGTTCGTTAAATGGATTCCAATGAAGGTCTCGGAAATTCGCTTCTTCTACGGATGCTAAATCATTCCTGAAACGACTTATTTATCATTAGTGGAAATGACAACTAAAGGTAACCACATTTCCGTTGGTATCAACCGAAATTTTGCTTTTGAAGGAACAGTTCAGCAACTTATCTTTCGAACCTGGTGCTGCCCTACCTTTGCGAGTGAGAAAGAAGCATTAGAGATAAGTTGCCTTGTAAGCCCCAAAAGGCCTCTTCCTGACCGATTCGATCTCTCAGAGAGCTCGTGCGCCCTTTCCATTCACCTGGATCAGATAAGGAAGGAAAAATACAAAACGAAGAAAACAAAATTAACAATGGAGATGAGGGGAGAAATGATAAAATGGTTCTTTCATTCATTGATTGAGATGTCTGTTCGGAGCAGACGGACGAGCACGTGGCGAACGTAGGCGACGGGGTTGTATTGTTTCACAAGCCAACTTGGCGAAATGACGAACGGTACAGCGAACATCCATTGTCATCATGTTGCCGTTTCGATCCAGACTCAATTACTTGGTGACTGAAGCGTGCGGGTCATTGTGAGTCGCCATTTCCTTGCAACTTTTCTTTTGGGACGATGAACTCCTGTCAAGTATAATCAAAGAAGTTGATTTCTAGACATGGAATGCTTCCATCTATCCTTCCACAACGATTCTTTCATGACAAACCACCATTCGAATTTTTTAGGTCCTTAAGGCGGATACGGAGTTGTGTGCATCATTTTCTAGGGTAATAACATGTTTCTGCAGTGACCGATCGATATCGTTACGAAATTAGGTACCTATGTCGCAAATAACTAACTTCCACAAAAACCCTATAGTTTTGAACCAGTTTGAATCCATGACGTTCCCCAGTCAAAATCAGATTTGTCCCACCTATACTCAGTTAGATAGGTAGGCACTAGTGATGAGCGAATTCCCGGGAATTTATTTTTGGGGAATGTTCGCATCAACATGGGTTTTTTTTTTTTTTTACTCATGAAATTGTTTTGCCCTGCCTCATGACAATTTCAGGGTTTACACATATAGCTTGAAATTTTCAGTGGGCTTTATGCATGACTTTCCTTGAAAAGTAATGAAAATGAAGTCATGCTTACTGCAAAAATCACTTCTCTGTAACTTCAGGGAATTTCGTAATGTTTATGGATTTAAATTATTCCCGCCTTATTATTTTGCCAATTCACCCGTGTGACCTATCTTTTCTGATGTCTCTCCTCCCTCGTGGTTGTTGACGTCATCTAAGTTCCTTTTCAGTGTCCTCAACTTACCGCCTCATTTTCAAACTCGTCGGATTTACATCTTAATTTTCTCATTTGCAGATAGATGTAATATACATTTCATCTTCTCTCTTTCCATTTCCGTTGGAACACTCGTCACCTTTGGTTTAGACTATGGCATTTTAGGATCAGGTACCTAGTGGGGTGGAGTCTTCTAAATCAAATTTATATCCCTATAGAATAGGGTATTGCTATTGTGTTGAATTTAAACACCGTTATATATTCATCTTCAGCATTTAATAATTGTAACAGTTGGTGATTAGATAATCTGGAAGCTCAAAACAATTGAAATTGAGAGAAAAAATTTATTCCCGGTTTTTTCCTGGGAATTTATAAGTTGAGGAATATTCCCGATAAATTCCTCCCCGCCCGGGAATATTCCCGGTGCCTATCAGTGGTAAGAACAATTTTCTTTGAGACTCAAAGTGGCCAAGGAAGTGAGCCCAGAACGTCCTCAAAAATTCCTAAATCGAAGAGTTCATAGGAACTCTTACTATAGGTATAACATTATTGGGACCAGTTAGCTAAACAAAATGGATAACCGCCCCTCCAATCCCCCCTCTTCCTCCTCTAACCATTTTAGCGATGAACAGTTTTCCCATTTCATCTCAGTTTTTGATGCGGTTGACGGCATTATTCATATTCTATCATTTTGTAGATAAATGAAGTTTCTAAAAAGGACATGGGACCACCCCATACGATGATTTTGTTTTTCGTTGCCATACTTTTCAGGTTTAGGGTGGTTTTGAGGGTGAATTAAAAGTGATTAGTCCCTCAGTTGCGCCGTTTTTCACTTTCCTCAGCCACCTGAAGAAGGTGAATGGAAAGTATTGCGATCGGCAGAAAACCCAATTTCTGAAACACCACCTTTAACTGGTCCTAATCGACATCTGATCAATTTTCTCCACGTTTTGGAAAAGTGTATATAATATAGTGTATTAAATATTCAACTTTTTTCAATGAGTTATCCGGATCCATACATTTTCAAGGATATGGGAAAATCATGTGGCTCATATTTTTGAGAGATTTTTGGGAGTCGGCCCATCGTGCACTGTGTGAATACCCAGAAATGATCCGTTAATGACTGATGCGACACACGCCCTCCCACTTTGCTCGGATCTTATGATTGCATCAGCAAACATTATGTGTACTAATTCGCTTAACCTTGACGTCGAAAGATCACAATGGCCCGGTGGGCGTCGTGTCGTGTCGCGCCTCCAAAGGAAGATCTTCAGAGCCTAGTTTGAACTCGTTCGATGAAACTTCATCGTCGCACAAACAATACGGTATCAGCCACCTTACAGGCTGATCATTCACTGTATGAATCGTAATTGAAAGTGGATTTTAATATTACATGTCGGAGACAGAAAAGTGGCAATAGCTTTGTGATCTCATGCGGAGTAGGTACAGGTAGTATTCCAGTTGAATTTACGAAAGTTCTTCAGCAACTGCAAATTATTCCACGACGGTTAATATGTTCTATACAGGTAACGGACTTTGTTTGAGGTCTCATGGGAAATTGCACGCTGATCACGAATATACCACATAATTAAGGGTCCCTGAATAAATCTTGACCACTTTTTTTTTCCCCAAGAAAACACTTTTTTCGACGTTTTTTGAGTGTTTTGGGGCAAGACATACGGAAATTATCTGGACAATCGGAAAACACTCCGGGATAAACGTTGTAGAAAATTAAATTCTGCGTCGAATGAGGCCAACACTAGCTTATAAGATTGTACCGACGATTTTTGGCGAATTTTAGAAGTTTTGATCTGTTGATAAACTGCTTGATCGGAGCAGGAAGGTAGGCAGGTAGTATGAACTTAAAATGTAGGTTTAAATGTTTTTATTGGAGCTTGGGAAATAGCATTATTTGAGATTTCTAAAAACTGTAGGTATTACTTGCTAGGTAGGTATCACTGCGTCATCTCAAAGAGCCCACCGCCAGCATTGATGCATTGAACACTTCGATGAGCCACTGATGTTGTTGCACTGCGGGTTTGTTGCGTTCCCAGAGACGGTGAATGATAACTTTTATTCCGCCGCAACACAATCGGAAGAACATTTTATCAACCGCATACATATTTATTGCGCTTGATGAAATTCTCTGGAAACTCAACAAATCCGCAGTACAAAACATCAGTGGCTCATCGAAGTGTTCAATGCATCAATGCTGGCGGTGGGCTCTTTGAGATGACGCAGTTATACCTACCAACAAGTGATACCTACAGTTTTTAAGAATCTCAATTAATGCTGTTTCCGAAGGTCCAATAAAAACATTTAAAACTACATTTTGAGTTCATACTACCTGCCTACCTTCCTGCTCCGATCAAGCAGTTTACCAACAGATCAAAACTTCTAAAATTCGCCAAAAATCGTCGGTACAATCTTATAAGCTAGTGTTGGTCTCATTCGACGCAGAATTTAATTTTCTACAACGTTTATTTCGAGGTGTTTTCGATTTTCTAGATAATTTCCGTGTTTTTCGCCCCAAAACACGCAAAAAACGTCGAAAAAAGTGGTCAAGATTTGTTCAGGGACCCTTAATATGTGGTATATTCGTGATCAGTGTGCAATTTCCCATAAGACCTCAAGATGTGTTTTCCCACTCGATTCCATAGGTTTCTTATTGAGGCCTGAGAATAATTAAGACCTTCACCAGTTGAAAAGCATCGGAAATTTAATTCTTCATTGAGCTCATTTTTGCACTCATGATTTTCACGGGTTTTCCTTGTGAGGGACAACATTCCGTCAAAAATGAGCAAAATTACCTTGTTACGAAATGAGGCGCAGGAGAGAGAAACTACTTCTGGGAATCTTCAACGAAAATATGTTTGGTCAATGAGGTAGGTCAGGCCATAAAGCCAAACGCAAAACCACGGACTGCGGTGTTTGCGGTTCGTCGTTCCGTTGGAAACGAAGTCATTTGCGGTGCGGCCTCTCCTCTGCGAATGACATCATCAATGGCGCGCTCAGAGGTCGAAATCATCTCTCAACTTGACTCTTTCAATGTTGAGTCAAATTTAATTGCGTGCAACGGTATAAATGCTTGAAACGGCCCGTCGTTGTTCATCCTAATTTACGACAGTGCTTATAACGTCGTTCCACAAATTTATTTCAATGTATAATCATTCATTAACATTTTCCATCAAAATTACGATCCTTCCTATTTTTGTTTCAGGTCAGCAGCGGCAGATTCTCCAACGTTGGGCTCACGTTGGGCCTGAATCGGCTGAGTGCCCTGTGAAAATAGGTGAGCATTTCTTGAAATTATTCTCTTGACTTTTTGAACGAAATACATCAAATCATACTCAGAATCTTCGAAAAGATTCAGACACCAACAGCAGCCTCACAAAGAATGGGTAGGTTGGTAATGTGACTTCCAATTGTTACAAAGCATTTTCATGTCATAATGAAGGTTTTACACGCCAAATTGGAGGTTTTACACACCTAATTGGAGGTTTTACACCATTTTGACGTTGAAAGGGTGTCGTCTGTGATTGGCCAATTCCGTACAAGATGCCAACCGAACAAAACGAAACACAAAGCCCATTACTGTTTGGGGTAAATAGAATTTACATAAAATACAAATTTATTGAATTAATTATAATAATTAATTTTCAATTAATTATTTAAATTATTCCTATTTTCAATGCTCTCAATGCGATCTCAGCGCATTCTTTTTCGGTTCAGTTCTTTTAACATGCGTAGGAAATGGTTTCTCAAGAAAGAGGAATTCCACCTGTTACTTATTCAAACAGCTGAGATTTTATTCAAAGTTTTCTCCGCTACCGAACGATTAACTATTTTTTGCACAACTACAAAATGTGATTTTCTCATACACGATAATTCCCCAATGTGAAAGAATTCTTGATCTGTTGATGTTTGTATGTCTAGAGTCTCGATTTCTATCCTACAAGTAAGCTCGTCCTGCAGGAATTTCAACGTTTTATCAGTTTTTGCGGGAAATAGAACGGGAATAGGCAAGTAAACGAAAGAAGTGTGGATCTCAGCACCAGATTCCTAGCTGCTCGCCGTCTTAAAAATTTTGATGATGTGCGGAAGAATAATAATAGTTTCGAACAAACCAACGTTATCCAGTTTCGGTGTCATTATAACAACTTCTACGACTAAGAACCATCAAATTTCAATTAAATCAATTATGTCCCCCTTATGCAGAAATGGGTTCATACGGTGTAAGCAATAAACGAAAAAATAATGATGATGGGCACCAATAGAAAAATAATCAGGTATTAATAGAATTGACATGGAATGTTCGAACGTTTAAGTGGTTGTTTCATTGCCAGAAAATGTCG
Organism: Lygus lineolaris; assembly: GCA_030264115.1. Classification (NCBI taxonomy): domain Eukaryota; kingdom Metazoa; phylum Arthropoda; class Insecta; order Hemiptera; family Miridae; genus Lygus; species Lygus lineolaris. Next base: position 12,247,257 of record JAEMON010000012.1, read on the forward strand.
GGGGCGTTCTGGAACGTGATCGATCCGCGATTTTCTTGTTTCCCTTGCTTAGTTGTTTATACAGCTGTTCCTTGATTACTTCATTCCATCTGGGCGTAGGATGGGAAACATCCCAAATGTTGGATAGCAGTAGGTGTTACTCATTTCCCAAGTAGTCCAGTTTCAATACGATAAATCTTGTTTTCTGAATCGTCGAATTAGCTAAATTGTTGTCGTTTAATGGATGGATTATCAAGAATGTTTGGGTGCTAGGATACTGATTGGATTTTTTGACCTAATGTTTTAGAAACGTACCTAACAAATGGAAGGAATGATGGTGGTGAGAGGGGAAGTACAATTTGTCCTCTTCGAAGTACTTTCTATACAAACTATCGCCGTGAAACTTCTCCACCTTCCCGGTGAGGTAGGAAGAATTCTGAATAATTCTGACGAATCCTACAGGAAAACATTATACAGGAGATGTTTCACGGAAGGATTCGCGGGTTCAAACGTGACCGAAGCCACAGCCTCAAGGTACTGTGCCCCTCACGATCTCACGGAGCTCATTGCCCTCTAGTCTTATTCCTTGTATTTTTTCTATTTTTTTTTTCTTAGATTTTCAAACGCATTAGATTGCAAACTCAATGCAAACTCATTAGAATTATTGAGCAGATGAAATAATCCCCATTTTAGTTTGAGGTCTTATTCTTGTTTCTTTTTATCAATAATAAAAAGCGGAACTCAGTTAACGCATATCCCTGAACACGGATTTAGGTAGTTTGTAAACCTTCTTAATGCTTTTTACGTCAAAAGTTCTGAGAAGTTTTCAAGCGATTGACACATGGTAACAGCTTTTGCTTCCGAGTTC
>JAEMON010000012.1:12274810-12290842 GCA_030264115.1 Lygus lineolaris
GAACAGGCGAAAAGAGGCGAATTCGCGCGAACGGTTCGCCTACAAACAAACACGGCCAACCGAAGGGACTCCGTCCACTACAAGCTCCACCTTCGAGCGAAGTCAGGCAAAAATTGGCGAACGCGAAGAGAATCAAACCAGTTTGTTTTCCAACGATAGAACAGGCGAACTGACGGCGATGGATGTAGAATATTAATTGTTAGCAAATTTTCGAAGGAAATGAAGCTACTTATTGCAATGGCTTCAAAATTTTAGTAAGGCAAATTTTTGAAGATTTTCTTCATGGAAATCCGTTCCAGACCATTCTAAAACGATTCCTGAAAGTCAACACTTTTTCATATGTATCATAATAGGTACCTACTTAAGTGTCACTCCAGACGATATCTGATCATGGAATCTAAATTTAAAAATTCGAAAAAAATTTTGAACTATCAATGATATCGAAAGAAAGGATCACCAGAATTCTGAAGTACTCCAAGGGGTCAAATTTTGGAAATTTATTTTAAAAATCGCTGAAAAAACGTGTTTTTGAGGTTTTTAGAGTAAAATACCCTCATAAACATTGTACGAACATAAATAATATATATGTTATATTCGGAATCAGCATGGAATGTTCTATAAGAATCACCCACCAAATTGGTTAAAATTATTCTTTGAAAATTCGCTCACCAACTCATGCTGCATGACTGGAACTTTTTTGGTACAGAAACACCCCTGTGGAACCAAAAGTTGTTTTTTTTTTTCGAAGGTACTCTTTTTTATCTGGAAATAGTTGAAGAAGGAGTCTGGGGACAAATCCTCCATCAGGTGACGCCACTCTCCAAACTGTGGCCATTGTAGGATAATATTCGTCACCCACTGATCCCTCATAATCCATCTGGCCGCACGTCTTCTCCTTATTTGAACTGATTAGTCCAAAGCATACAATTGCCACATTTTTGAAAACGACATATCGAACGACACAAGGGACGAAGTGGACTGATCAGTAGATTCGCGCTGTTGTTTTGCCTAAACTGGACGGGGTCAGTTCGCCTGAAGAGGCAAAAGGGGCGAACTAGCGAGTTCGCCTGTTTGCCTCTTCGCTTGAATTCGCGTTCACTGTAACTGAATGTTTTTTATATTTTATTGCTTCCTTATAACCATTCATTCATCTTTGTTACTTCTGTTGTTGTAGATGTGTTTATCGGGCCAATATGTGAGTACGTGATCGCTCCTGTAGCCCGCTACGCCGCCGTCTGGAAGGTGCCAGTGGTGACAGCCAGTGGGTTCGCGGATCATTTCATCCACAGAGACGAGTACGCAACTTTGACCAGAGTCAGCGGCAATTACAGGTAACCTACACTTTGGACCAAAGAAATATTGGTGTGAAAGGAGAAGTAATGAAATAACTATATTCATCCACTAAAATACCTATTGTTCCTCACCTGTGTAAGTTATATACGTAAGATCGAGATAATACACAAGTGAGGGCACTCGATATAGGCAAAGTTCTCACGCTTCCATGTCTCTAATATTGTAATAAAAATAATTATCTGTCAATTTTAATCGGAAATGGGGTCCACTGAAATCTTCACCTTCTTCGCCGAGCTTTCGATAAATTTATTATCTTCTTCAGGGCTTGAAGGTAATTTAGGTAGGTGTAAAACATGACACTTCCGTCTTCAACAATAAAAAATTCCACAGGTTCATTATTGAAAATAATAAACCAAAAACCAGGTTGGTAGGTATCAATAAGTATCTAATACCAGTAAAACACTATTGTCAGATGATAGAAATATATTTTAAAAAAACATAACACCAGGCTTTTATAATTTAACAAATGTTACAATTTACAAACATCCAGGAGGAAGCCAACAAGCAGTTAACTGCTGCAACAAGATTACCGCTTGTTATCTTCCTTCTGGGTGTTTGTAGATTGTAAGATTTTTTGTTGAATTATAATAGCCTGGTGTTATGTTTTTTCAAAATATTTATATCATCTGACAATAGTGTTTAACTGGTATTAAATACTTATTGATACCTACCAACCTGGATTTTTTTTAAATTGTTGAAGACGGAAGTGTAATGTTAACACCCTAAAATTACCTTCGAGCCCTGAAGAAGATAATAAATTTATATAAAGCTCGCCGAAGAAGGTGAAGACTTTAGTGGACCCCATTCCCGAGAAAAATTGACAAATACTTTTGTGTTGGGTCGATCTCCATACCTGCAGATAATAATTATCTATAATTGTTTTAGGGTATTCGGAAAAAAGGGGCTGACACAATAGGCGCTTTCGGGGCTTCAATGACCTTTTTTTTTCAAAGTACCTAGGTATAATAGTTCACTCAATGAAATTCGAAGTTACAATCAGTCATGCAGGGCAATATGCAGAGGTTGGTCTGCACGCCAGTTGCAAGTAGTGCTTCATTGGAGATTCACTAGGGACTCTGATATTGAGGCCGATTGGCCTACGTGAGCACCTGATAACGGACGGTAAACAAGCATAATTTTAATATTGAAAATCCTATTAGAATAATAGAATAAAGTCGGTAGGTGATAAGATTGAAGCTACACATAAACCCGAGAAGTCTGTGAAATTCGTGAAAGCTATGAGGACTTCACACAAAAAAATGTGATAAATGGCAGTGAAGAAGCGATCGAAGGTGGGTGCTCTCAGTAATATCATCTGTGAAAAGAGAGAAAAACACGAAATAGTTATGATTAATGATAGTCTCGTGCTCTTAGAACAGGTGGTCCCTCACCATGATTCGGTTACAAGGTATACCTGAGACTCCTGTAAGGACAAGCGTTTTGATGTCAAGAACCGCTCAAGAGGTGGGTTGCTCCCAGAGGAACCGTCTCAGTTCCCCTCAACTGTCTTAAAATGTAAAGATCAATGTGATCTGATTACCAAAACTCTGAAAATTGCTAGAAATTTGACTAGTACCTAACTAACTTTGTCGTGATAAATCGGGTTTTGAAATAATTCGGATGTCCTTAGGAACTATTGAACTGGCTACTCATACGATGAAATGTCAGGGGACCATTTTGGAGACCAAGCTATCCCTGAAAATTCCATTTGAAGAGCATGGAAATTGTTGAACATGACAACATTCATTCAACTGAACAAGTTCCATATCTGCGCCTTCTAAGTCAAAATACTCAGTGCGGGTTGTTATTTTTACTCAAGATATTTCCATCTTCTAATTTCGTTTATCGGGCTATAGTCTAGACACCATACTTGGCAGTTCTATTTTCCAGTCTCCAAGTATCACTCGCCTCATTCTTCTAGTCTCATTCCTAGGTAGGTTCTCTACCACTCTCCGCTTGAGTGAGAAACCCAAGTAATAATGAAGAATATCTATGAAGAAGTATGTATAACTCCTTACACGCTTACATAGATAATTACGTAAGGAAGAAAAAAATATGTACAGGTGCCCAGTGAATGCTGGGTACCATATACCTTACCTGCCTTTTGTAATGTATATTTCAAGGGTGCAAGTCACGTGACGACTCCATTTCTCAACTCGGCCCCATCTTCCGCCATATCTCAGATTTCTCTTTCCCCTCTCCAACGTCAAGAAAATGGAGTTTCCCGTTCACGTGTAAAGAAGAGCAAGTATACGTGTGTCTTTGCACGTGTCCGTAAGTGTGTTGATGGACTGAACCTATTCTTTTTTTCTTTTTTTTTTTTGCTTTTGAAGTAGCTCATAAGTAAACATGAGAGTCAGGAGTGAAGCCCATCGACACCTTCTTTTCTACCGTCTCCCGCAACATTCTCCTTACATTGACGTTTTTTCGATGTGTCGGATACCTATATCTTATTTTATGATATTACTTCCAGATGTCATGAACACTGACAATCAGGATGTCTATTATAGTTACCTAGGTACTTACTCAGGTCCTTGACGTATTATACCTACCTATCTAATTTATTGTATTATAGGTTGGTGGTAGTCGATAGTTCACCAGCAATATTGCATGAGGAAGAGATTAATGTAATTTCCCAACTTGAGCAGCACCCAGACAGTAGTTATTCAATGTGTAATAGGTAACCTATTCGGTAATAACCTATTGTACATTATAACCTCTAATCTATCTAATTATCAATAACTACCTATGTGGCAAACCTCCCGTACAATCCCTGACTAGTTAATAGTAATAAATCTCAACAAAAAAAAGTGATAGTGTCATAATACTTTGATGAAAACATCAAAATATCAGATTTGGGCTTTAGGTATGCTCTGATTTCAGATAGTACATATCGACCTGCAACTGCCCTGATGAATCTTAGGCACTATGGAAAACATAAAAGATTTTCAATTTAAATTTACATGTTTCCGACCTTCGTGCCTAAAGACGAAATATGGATTTCAGTAATAAATGATTTCAACAGTTGGAAATGTAATACCTATTAATAGGTTAGTGCCTTCCTACTACATATTTTTATAATAAATATATTAAATATATAAAGACCCTGCCTACCCACTATATTGGAATCCGATAATAAATTATTTGGTCACCTGACCACCAGTCACATGCTGCATTCAAAATATTTATGTGAATGCTGTATGTGACTGGTAGTCAGGTGACCAAATAATTTATTATCGGATTCCAATATAGAGGGTAGGCAAGAAGATGGTAATTTTTAAATTGGTTGGTAAAACCGCAAAACAAGAAAGATGCGTATCTATAGAAAGATGCGTATATCTAAGAAAGATTCTTATATCTAAGAAAGATGCGGATATATAGATGCTCCTGATCATTTTTCGGACTATCATAATTCAAAAGAAAATTGTTGGTATTGATCAGAAACTAGACATAGGTACTCAATTGACCAAAAGGTACCACGAATATTGAGAATAAATTCTTTTTTCCCGATTTCTCTCATGTTTTCCTAGATTCGGTATGGGGAAATTGTACGAATTTAATTCTGCAATTATTTGTAATTCTACCTATGCAATTCTACTCACATCACTTGACCGCATTAATGCTGACCTTGCAACATACTCCATCACTCTTCCGAATTTCCCTCTTGAAGAAATATCCCCACACCCTCCTTGGACTCTTCAACAACCTAACTTCTGTTTTTCATTAACTACATTTTCTCAAGAGTGCTACTAACCCAACTGAATTTCGGACTTACTTTTTAGAACTAATCCAGCAGCTCTCTCCTTGCACAACTGTGTTCTTTGACGAATCAAAAACTCTTACAGGAGTGGGAACCGCGATTTGCCACGGATCTACTTAAGATAAGTTCTCCCTCCTTACTTCATGTTTGATCTTCACTGCAGAGCTTCTCGCCATTCCAAAATCGTTAACGATTGTTACTTTCCCCTGCAATAAACTACTCGTCTGCACCGACTTACGCAAAGCGATTAAGAAGCGACCAGACATCCATCCGTTGGTCAGTAATATCCTGATAGTCATTCATGACCTCATCAATAGTGGCACCTCGGTGAACCTGTGATGGGGCCCCGGGCACTCGGTTATACCAGGAAATGAGGCTTCAGAAAAGAAAACTCGAGAAGCAAGTTCAGAACCTTTAAATATGCAACTCTATTTACGGTCTGATTACTATTCATAGGATATTTGATGATTAGCGGCGACAGACAAATCCCACCTCAGTGCCTTACATGGGACTGCCTGCTCACTGTTCGACATCTTCTGACAGAATACCATACCTTAGACCTACAGAATATACCAAGACAACAACCCCACTCCTAGGAAACGACTCTACACACTTCAGACTTCTATCCTCAACACTCAAGACAGCTAACATTCAAACTAAAACAACAGCTAACATTCAAACATTGAAACTATTGTATCTAGGAGTGTAAATCATACAAACACACTTAATTGATTTTACTATCTAATTGATGCATGTTCGGCACCAATGACCCAATTAGTTGAATGTGCCTAGTAAAAGAAAACTGAAATTCTGCAAGTTCCATCTTATTTTGCTTTACCTTCAGTCCATGATGACCGTAAGTGAGCTCTAAACCAATCACTAAAATACCCTAAGAAAATAATTATTGATAGTAATTAACATTGATGGGATTTTCCTGTAATAACATATTCTTTTCCTTAAAGAGTTTTCAAAAGATTAGAAGGTATTTATCCGTTTCTCACAAAGCTGGCTTCAAATATTCATATTTTATTTTGCATATTAAAGCATATTTTAGGGTTTGTTGCATATTCTGAACTTTAGTGCATATAAATGCATTTTTTCAGGATTTACGCCCCGAAACTTGGTGGGTAAATAAAGAAAAAATTAAAAAAAAGATAAGTTGAGAGATGTTTCTCAAAATTAAAAAAAAAATCTTAAATTAAAAACAAATTAAATCAAATTAAGTTAAAAATTAAATTAAATTAAATTTAAATTTAAAAAAGAAATCCTGGAAGAAGATCGTCGACGCCTTACTCCCGAGAATCTGGAGATGGTCGTTGTCACCAATTCTTTTTCATTCGGTGAACAAAGCCGGAGTGGGAAGAGTCGTCAATTGACATTGATTGAAACGATTTGTGAAGATCTTTTGTAAAGCGTCTGGTGAATTTACAGCAGTTCAGGCATTTTTCTGCCATTTTTTCTTTTAGTAATTCAATCGTGATTTCTGAGGTTCCTTTTTGTATCGTCTTGTAATTCTTTCGTGATTTTTGAGGTTCCGTTAAGTATTTAACTACTTACCGTCGTTTTTGTATTCATGGAGAAATCGTTTGGATGGACGTCCACTAAGTCAATCTGGTATTGCTTTACTATTTTGCTATTAAAAGTATAAAATATATATTTTACATTGTGTTTCACGATGATTGGAAATTTCAAACTCATTTGCTCTTACCACTATATTTTATTAATTGCATATTTCGAGTTTTGCGACATATTTTAGGTGCATAAAACAGCTTTTTTAGTGACACATAAATCCCATCCCTGGTTATTAATATTCAATTTAGAAAATGCCTCTCTTTTAATATTCTTTTCTCAAATATTACCCTAGGTAACTACAGGGCAGCAGTGCCTAACCTGACCTGCGGCCTTCGGTTTAATTTCCAACTGGTCAATACTCTCTTATGGATTATAATCCAACTCTGAAGTGTTGTCGGCTAAGTTGGGACTAACCCAAAGACCATTAGAGCTTACAAAACCAACACATCTCCATCCACAATTCCATTATAAACGTGCGGTTCAATTCACAAGATAGTTTACATTTGTCTGACGAGTATTTTTAAATGTTTACCTTCACCCTACAACAGCGACCGAGACGGTGATGTTGCGGTCATGCGCAAATCTTTCTGGTTCCCTCAAGTTAAATATTAGTTTAAAACTTGTTGACGAAGGACAGGGGACGTGACCTCAGGCCTTCCGTTTGTTTCCTTTACAAATATTCCGAAAAGGGCTGGAGTGTGTCGAATGATTACGGTCCCTACACTCGTATTCCAGATGCCTTTGATGTAATAATAACTGGTTTGTGCTCTAAACTGAGGAGATGCCTAAGTTTATTACATCCAGAGAAGACAAACAAGAAATAGTCTAACCGAGTTTCATTTTCCAACATATAGTTAGGTCGTATGCATTATTTATTTGTGTTGTTGTTCGAAAACACTGAACTAACCACGTGAATCTTCGTAAATGACTTATCAAAATGTTTTATATTTTATAACTACTTGGTTAATATGATGGAATAAATACCTACTTGGCATTATCTCCAAACCGTTTCTCTCTGCTTTTGAATTTAAAATCTTGAAACTCGACTATGACACCGGCTAGAAACTGCCTACCTTGCCAACCACTTTCAGTCTCCTCTGCTATTGAGAGCTCAGAACCCTGTCAATTGAGGTTTTATGGTCGCGGTTCATTCACTGGTCATTCGCTGGTATCTATCATCCGTTGTTAGTAGTTTTTGGAACTTTTCGGATTTATTGAAAAACTTTATCCGCGCTATATGAAGAAAGGTATATGGCCAAAAGTGAAGGACACGACTAGGTATAACATGTTGCAGAAATCGGAATGAAATTGGTCGAACCGGGACTGAGAAAAAAAAACACAAAAAAAGTCCCTTTCATGCAGCATGAGTAGATGAGCGAATTTTCAAAGAATCATTTTAACCGACTTGGTGGGTGATTCTTACAGGAAATTTTCGGCTGATTCCGAATGTACCATATTATGTTCCTATGTTCAAGATGGAAATTCACACAAAAAACTTCGAAAAACGCGTTTTTTTTTAGCGATTTTTGACTCTAAACATTCAAAATATAAACCCCTACGAGAACTCCAAAAATTCTGGCCAACGAGCTCATCCTTTCATTTGATATTATTGACATTTTGGATTTTTTCGGATTTTAGCTCGATTCCTCGGTCAGATATCATCTGGAGTGACTCACATATAAAAAAAAAAGTGTTAAATTTCAGGAATCTTTTAGAATGATCTGAAACGGATTTCCATGATGACAATTTTCAAAAATTTGCATTATTTACATTTTGAAGCCATTGCAATAGCTTCATTTTCATCCAAAATTCACTAAAACATAAAAATTGTCTAATAGTCTAAAATTCCATAGGTAGTGCTGAGGCATTTAAGATTTGAAATTCAAAAGCATTCAAAATAGTCGCCTAAATTGCCTTTCTAAAATGAGGTTTGCCAGCTTTCCTCTACGTCAAAAACCAGTCTGAAGAAGTCAATAACCAACTGAAATTTATGAAGAGCAGCCCAGATACTCAGAAAGTACACTTGTAGTACACACAGTTAGTACATAGGTATAAGTCGTACACTTAGTATTATATCAACGATGATCGGGGAATCTTTGAAAAAGAAGGTGAAGTTTTTTAGTTGACCCCTTCTTGATCATCTTTAATCAATCCACCAGTTTATTTTTGGTAGACAAACTGACGGTATATTAAATGTCTGCAGTACTGTTATAGTCCAAAAATCACGATATGTTACTTCGAACCTTGGGTTTTGGGGAATGCGGCTAGCGCGCTCTATATCCTTTTACTCTGCACGAACTAAATCACTCGCAAGACTCGTGGACTCCCCACACTCAAGAAGTTGTGGAAACCCATTTCAATAAAAATAAAACGGAGTTAAATAGAAAAACTTTGTCTATTTCCACGAAAATAATGAGTTAGAAAGTTAAATCGATTTCGACGTTGGGCCGTCATCAGTAACAAATAATAACTGAAGGTACATCAGAAAGAGCCCGCCTTATATAGTCACAAGAGGAAAGGAACTTTAATCACATTAGTCGAGAAAAGTGAAGGGGCTGGGAGGACTACCCAATCACGTGCATGCAAAGTGAAAGGGTTGTAGCGGAACGTGAATGCTATTGGCTGAGAGAAGTGAAAGGGGCCGGGAGGAATAACCTATTTCTGATGTATCTTACGTTCTCATTCGTTATTGGCCTAACCGTCGAAATCGAATCAACTTTGTAGCTCATTATTTTCGTGGAAATTGACAAAGTTTTTCATTAACTTCGTTTTATTTTTATTTTTCACCTTGAAGTTTTATGATGAATGTGTACTGTAAACGACTAAGGTAGTTTTCATTGAATGACAGTATTAAGTCACCCGCTGTGTGCATTCATCAAATTGAATACTTCCAATGAATTATATCACATAAGTATCACCTTGTCATAGCTTCGCTAATTTACATTATTTTCCTCAGGTTGATAGCTAAATGCATGGTAGCCACCCTTCAGCACTTCAACTGGTTCGACTCTGCCCTCATGTACTTCGACTACGGTCTCAAGTCCTCCCTGGGCCACTCCGACTGCTACTTCGCCCTCGGATCTGTCTTTCAGCAGTTGACTTCGATGAACTCTCACAGGAGCAGGTCGCAGAGCTTCAACGAAACGACGGGCCCCGATCGTTTCAAGGAAATCCTCTTGGAGCTCACGGAAAAGTCCAGAAGTGAGTTGAAGGGGTGTAACTGGGTATTTGCTACAGGATTTTCAGTTGAGGAATTCAAAAATTCCAAATCGTTTTTGAATTTTGGCTCACTCGCGGAAACTGATGATTTTTGCCTCTCGCGTCTTCTATTTTCAAAGAGTAACATAATCGGCCAGGCATTGTAGACCAAAAAAACGGGTCTACAGTTTTAATTTGTTCACCCTTTATGTTTTTTGGATCGCTAAACACGAATTTGAACTGGAACTTGTTTTTGTTGCATTTTAGGCTCAAATTTCGGCACTTATTTTTTCTATTATCTCAGAAGAGGAATCATTTTTTCGACAAGACCACTCTTTATGAAATTAAAGGAGACAAAATTTCCTACATTTTCCATATATGTAACGTATTTTGTACATACACATACACTAGAGCGTTCCAAAATTGGGCCAATCTTTTCAAGCGTAGCTTTCTCTTACCAAATTTAGCTTTTTTTTAATTCAAATTTAGTTTTTTCCAATCAAATTATTGCAGTTTTTTCGAGCCATTCAAGCATAAACCTGTCTTGAATTTGAATTGAAACCAAGTGCCTACATAAGAACATTATTATTTTAAAGCAGCTAAAAATGGTTGACAAAAATATGATCTCGAATCAAATCTCAAATTTTTGTTCGGAGGAGCGTCCTTTTTGATGGAATTTCAGGTCGGTAGGTACTGTAACGATGGTTGCAAATTTGGGTAGTTGACGGGTACTAACACCAAATACCCCCCGAGTACTCTGCATAGAATTACCATCTAATTAGCTAGCCTGGATCCAGTTTTAAACGAATTACATTCAAGTAAAATGTCGAATTTGCTAATCGGATCGTTAGGTAGGTACTTCAAAATATTATTGTTCAAAATTGATTTATGTCGAGATAGGTCGACCGGCCCTGGTTCCTCAAGGACTGTCTAGCCATGTTTTTTTTTAGGTGCCTTAGCATTTCGAAGAAGAAAAATAAATATTTATATTTTCTCGTTTTCATGGGGATAAGTTGTTGACGAACTTGGTTTTTGATCAATATGGAAAGTCAGAGGTGGGAGGGTGGAGGGGGGGGGGGGGGGGGGGGGGGGGGGGGGGGGGGGGGGGGGTCCGGTGTGTCCGTTTAAATTGAAATATCTTGGTTCGGTAGGGTAATTTATTTTCGTACATTAATGGAAAACACCATTATCTAAAAATATTTACTTCAACTGAAATTCCTGTTAAAAATCTTTCTTTTTTTTTTAGAAATAAATTAATTTATTCCGAATAAATAGGTATTAATTTCGATAATTAATCGAAAATCAATCATAAGGAGGAAATGGTACCCATTTCTCATTTGAAGGAGGACAATTCGCTCTAGGAGTGGACAAATTTTGAACGAGTTTGGTGATGATCTACTAAAAACTATTATATACCAATATTAAACCGTTAAAGCGTTGAAAAATTCAGTATTAACTACTCGATATATTAATATGTAGGCACATAATATTTCAGTAATCGGGTACCTACAAATTCAAATTGAATAGCCAGCGTTCACATTTCGGTTGTTTTCAATTATTTTAATTCTGTATTTTGAACAGTTTTGCCTCCCACAGAGATCATTATGTAGAGTTAAAAAATTAATTAGTTTTCGATATATTTCTATAACCTACACCACCTATATACCCAATAAAATGGGATGTTCACCTATTTGTTCATCACTTTGGTATGAGGGGGAATCGTTCAATAGCTCATTTTGGTTTGTGTTGACCCATTTTAGAAATACATGAAATATCCTGAAAAAAAGTCGTTTTGGAGGTTGGGTGGTCTACCTTGAAGTCATACTCTTATGAAAGGCTTGGTGGGTTTTACTACACTGATTTATGGTATAAAATATCAGCAGTTGGTATAATTATTAGCTAATATCTTATTATAGAATGAATTTCGATTATTGTGTTCTTTTTCAGTTCGTAGTTCACATTAATCTTGTTTTCGAAACGGTAATTACTTCCGTCTACGCCAGATTGGTAGAATCACAATATATTTCTGCTATTACGCCATCATCAGGTTTAGATTACTCCTCAAGACATCACCACATCCCAACCACTTTTGACTAGCAAACTAAACTGAAACTGACTAGCTTGACTTTCAAAAAGCAAAAACTGACAAACTTTGACTGGAAAAAAAAACGGACAAACTGACAGATTTTGTCGGTTTTTGTTTTTTTTAGAATCCCGAATGCTTGGTTTTGAATTTCGTTGGTTTTTGAAAATCAAGCTAGTCAGTTTCAGTTTAGTTTTTCTAGTCAAATGTGGTGATATCTTGAGGAGTAATCTAAACCTGATTATGGCGTAATAGCTGCAATGTATATTTTGATTATACAAAATCTGGCATAGAACTGAATTAATTACCCTTCCAAAAACTGGATCAATCTAATTGTAGATAATTATTTGGATGGACATATCCAAATGATTCAATTGTTATTGCTCTTTTATTTTCATTGAAACTTAGGATTTCAAATTCGATACCTACCTTCTTTTCGGGAATGGTTGGCAGCAGCGCTCTCTTGCGTATTTGGAATAGAAACAAGGCCAAAGAAATACTGTGGACATTTCAGTATCCATGTAAACAAATCACACATATCCTACAAATATTTCCTTTCAATTTTATGAAAAATGTGTTGGATGACAAATTTAGTTTTTAGAAATAGTCTTCCTTTCTCACTCTCTTATTGGCACTTTTGCATGCTCTGAGTGATTGAATCGTGTATATACAGGAAGGGGCAAGAAAAACTCGAACGTTTTGGGTGAGTCAGGCTGTGCATGATTAGACATCTCTTCCCCCTCCAAGGATCCTTTTGTCTTGCAAACATCCCACCATTTTTCGACTAAATCTCAAAAGTCAATGTAATAATCTTATTATTATCCTACTTATTATTTTGTCTTAATCGGTAACAGTTCAAAGAAATTGCTGGGGTCCGTTCATACTTGTAAAATACAAGGGTATCATTCATTTTAACTCAAATATTATGTGTCAAAGTCTCAAGTCTCTGAGGGATGTCAAAATTCGCCAGTGCTCGACATCCCGAATCCAGAATCTCAGTTTTGATTCCAAAAGGCGTAGTTCCACTCTTCTTGTGTGGCTGGATATTTCCAAATACTCAGAAAGATTCATTTACCTATATCTTAAACAACTTGAAATTCTTTACGTCTTGAAGTTCGTCCAATGTTCCTTGTGAATGCTGAATGTTCGTACTGCCTGTGTCGTCACTGTGGTAGATCGCTTTTTTAAAAATTATAGTGACTGTCTCAGCATTATAACGTATGCACTTACTATGAATTATGATTATATTTTTGTATAGAAAAACATGAATTCATCCCGCTATTGCTTCTATATTATCTATCATTCATGACGTAGACTGGTGGACTTTAATTTCAACTTTTACGAATATTAATATTGTTCTCACAATCCCACAGTTGAATCATGCAGCAGTCGAATTCATCACGAATCCTAATGGGATATTCAACTCATCAAAATTTTACCGATTTCCTAGTTTTTCTAGCATTACATTCTACCTGGTACGTTACGAAGTGAATCATAATTTTTAGTTTATTCCATCCAGAGAAAACTGGAAGAAACCTATGAAAAACCAGGTTTTCATTGGTTTCTTCCAGTTTTCTCTGGATGTAGTAAACTTAAAATCATGATTCACGTCCTAAAGTATGTAATTATGATTTTACAATTAACATACGTGAATCGGGGGATTTTCAAAATCACAAATGTGAAAAATAATACATGGTATTTTGAGCTACGTTTAGGAATGGTTGTGAGGCTTCTCAAGCCCGTCGTCCCGCGAACCTTTAATCCACTCTTTAAAGAAATTGCAACAGTACACAAAGAAAATAGGTACCACAATAAAATGCTCAAATGAAAGTAAATGAAATATTCACTGGAAACGAAATTGACAACAATTTATAACTTATTGCTAAGCAATAGGCTTGAACGAAAGTTGATCATCGCCATACGTTTTGAAAAAGTTCAACAAAGTTTGGAAATTTCACCCAAACAACTGAAAAATCGCAAAAGAATCTAATAATTTAGGTACGTAAATAGGTCAAATCAGACATAAAATGACATTTCCATTATGTGATATTTCTATCAGCACGTAACGTCTAAGGGCACGTTGGCCCTTTATCGATCGATTCTACTATTTCTGAATACCTGGCGTACCTAGCTGATAGAATCACGAACGACGGAGTTGACAACTTGTTCATCTAAACAAGAGGAACTGCGAGGTCGAGTTAGACGTCTGGGTCAACTCCGGAGGAATAGTGGAAATTCGATTTACCAAGAGTTTTGGTTCGATATTTCAATAATGAACCTTTGGAATCGAGAACGAAAAAAAAAAAAAAAAAAATGTTTACTTAACCCCCCTCAAAATTTGATGTTTATATACTTTTCAAGTACGTAGAATACAAAAATCGAATTAAAAAAATCCGTCCATCCGCCCTACGCCGTCCGCGGCACTTTCCTTAGTTGCCATGGACCGAAATTGATGAAATTTGGTGTACCGGCAAAATTTGGGGTCTAGTTGTGCCCCGAACCTTGGCGTTACCTTCAGGCTTCTCTAAGGGATAAAAAATAGGAGATGACATTTTCAAAACGCCCTAGCTCCAAAACTTCAAATATGAAGGTATATTTTCCCCATCGATTTCGAATAGAACACATTTGTTAGCGTCGAATGAGACCTCGTGGAGCATTTTAGGACGAACCGTTCGCTCCCTGTAAGCACTTAAATCGTTGAACGGAATAAATGGCAGAAACTTGATTATGTGAATCGCGTAAATCTTCCCGAGTAGGCCAAATCTCCGTTCAAAGATCAGCCGTTCAAACGCTTCCTTAGTCACTGAATTTCGTTATGAATCAATGACACAACTCTCGGACAATAACAGTTACAAGTAGGTACCTACTCAATGTCCCCTAGAAATGATGCTGAACCTTTCGATACATTTAAGGTAGCTAGGTATTTTATACCAACAGGATCTCTGTAGATGGGCGATCCGTACAGAAAATAATGATAAACCGTTGTGTGATAATTTGCAGTGTTTTTTCGGAGAAACATCATCCCTCCCTTCATTCCTTTCTTTGGGACGAGCCGTCCTGTATCCGTGGACTAGGGTTAAAGTGAACTGACTACTCTCTTTTAAGAGCTTCTCGATGGCATCAAAAAGGACTAAGAAGGATCCTTCGAATTTCGGGTTCTATACGTCTATGTCCCATTTGACTCAAAATGTAATCCTACAATGCTGATTCCAGATTCTTCTTCTCCATTTTAGTATAATTGTTACCGTATCTAAACAGTACTAGTACGATTTTCCATAATAATAATCATTCATATTATATCTGCTGCCTCATCTACACCATACCGTTAGTTTCCCTCTTAATCAACTGAAAACGTATGCCTAGTCGGGTGGGCATGTGCAGGATAGCTTCCTCACATAGCAACATGGTCGGATATAGGAAGAATTTGCACATATGCTGCTGAAGGTCATATACGAATATCATAAATATGATCGTAAATATGACGATACATTTCTTAACCGAGGGATAACTCGCTCAATCCCCGAACATCGCTTGAAAAGGATTCGGAGTTTTTCCTCTTCCCAAACTGTTGAAATGCAAGCACGCATTTCGCAGGCCGTCGTATTGGAGCAAGCCCCAAACTACCCCCATAATTTGAACAAAATCGGGACGTTATAGCTCGTAAGAAATCGGTAGAAATTTCACGATTCAATTCACGATTGCGTGGGGTATAGGTTCACGCCATAGGTTGAATTTAAGGCACTCCTGCTGGTTTATTATTTTCAATATTCGGATACCCCACGTTTACCACCTTTTTGGAAAGCTCTCACTAGAATCGTTTAGCTCAACGTTCAAAATGGCGTTGCCAGAACGGCCCTTTGAAAGTCGTCTGTCTGCTCTACCAAGTCGTATTTTTTTCCCTCCACGACCCGCGCCTATCAGCAAACCTCCATTCTTCCAAGATTTTTTTTTTCTATTTTCTGCTCTCAGATTGGATTTTCACAATCCGATTACGGGGAAAAGCTGGAGCAACGGATTTAGATTAATAGATCCAACCTTTTAATTCAGTTTTTCCTCCCGTTTTTTT
>JAEMON010000012.1:12294178-12304553 GCA_030264115.1 Lygus lineolaris
TGCCATACTATACCCGAAAACATCCCATGATAAATGAAATCACGAAACACTTTATGTTTAAAAAAAATCAAATCCAGCTGATTGGGGAAAGGGTCTCTCAGGTTGGATTAAGATCAGCGGTTTTCTTTGTGCATACGCACAAGTTTTTGTGACACTAGGACCTTCAACATTTTCATTCAATTCAATACAATAATGTCAGGGTCGTGGAATAGTAGGCTTCAGACGACTCCCAAAGAGGGACTGGCCTTCAGGAGATCCTCTATGGCGTTTATCATATTCACACTTGCTCCTGCAACCTCAAAACATGGCATTCTTGACTTATCGAATTATAAAGTTTTTTAGAGATCCAATTTTTCTAGAATTTAACTGATAATTTGGCACTAGCCCTCATCATTCACGACACCTTCACACTTTTCAATGAACTACGCGGATACGAGGATACCTACTATTTGAGGATACCCTTTTTCGTCAGCCATCGTCGTACTTTCATCAGCAACCTTCGCACAGTGGGTTGAAATGTGTGAAATTCTGACTGGACTAAATTATTTTATGAGTTATCCTTATAGGAAGTTCCACGCATATACCCCATGTTCCCTTACCTAAAATGGCACCCTGCGGCTTTTTTCCTCAAAAACCTAGAAAAAACTCGTTCTTACCATATTTTATCATTTTACGGATGGAAGTGACGGTCCTAAAATTATTCGTTCAATAAAAGTTATTTGTAGAGAATTGAATTCTGCATCCATAGAACATCATAAATCTTTAAATTGATTGTAAAATAAGGGTGTTATCGAATTTCAACGTTTCCCCTTACTGGAAAAATACCGTTTTTGCATTTTGAATTGTTAATTTAAGAAAAAATCATATTGCGTGGGGAAATAAGTTTTAGATCTTTCAATTTCGCGTCGATTGACCACAGCAAATGTTTAATTATACGGTAGAATAAGGAAGTTTCGGTGTTTTCAATGTTCGTTGTAGACGTTTCTTCAACTTCTACGCCCCACAGCTTCCCCGAAACCTGATGGAATCTGATAATTCCCATTAGCTATTATTAGTCAATTCCCGGATGCAAAATCGGAATCATCAGGTTCCATTAGGTTCCATGCAGGGAAGCTGTTGGGCGTAGGAAACACCGTTACTTCCTTATTTTCCAGTGTACTGCCGTGCAAAGGAGAAAAGCAGATTCTCCAGCTTAGCAGTTTTTGAAAAATCGAGGTTCAGAGTTTTGTACCACAGAAATCTCTTTTATAGTACAAAACGCAAAACCTCGATTTTTCCAAATCTGCTCAGCTGGAGAAACTGCTATTCACACTGCTACACAGCAGTGTAGTTCCAAATGTTTGGTGTTCAATCGACGCGGAATTGGAAGATCTACAAAATATAATTTATTTATGATTTTTCTCTTAATTTACCCTTTAACTGTATTTTTCCTGTATCGGGAAACTTTGAAATTCGATACCTTCCAAAAAAAATTAGAAGAAATTTGATGTATTCGAACATCCTCGAGTACCTACTCCAAGGTTTCAAATTTTGAAAATTTAGAGTCAAAAATTTGCTATTTAAAAAAACGCGTTTTTTGAGGTTTTTGGTTTGAATTACCATCTCGGTTAAGATCTTTCTTCGAAAATTCGCTTATTAACTCATGCTGCATAAGTGGGACTTCTTTCAAGTTTTTTGAGGAGAAAAAAGCAGCAGGGTGCCTTTCTAGGAACATTTAGGAGGTATATTCGGAATCAGTGTGAAATTTCCTATAAGAATAGCTCATAACATAATGTTGTCCAGTCAGAATCGCATTCCAGCCCACTGTGCGTCGTGAGCACGGATCGCGTCGAAACATGGAAAATTCTCCCCTCATCTCAACCAGCGGCGCAACTGGTTAAACTCCCCAACGAGTTCGCCAGCTCGAGTTTGAAGCTTCTTAACTCTTCCAATGCTTCCCTTCGGTGCAGAAAAGCAAAGTTTTCAAGTGATGGCTGATTAGCGTTTCCCGAGTGTTTCTGGCGAACGGTCGACGTCAAATTTTAATGGTGATACCCTGGAGAACTAGAGTTGGCTGGGAAATTAGTTGCATGAATAATTTATCAACTCGCATAGCACAACATATTCATGTCTGTGACGAGGACCTATATCTTCATAATATATTGCTTCCGAGTCCACCAAGGTAGCGGAAGCATTGTTTTCACTATTGGAAGGAGAACAATTCTTCACCTCCAAAATGAAAATTCCAACTCGCTTCTCACCTTTTAGACCTTCCTGAACAATTTTGGTTTTGAGTCTGTGTCTGTGTTAGGGGAGTCCTTGCAACACGCATAACTTCCACAATTTCCATGCAATGTCGATGACATTTTCAAGGATTACGCGGTTTAGGCGCTGTATGGTCCCCTAAGAAATTCATTACCAGCGTAATCATGGAATCCTCGAAACATCAATTTCTCGCGACCTAATGGTCCTATTTCGCTCAAATTTGGAGGGCAGTTGAGGATCAGAGATTCAATAATGTCCTATGAGTTTCATCAAGATCGGATCAGTAGTACCCACTGCGCATGCGCAAACTTGAAGCATTCATAACTTCGACAATTTGTATCCTAGTTCGGTGGAATTTTCTGGGATTGTGCAGGTAGTAATCCCTTTGATGATTCCCTATGCATTTCATTATAATCATTGTAAATAGATCATCATGAATTATTAATTAATGTTATGAATACGAGGAAGCTATGTGTCACATCCAATTTGACAGACTTTTTTTGATGAACTGAATCGTGTAATGATATTCGAATATGAGTAGTTGATGTCCTACGATGTTCTAAGATTGTGCATATCCAAATATCCAAATACGATAAGGTCTTTATTTAGTTACCGTAAACCAAAATTATTGCCATTGGGCTTACCCAAATCCGTCGCCCAGTTTTTCGTCTAAGCTTGGCCTTACTGTAAGCCATCTCCAGGGGATGAACAATAAGTAATGACATTTTTAAAACGCCCTAACTCAACTCAGTAGGAGGATACAGTTTTTTCACGATTCTAAATAGTAGGTATCAAATCTTTAGAATCGAATGAGATCACCAGGAGTACGACCAACCGTTCTGTTTTCTCAAAATGTTACCTAATGTTTTTGAACAGAAGACTCACCTCACTCCATTTCGATTATTTATATATATGAAGTGGGAGGGAGTATATTATGTGGGTACATTTTCTTGAACCATCACTCAAACCGAGTAGAAATTTAATACGTCATGAGAAACACAATATTCTCCCAGATTCTCCCTTAATAAATTCTTATTCCCCGTCTCTTGAACCGAAAACAGAGTCAAAATTAATAGAGAGACCAAACCACCTCATAATACGAGACTTGTACCCTCTGACAGTAACATCCTGAACAAACTTCTCCCCTTCAAAGGAATATCCCAAACTCGGTACAAGTTAGTTCCATTCGGCGGTAAAGACGGTTTCTTTGAAGGAGGATCTTATAGAATTAAATTCGATAAAGTCGTCTCATATTGGATTTGGTTTGTACCAACGCTTGTGGAGCACTGCTGAAATTCAGTGAGTTTCGGAGCTCATGTTCAATGATTGAAGACAATATCTTATTGTTTCGCGATTTACCTACTGTAACTGACTATTTTTACAAGAGTCCTAAGGAATTTCATTTCAAAATATCTCAACGACACTGTATTGTAGGTTTTACAAGAGATGCAACAACGTAGGGGATGTATGAGCCTGTGGTGTGTACTGTTATCCCTAATCCCTATAAACAAGGGAATGAAACCGTAATTACAAAAAGAAAGAAAAAGGTCAAAATATGCATTATTGTGTCAAAAAATGAGCTTTCTGGTGGTCAAAATTATATTGGAGTGTGACCATTCGATTCAGCGTTAAAAATAACATGGAAAATGATACCTACTAACTCAAACCATTAGTAGCCGTAAAATGCCCGATTTTCCTCGGTGTCGGAAAACACACGGTTCTTATAAAATCTCAATTTTCTCAGAAAAGTTTCCTCTAAACATTAAAAACTGACTATGCCGTTGGAAAGCTGTGGCTTTTGCGCATTTTGAGGAGTATAGGTTATAACTTATCACTAGAATTTTGGGGATCTGATGAGCGTTTGAAAAACTGGCAATTTTCAAGATTTGACGAAATTAACTTTTCGGGCTAATTTTTTACCCTTGATTTCATTTGAAAAATTATTGTTAGAGTCTGAGAATACGGGAAATTCAACGCTATTTCTGACAATGTACTTAGATTTTGTTTTACTCTTCATATTAAGGAGTTATGGCCTTTTCAGTGACCAAAGGTCGAAAACACGAAAGAAATCTTAAAAGTGAAAAAAACTCAGGTTTTTTGTGGTTTAAGAAAAAAGCTTTGGGGGACACTTTTTGTTGGAAATTACCTGTAGAACACGTGGGAGAAGTTTTTCGGATCATAAGTGAAACGCCCTGAAGACGTAAAGTCAAAATCCTGACCAGCGTGTTATATTCAATCGGACAAATTTAACCTACCGTGTGAACAGGCTCCTAGTGTGTGACATCGGACCTTTCTTATGCAATCAGTAGTGTAAATCTTTCTGAATTTCATGGGTGATTTAATTTCATGTCACAGCAGTTGTTGAAGAGATGATAACGAAATAACGAATCTGAGCGGGCCAATATTGGAATTGGAACAACACGAGCGAACCGTGTCTCGATTTGTTTCGATAGGAGCCTGGAAAATATATTGGGCGAGTCGTAAATATCGGAGGAAAAGACGAAGTGGTCGGGCGGAAAGGCAGAAATTGTGTTGCAAAGGCCATTAATCCCCGGGAAGTCATCCCAAGCTTAAAACCACTGACGAGCTTCGAAACGCCCGTTTGAACAATGTTGGCGAGTTTGGGAGCGGAATTATAGCGGCGATTCGGTATTGTTTCGGTATAAGAGGCAGAACTTCTACGCGATGCTTCCTGCCTGTTGTTACGGCGAACCTCTGTGGAATGATAGGATTCGTACAAACCAAGGGTGACCGCGCGTCCTTCTGTTTGGTGGATGTTAGCAGAGTTGGGCAAAGTTTATTTATAAAAAAGAGGTGGTAAATTGATTCATATCATGCTTTGTTTGTGAATATGAAATGTGAATTAATTCACATTCACAAATTTTTCTGTACCTAAGTTGAATTAAATTCACAAAAAATGTCTGAATAATTCCCAAAAAATGTAAATAATTAACAAAAATCCTGTGAATTTTTTAAATTCACAAATAGTTTGTAATTTTTTTGAATTCACAACTAAATGTGTGAATTGTTTTTAATATACAAATATACATGTAATTTTTTCTAATTTACGGCGAATTAAATCAAATTTTCGGTCATTCCATTTCTCGCGGGTCCGCTGACCAGCAATTTTGTGACATTCTGAGGAAAAACGATGAATATAATTTTTGTACGTTTCCAGTGAAACCTGTGGGTCACATATTTAGTTGTGAATTAAAAAAATCACGAATAATTATTTGTGAATTTAAAAAAATTCACAGATTTATTTGTGAGTTAAAAAAAATGCACAGGTTTCTTTTTTCGAAATTATTTACATTTTTGTGAATTTAATTTAATTTAAAGAAAAAGTAGTGAATGTGAATTAATTCACATTCACATTTACAAAGTATGAATTAATTCACATTCATATTCACAAACATAGCATGATTTGAATTAATTCACAACCTTATTTATAAATAAAAATGTGCCCAACTCTGGATGTTATAGGTACTGCTTTTCAATCAGTAGCGCTGCTATATACTTTTATCCTGTGCTTATACATTTTTGAAATTGTTCTATTTATTCCAAATTATTTGAACCGATCGGGTAAAATACGAGAGCCAGAGTGAAGGCTGGTCAACAACTAACGATTGAAACATGTGCGGGTCAAACATGGAATAACTTGGAAAAGCGACACAGAAAATGAATCATAGTTTGGTCGTGCTTTTCTGGAGTTCTAATCTTACTGTGGTGAAAGAGGTGATTAATGGTGACTCAAGCCTTGATACTGTGACATTCTGGGGAGAGTTGAGTAACTGGGAGCTTTTCCTCACACCTTCCCAGGGTTTGGGGCAACGTTTTGTGTGTGAAAAGGAGCCGACATGACTTAGATTCGTGGGTCACATAGGGAGTATCAATGGTAATATGAAGATTTGACAAATCGAAAGTATATTTGGCAGATCGGTATCTATGAAAAACGACTTTTTCCATATTTTTGTATCATTCATAACGTGGAGTCTTTTTGTACATTAGTTTGCAGTTTCCTGAGCGGAACCCCTTGAAACCGTATAGGTTGGTAGACCTTATTCAGTACCAACCGATATGAAAACTCCCTCTCACGCCCGCAATATCATACGCGATACCCCCGTACTTTTCGTTATGAGCCTGAATCTCAATTTAACTTGGGACAATATTGTGCCACGAATCTGCATGAGGATGAACCGGAAGCCGAGCGAAATTATTCATAACGCCACCCCTCTCAGTAGTTCAATCTCACATTGGCATGTCTGTGGCTAACTGAGTAAATAGAGTCAACCTCGGTATCTAAGGTAATTAATGAAGGACTTGCGTCGATTTCTCTCTGAATGATGATGGCATAAAAGAAACCTAAATGAAATAGTAAGGCAAAAACAGTGTAGGTATCTTTTATTTATTTATTCATTTATTGAAATATTGAAATCTGTCCTATGGTGGGAAAGTGACCTGCAAAATGGTGTTTCCCCTCATCGACCAACCCTTACATGTCCTTCAGTAAGATCAACTGAACAAGATGAAGAAAAAACCCAAAAACTCTCCAAGCATCTCATTTTCTTGTTTTTTGTTGATATTTTATTATGAACTATTATTGGGTCGGTATATATATTTATATTATTTTTATATTTTATTCATGTTTTATAGCAGACTAAACTCAAAAACTCTCTTAGCATCTCGTTTTCATGTTTTTCGTGGATATTTTATATAAGGTTTATTTCATATTTGTATTATTTTATTTTATTTTTTATATGTATAACCTACATAATTTATTATATACATTTTATTTCTTGTCAAATAGGTACCTAGTTGTTTACCTACTGCTGCGAAGAGGTGCACTTGGTACTCTTGAATTCGAGGTATTAACAAATGTTCCGGATTTGAAGTCAAATTCAATTCATTCAGCATGACTTGATGAGCGAATTTTCGAAGAATCATCGTAACCGATTATGTGGGTGTTCCTCTTACTAGAAATGTTGAGCTGATTCCGAATATATCAGACGTTTGAGATTAAGAGGTTGGAGATGGTAATTTACAAACAAAACCTCAAACAACACGTTTTATTTACACTTAATTTTCATAACTTGACCCTTTAGAGTGTACTCCGATCGTATTATTCCGGCCAAGGAACTAGGGTCAGACATCGTTCTTCTTTTAAAACAGATTTCCATTGAGACAATTTCTTAAATTTTGTATTAAAAAATGTTTTCAATCCATTGATTATTTTGATAAAATTATTCAACCAAATATCGAGAGGGCAGTGAGGAGCTTAAGGCTGTATAAATCAGAAACATAACAGATGTATCAATAAATGAAAAAATCTGACTTTAATACCAAACACTATTCTTCACATTGAGCGTAGTGCTAGTTGGATGGGTTCGAGTTGTTCGGAGACCATTTAAACTTGTTTCTCTCAAGAGCGAAAGTCTACCTTTTATCATCGGACAAATAACTCTCCCCAAAATCCTTCTTAGCATAGATCCTTTCAGTTTCGCTTCAATGGAGAAAAACACACTTTAAGCACCAAAAAACGCAATGACGTCATAAGTTTACCCCGAGGACGGCCCAGCGGGTTTCTGAAAGTGACCCTCCCTTTTCCGATCTTTCCAACCAGAAAAAGTTTTTCGGTAGATAAATAAAGGACGGTTGTGAGAGGGGGGTGTCCCAGGCTTGGGCTCGAGTCGTAAAAACAAGGGCGAAAATGATGAGGCGACAAGCTTCTTCGGTGACCTCTAGAGGTTAAGTTAGGAGCAAAACATCCTAATTTATTACATCTGAATAGCGCAATAAATTAACCTTCAAGCATAAAAAATATAGATATTATCAACTTTAATAGCATGTAGAGACAACATGAAATCGATCGAAAATGAATCACGCACACTACATGTTTTCCAATCTCTATCCGTTTATATTCATCCTACTCATATTCATTCCTACTTCATTGCTGTGAAGAGGCTGATATTGATCCGACAGGGCTGAAAAATGTGTTGGACCATCTAGTTCCCGACCAGCTCAAACTTGGAGGGTAGTTGGCGGCTAGCCCTTCACTTCCATCGCAATCAGGTTATCGGTAGGTAAACTCTTGATCGTGTCGATGTTTGTAAGTTTAGAAACATACCATAAACTCATAAAAAGCCGTCTCGTTTACAGATTCATTCATTCATTCATCAACAAGGTGGCTATTGTTCAAGTCATTAAATGATACGAGGAAGCTAATGCCACTCGATAGATGTTTTTATCTGCATGGTTCACAAAAATATGGGATTTGAGTACGGAATAGCCAAGGAAAAGTCAATGCTAGCCCTCCTCTCGGGAAATTAGGGTACTTGCATAAGTCTGAAGAATCCTATTTTTTCTGTCTCCGTATTGTTTTATGGAATAAAACCCCTATCGAACGAACGAATTTTGTCTACATCGTTCCGGATTGGAGCAGAGATGGACGAAAATACTCAATAATATTATTATTCCCAAATCGATCTGAGTTTTGACTTTGGAAGGAATCCAACAAATTTAATCTACCCCTGGCAGTCCACCCTAATCCTAGGTCCTATCAAGCCAGCACGCCCTATTATTACGATGTAGTGTTACGCCCTTAGACGATTGATGTAGGTGTGTCTGAGAGGCAGTTAGTCTTAATGAGTAGGGGACAGCCATTGTCGTCTTGAGTTCCAGGCCGCTCTTCACATCCCGACCAATGGTATGGTCAGTGACGCACTGGAGAATAGACAATCGGAACATGATTGTTCTGAGAAGACCGCCGATCGGTCGTGAAGCCCCAACCTGAAATGGTTGTGTAGGGTACTAGGGAACTCTCCAAAAGGAAACTCATCGAAAACATTTTGGAATCGCTTTTTTGATCGGTTTCCCACCCGAGGTCGAAACTATCAAAACTTCATGTACGAGAAAACTAATCGTAAAAATTGATTCCAATTAATTTATCCCCCTAGTTCAGTTAAGAGTCAGCATTAATTTTATTTTCAATTAGACTCCGGCACTTTCGAGAGACTCCTCAATAAAAAGTTCCATTCATGCAGCATGAGTTGATGAGCGCATTTTTAAAGAAAGATTTACCGATTTGGTGGGTGATTCTCATAGGAAAGTCTACGCTGATTTCGAATATACCATGATGTTCCTATGTTTAGGATGGTGATTCACCCTAAAAACCTCAAAAAACGCTTTTTTTTAAAAACGATTTTTGACTCCTCATTTTCAAAATTTGAACCCTTGGAGTACTCCAAAATTCTGGCCAACGAACTTAAACTTTTTTTTTCAATCATTGACATTTTGAAATTTTTTCATATTTTCATCTCGATTCCTTGGTCAAATATCGTCTGGAATGACACATAATATAAACAGATATATAAATATATATACAATACCTATTTACACATATAAGTGTTAAATTTCAGGAATCATTTTATAATGGTCTGAAATGGATTTCCATGAACAAAATTTCCAAAAATTTGCAATACAAACATTTTGAAGCCATTGCAATAGCTTCATTTTCTTAGAAAATTCGCTAAAAACTAGCTTCGGGAAACTCGTCGAAATGTGGTTGACGGGATGGAACTCACCTTCGGGTCAACCCTGCACTGTTTGCTATTATTACAGCTTATGACCACCGTGGATACCAGGCCAGAACCATTCAATAACTGAGACGTACGTACGTAACTTCTTTGTGATGACGAATGGCTTTAATTACTCACTCTCTTTAGTCTCCCTAACCTCTCAAAAATAATTGTTTATAATATAAAATAAGATTATGTTCACAGTTATTAGTTATTTAGGTAGGTACATGATTGCGTGTTAGATCGACAGAATACCACTACCATACAAACGAAGAGTGATTTTAATGTTAACACCCAGTCATACACATGTTGCAGCAATATCTTCCCTTCATTTCTTATTTTTACATAATACGATTCTACACTACATTTAGATCTATAGGTGATGGATAATGAAAGGGAATGGCTAAGAATAATAAAACCGTAGGAACTATACGGAAACTAGTAATATAAGGGACTAGGGACTCATGAACTAAAGGAATTACTTGGTAGACACTTCAAAGGAATGGTTTGAATGGTTCCTTTCGATGGCTTTCACGTTACGAGCTTTTGATCAGTTT
>JAEMON010000012.1:12313580-12337527 GCA_030264115.1 Lygus lineolaris
GTTGCCTGGACTACTGTGGCTGTCTCAGTGATGTAGGGTAAAGAAAAAAAAATCTTGAAACTGAAAAAACTCACGAAAAAAAGAGGTTAAAAAACACTTTTCGTTTTTAATTATCAGTAGAATCGATTTATGAATTTGTCCCAACTTACCTATAAACACCCTGTATATTCAGGAGGTTGAGTAGTCGAAAAAAATGTTCCCCGTAAAATTGATCGTGTGCCCCACTCCCAGAAATTATAGTTTTTGTCCCAAAAAACCAGGTTGCCTGTACTTCTGTGGTCACCTAAGCTGTCTGCCTTTTTATGGGAAGATCGGTCAAATTGACAGAGAAGAAGTTATTCCTCCTTCAATTACTCCAATTAATTTCACCCAGATAGGCCCATTTCAAGTAGGTCGTTATACTCATTCAATATCTGAAGTTTCTAACCGATGGCGTAACTTGTATGTTTCAGTTGTGGTGGTTTGTGCCGATCAGCGAACAGTTCGAGACATCCTCCTGGTGGCCGAGTCCCTCAACATGATCGACAGCGGAGAATATGTATTCTTCAACATTGAGCTGGACACTAGGTGAACATTTTTTTCTCTATGTCAAAATTATTCTTTATCTTACTAGATCGCATTTAGCGACTTCGACGGGGATACGAAAATAGGAACATTAAAATAGATACGAAGATAGCATGTAGATGTAACTTCCTCCAACAACGCTGTATAATTCTCTGAATGATCTTTAAAATGATCAATATCTTCCTTTTTGAAATGGACGTTGGGGTTAGAACAAAAACGTTTTATTGAATGGAAGGTAGGTAATGAGGAATTTTGGAAGACCCTCTCTTTATGGAACTCAGGATTGCCTAAAATTAACCTATTTGCCAAATCGGCAACTCTCTATCGACGGATTTGGAAATTCGATGAAGCATTTCGTACCTTGAATTGAAAACGTATCTCTATAACTGATACTGATAACTGATGAACTTTCGTTTGTAAAATATATTGGAATTGTCTATTGCGTTCCCTTGAATCAAGAAGGAGAATAATTTATTACTTAATTGTAGTTCCCCTCTCGGAGGCTCAGCTAGTGTGGAACAGTGACCTCAGGTTGGAATTTCGCGGTCTCCCTTTCTCGAGGGGCCCCTGAGGGAAACCCTCGAGTCTCTAGATTCCTCACTAAAAACGAGGAGGACCCGACGGCTAAGTGATTCCTAATTGCTTCCAACTCCACTCGATCGAGGAGGGTACTCGGTGAAGGGCTTAACAGCCGTTCCGAGGGGTCTGTCCTGGGTCCTGCCTTTGATACCAGGCTGTTCTTATATTACCCAAGATTGCTCTCTTTGGGCCCTCATTCCACGCCATACGCCTTGTTTCCTATTCGTAAACCATTTCGAGCTTCTAGCTAGAACGAGCTCTTTCGATTTCTTAAGCCTCCATTTGGTGCTGAACGGGTCCTAATTATACTCACATTAACCTTGCTAAACAGGGTTGTCCTCCAACTCCACCATTTTCACATCTCTTCCTATGCCTTAAGGATTTGGGTTATTCAACAATTTGTGATGATACGGAAATAATAACTGGGATAAGAATACCACGAGTTTATCAAGGTTCCAACTGCATCCTCTCCATCGGTTTGATAAGGTTACAACAACTGGCTCGACCATGAATTGACAAGGTTCCAAGTACTTGCTTGACTCTAGTTTGACAAGGTCCCAACTGCAGCCTCTACCTTAGTTCCAGCTGCACCCTCGACCTCAGTCTGAGAATTCCAATGTCAGGTTCAAAGCTAGTTTGACAAGCTTCCAACTGCAATCTGCAGCCGCCAATTTGATTGCTCCCTGGGAGCGATGACGTTTTAGTGACTTTTGCAAAATGGGTTTTAGTATTGAATTTTCAATGAAATCTTCCTTGTTCGATATGAAAGGATATCCCTTATTCATTCCCTCGACGCTGAATAGGTACCTTCTCTGAAAGCCACGAGTTGGGTCTGCTGAAGAGATGCAAGTCCCTTGACATCGTTATCTCCGCAATGACCCCCCACCTGTCGATTCAATTAACATAAAACTCGCAGTAGTAGATCAATAGTGTTCCAATGGTCAGTGCTAGGTCCGGTAATTGTCTTCTATCAGAAAGTTGTAGAATGAGGGATAAAGGAATTATCCCAACCTCTACTGAAGGAGTAATGGAATTAAACACTTCGTATTCCCTTTGTCTTCCCTTCTCGTCAGACTCCAACTCAGCACCGTTATTAGTATTGAGCGGGTACATTCTCGTATAAGGCAAAATTCTCAGCTGGATGAAACAGTGAGTATTGTTGGCCTAGTTGGGTACAATTGCTAATAACTGTGGAGTTATGTTTATTCCGGTCAAGTTTTCAATAATCAAGTCATCAATGCACATGATTTCATTCTCCTTTCTGTGTTGATTTAGAATAACCTAAAATGGACTTACATAGAGGAACGTCTTCAACAAAAGAAGAATCTGCGAGGCAATTTTAATATGATATACAATATTTTTACTCATAGTACATTTGTAGCATTCTTGGCCAGAACGCTCATTTTTTCTCAATTTGAATTCCGTGGCTTCGAAGCTACCTGAAGTCATACAGTATCCTCAACTGGGCCAAACTACAGGAAAAAACTACTTACCTATCTCGGATCAGTAAATGAGGAGTAGAAGTAACGTATCTTAGAAGAGAATCCCATGAGAAAATTACAAAGAGAGCAAATTTTACCAGATGAAAACGCAGAACAGAAATGTTCCCAACTGAAAAGGAAGAAACTTCTGGGTAAGGAGAGGGTTATATGACTCTCACTTGAAAAAAAAAAAGAAAAAAAAAACAGACGGTAGAGCTACGGTTCTACAGTCACATCATAATAATGATTCATTTTACGCCATTCAACTCCGAAGCGTAACAACGAACATTTCATCTTAACATCTACAAACAAACAAAACCACCTGGTTTCCCTAACACCCGAAGATGCGATATTTTCACCGTAACGCTTTTTATGTCGCGGAAAACAATTTAAACCGTCCTGTTAATCATTATTCAATTATAAAAAAAATCTTCCGTCGATTTTGCTTCCTAAAAAACAACTTTTTTCTTCTGTAGGGTTATATAATGTATGACCCTACAAAAAACTACCAACAGACCAAAATCAGGGACTCTCACAAACAAGTTAAGAGTCCTTGTTGTGAAGTACTGGGGCTTTTGTTACCTTCGCAGCATCTATAAATTCTACAAAATAACTTATCTACCTATTTGCATCTCATCAACTTCAAGGGAAAAACTACACTCTAACTTCTGGGGAACCTCATCTAACTACCAATCCTTCAACTGCTAACTTCAACAACGGGGAAACTTCAACCTACTTCAGGGAAATTTGATCAGCCGATAGTTCCATCAACAGAGAACTTCTGGATCATCATAAAAATAGTGAAAGGGACTCATAAGCTTAGATATTAAGTGCTAGGTAAATTGTACCAAATTGTGAATTGTTTGCTTTATAAAAGAGATCTCTTTTGAGGTAGAAAAAAAACCTAAACCAGAGAAGAATGGGTGCCTATTTCCCAAGTTAAGAAAGGAAATGGAAAGGTATTTTGCATTCAAGTGAGGTTTTAGGGTTTGCTATTGGGGAGGTTTGGAGGCCAACAGACTAGTCTGCCTTTCATTTCCTTGAAAATACAAATGAGTTAGGATTCAAAGTTAATTCCGTTTTTCCATCCCTCAGAAAAACGTCACGACATACATTTACTTACATTCTATGGTATTTACATAATAAGGATATGCATAGGTAAAATTTACCTATTTGATTGTTACCCATAGTACCTAATCTTATCCCCTCGTTGCTTCATTTGGTTGAAAACATGTACATACATGGGGATAATCTCCCTCTATCCCTACTCCGAACATCAAATTTCCTTTCCACACGTAATATCCAAATAGTTTTGGGTCAAATATTATGTTTTTTCTCTCATAACTTCAATCAACGTTAGGAGGTTTTAATATGGAAATGGAAGTTCGAATAGGTAATTTTTCAGTCAGAATCCACGATCAATTCATCAATATTTACCGACAAAACAGTCATTTCAACTAAATGAATCGTTTCCCGGTATGGAATTCGAACATAAATGGCACACAAATGGATGAAATAATTAGATTTATTGATTTGAGCAGGCTTTGCGTTGGAGAATAATACCCGCGTTCGGTGATACAAGAATCCAACGAAATTGGCTTCAGTACGTGGAAACCACGTGCTCCAATTTATACTAGTAATTACTCGTTTACGTTTGCTGATCCCACCAAATTAGACTGGTCGGTTGGATTAGAGAAACACGCATTTTTCACGTTCTTTCATCAATTGAGCAGTCACAAGAGCTGAGTTTAGAATCGATGATGAACCAATTAGAGATTATGTACGTATATTGCTTGAGGCTCGAGGTTCATAATTTTGTCAAACCCTTCCGTAATATCCCACGAACCTCCATTGAAATGTGATATTTAACGATCACTATAACAGAGGGAAGGACATTGGTCGGTAGATTACAGTATACCATATTTTCGTCATAGCATTAGAAATATGGGATCAGATTCAGTGTATTCGAGAAAAAAAACTTTAGCCGCATTATTGTGATGCTTCAGGTAAATACCTGTTTGGGCTAAGTAGATATTAGAGGCGGTATATTATTACCTGACTACAAATTAAGATTACCTGCTTCCTCACTACCCAGGGTAGTTTATACGAGGTACAGTTCGTCGGCTGCACAGTTGCTATTGGTTGTAGGTAGTCAGGATTCAGATAAAAACAGTTGGTGAGGAATTACATAAATCCACTCTATTTCAACGTTTCGGGTCCTACCGGACCCATCTTCAGCGTTTTTTATTTGCTTGTTACTGCTATTTTACTCTATTTTTTAGCGAATTTTCGAATAAAATGAAGCTATTGCATTGGCTTCAACATTTTTGTAATGAAAATTTTCGAAAATTTATTGTCTTCATGGAAATCCGTTTCAGACCATTCTAAAACGATTCCTGAAATATATATATGTGTCACTCCAGACGTTATCTGACCGAGGAATTGAGATGAAAAATCCACACAAAAAATTTAAAATGTCAAAAATATCAAAAGTAGGTAAGGATGAGTTCGTTGGCCAGAATTTTTGGAGTTCTCAAGATCACCAAGAGGTCAAAATTTGAAAATTTAGTTTAAAAAAATCGCTGAAAAACGTGTTTTTGAGGTTTTTGGTGTACATTTTCATCTTAAAAATAGGAACATAATTTGGTATATTCGGAATCAGCGGGAAATTTCCTATAAGAATCACCCACCAAATCGGTTACAATTATTCTTTGAAAATTCGATCATCAACTCATGCTGCATGAATGGAGTTTTTGTTTTTTAATGTATGGTTGGTCGTAGGTGCTCCTGTTTTTGGCATGTCTTCGTTCTTGTTATGACAGACCTACCTTTCTCCCGACTGTTTTCTACTTTGACGACTTCTGTGCTTACTCCTGCTTACAGGCATTTACTTTCTTCCTTTTTTTAGTTTAGTGGTTGGTTAGTTTATTTACACTTGCAATCTCAAAGATTGCGTTGTTGGTTGACTGCTCATATGTTTTTCCTGATGATGGTCCGGTACGACCCGAAACTTTGGAATATTGGATTTACGTAATTCCTTACCAACTGTTTTTGGCTGAATCCCGACTATCTACAACCAATGCCGAGGGTAGGCCTTACATGTGTAAGAAGTCAACAAAAATATTGGGCTCCAAAATGTCCTCTGTCAACTTTCATTTCAGAGCGTTCTGAACAACTTTGGTTCTACGTGTCCATCAGTTCAATTTTGCAATGCCACTTGGTTTTATTCATTAAATCACTTTAAATCACACTGATGTGTCAAAGTAATACATTTTCAAGACGACGGCAGCAAAAGGAGGAACAATCGACGAGGTTTGTTAGACTCCTTGAAATGTTCCCGATAACACACCTTAATGTCATAGTTTTGATTTGTTGTTGTTGAGATGTTGTCAGTTCATGTTCAGACGCGGTTGTTCTTGAATTCGTTAGAGCCTATAGAAGTTATACCATTATTGTGTGTTTGAGAGAGTTTAACTCAAATTTCAGTTCTATTTATGCATGCATGTCCTCTAAACGAGTATGTCCACTCAATTCCTATTATAATGTTCAACCATATCGTTGGAACCACCTGAGTTTTTAGAATGCAATAAAACCAACGGAAATTCATGGACCATGTATTTGGGGTGGATGATTACACGTACTTGAGTGGATTAATTAATATAGTTGAATTGAAGTGTAATAAAATTTTCTGTATAGCTACATGTTCATTGATTCCCATAGGTTCTGTCACATTCAAAAGACCCAGGCGGTTTAAACGGTATGGTTTAACTAGTTGGAATCGGTTTAACGTGGGAATCGAGTGGTTAGAGCCTCATTCAAAGCAAAAAACAAAAGTAGGTAGGTAATTGAAAAATGGCGTTCGCCCAACACTGCTGTTCTCAGTAACCGGAGTCCGGAAAATCCAATCATTTGTGCCGAAATTTGAATGGTAGTTGGGGTTCGTTGAAATTCCGGTAGTACCTTGTGAGGAACAGCTTAGGCTACGCGATCTGGTTCTTTTACCGTCCGTAGAATAGTACCAACCCTAAATTAACTCAGTTGGATACTTGGATGACACGAATT
This sequence comes from Lygus lineolaris, assembly GCA_030264115.1. Taxonomy (NCBI): domain Eukaryota; kingdom Metazoa; phylum Arthropoda; class Insecta; order Hemiptera; family Miridae; genus Lygus; species Lygus lineolaris. The sequence continues at coordinate 12,320,267 of JAEMON010000012.1, forward strand.
ATCATTAATATCGAGCTCGTAGGGCGTTAGTATCTCTGATAGTCTACCGACATTAATGGAACTCGTGCTCGCAAACCTCTTGCGATCCCAATTACTCGTGACAGTCGCGTAAGGACGACGTGTTTGCTCCATATTAAACCTATTAGATCCATCTGTTTGGGCTTCAAAACACTACCAACGAATATGCGAGCACATAATAAGCTTTCGGTTCATACCGTATATTAAGAGGGCGTCAATTCTGTGATCCTCTATCCATAAAACATGACTGTCAGGAGAAGGCTAATGGCTCTCTTCAAGATCAAAGTCGGTCCTTGGATATTCTCTCAGTGTGTGGAATTAGTCCCTTTTGACGACCCTACTCAACACTTATCCACCATTAAAATTCCCAAGGAATTATCATACCCTGAAAACCCTGAAACTGATGACCCAACCCTGAGCTTCATCTTTGCACATTTGGGTAGTTTTGCTGTTCACAGTTTTATACCCTTAAAAATAAATGTTTCTGAAAAAATTAAGGTTTGCTTAAAGTACACTTAGCTAATCATTACTCTAATGAATTCAATTTTGACCCTTGAGGATGCTCGGAATTCGCTGGAATTCAAAGTCAATTTTGGATTTCGAAGCCTTAAAAAAATTGGGTTCAAATCTTGGGGGGTATGCTATTTGGGCAAATTTTTCGTATCCGTCGAATGGTAGCAATAGGTAGGTAGATGATGTGACAGGCCAATAAGCACAGGGGTCTTCATAAATAAGTATAATACATTGTAGTGATCTTTTGAACACTTTAAGAAGAAAAAAAAAAAAAAACAATTTTTAAAAGAACCAGGATCAATTCGCAAGTGAATCATTGAATCATCAAAGAATCATTGATCCTGATTCTTTAATTTTTGCAATTGGTTTTGTTTTGGTTATTTATTTTTTTTAAACTTAGCAAGATACCTACCTTGTATAGGAAGATTACAGAGAATAGTGATAATACAGCTTTCGAATATAACAAAAATATAGTCTGAAGTTTTGGATGATGTGGCTTCCCTGAAGTTCTGAGTTGAATGAATCGCTGAAGTCCCAAATGGAAGAAGTTCTCAAAGTTCTGGCTGGAAGAAATCCTCGAAGTTGTAAATGGGAGAAGTCCCATGCTGATGAGAAATGAGATAAAATGAAGTCTTCAGTGCTGATGAAAAGGATGAAGCTGGAACCCTTAGTGATTATGATAGATGACTGCTCAAAAAGATGTTATTTTGTAACCCATGGTATTCATTATTGTAGATAGATTGGATTTATCTGACTTTAAATGGCAAAGAAATATGAGCCTGTCTTCATCCAACCCAAATGGCCCAATTTCCAACAGGGGGATTCGTCTTAACATGTACCTCATTCAGGACTATTTCCTTCAGTGGCCACAGCCCAGATCAAATTCTGAATTTATGATGGCTCTTAAGGTTCTATCCATCTTGGCTTTGATGTAGGTTATTCTTCAAAAGTGAGTCCCACTTCTCAATAATTACTTTTCAAGTTTCATGGCTCCCACACCTGTTTTCGCTGAATTTTTTTCACTTCAAGATAAGTAATCCTCATGTTTATTATTACTTCATTTCTCATAACTACGCCGATAAGCCTGTATTTGAGAAATGGTAGACAATCAGAGAATATATTCTAACCACTTGGATAGCTATGGTATTGCCACTGAGGAGGACCCCCTGGTCTTTTGATACAATGTACTGTTTACGTGGTAGTAGTAGTAGTGTAGTTTTACCTACGTATTTTTACTTTCCTCAGATCACCTGAAGGTTGAATGGAAAGTATTGTGATCAGCAGAAAACCCAATTTCTGAAACACCACCTTTAACTGATCGACATCTGATCAATTTTCTCCACGTTTTGGAAAAGTGTATGTAAGGCCGTATGTGTATACGTAGGTATGTACAAATAGGTGAAAAAACGTCGTTTTTAGCACGATTTTCAGATTTTCTCCCAAACTGCACTAGCAATTTTTACGAAATTCTCAGGATTTACTCTTCTAACAAGTAGAAACCGGTTCCAATAACCCTCATCTCCACAAAAATAGATTGAGGGCCGAAATCAGCGTTAAAATCCACAAAAATAGCAATTTATCAGGTTTGTACGGGTGAGGAAAGTAAAGTGAAGCCTCGCACCAGATGTTTTAATATAGGCTTAGGAATCCTAGCTGGTCCCTACCTAAATGCGATAGAAGTGCACATCAACAGCCTCTAAGCTTTGAGATATTACAAAAAATACAATTGGATATTTTTGAAAATACCTGGACATGAAAACACCAACATCCAGAGGAATCTTTCTTGTACCAATTTTATAGAAAAGGGGTGACGGCCTGACATTAACAGTCGCTTCTCACAGATGCGTGCAAAATGTGCGATTCCGTGCACCGCGAACAGCTTGCAATTTCCCATCAGGCGACTGTTGAATAGAAACAGGCAGAAACTGCTCTCGAAGGGGGAAGGTCTGATGGAAGTTCCATCCGTTTGATCGAGTGGTTTTGTTCCACAGTCGCGAAGCTCAACACAATGGTCTTCCGAGATCAAAACATCTCATATTCTCGTTCCGTCGAAAAGTGGGATGCTTTGCATGATTCATTTATCAGAGCCAGCAACAAAACAACCCCATTACTCGAGGAAAAAACAACATCAACGACATTTTTTGTTAGATCCCTCCGGAGGGTACTGCGCCACATCGTCGGTATTTCTATCGAGAAGTTTCAGTGATGCGTCATGGACCTGTTGAGAGAACAAATCGATGCTGTATCAGTTGCGATGTGACTCCGAATGAAGCAAATAATCGATTCTTCAACAAAAATTTAAACTTTAGGAGAAATATTCTGCCAAGTGGAAATGGCACCAAGAAGATTCCAAGAAGATTTGAAATCAAAACGCTGCAAAAAGGAAAAAAATCACAAAAAGGTTTATTATTTTTATGTAAGGATCCCATTGGTTAATAATGAATTCCTCACCTCATAATAAACGATTAACCCGATACACTTTCCGGTTATTATGATCAATGATTTTACAGTAGGTATATACCTACCTCGATTATATCACGTGGGTGACAATCATTATTTCTTGAGTCCCTGCCTACTTATATTAATTATGATCACGGTGAGTTGTTGTTCGTGTCCTTCATAATGTAATTCAATAACTAAGAACCTAAGAAGCTTCTAAAATTTGAATCTGTGAAACCAAAAGAGAGTTGCATTTGATCAGCTGATCTTTGAATAGCGATTCGACCTAATATTGGAGATTTGCAATTCACACTCGTGTTTCTGATCGTTTTTTCGTTCAACCTTCTGATCCTTGTACAGGAAGCGAACGGTTGGTCCTGAAATTCTCCGCGAGGTCTCATTCGACGCTGAAATTTGTGATATATTTGAAACCGATGGAAAAACTATACCTTCCTCCTATTTGATGTTTTCGAGCTAGGGACTGACGGCAACGCTTATATTCAGGGCACAACTAGACCCCAAATGGCCGGTGTACCGAATTTAATTAATTTTGGTCCATGGTATCTAAGGAAAGTGCCGCTTACAGACGATTTTTTGGTTTATTATTTTCAAGAATGAACCTTCAGAACCGAGCACGAAAATAAACTTTTAACCCCCTCTTAAAATGTGATGTTTCAAGTTTCAAGATACGTAGAATCCACAATTGAATTTTTTTTTAAAGTCCTATTCATGCAGCGTGAGTTGATGAGCGAATTTTCGAAAAATGATTTCACCCGATTTGGAGGATTCTTATAGGAAATTTCACGCTGATTCCGAATATACCATAATGGTATACCATATGGTATATTCGGAATCAGCGAGAAATATCCTATAAGTATCACCCTCCAAATCGGGTAAAATCATTCTTCAAAAATTCGCTCATCAACTCAAGCTGCATGAATTCGATTTTGGATTCTACCTATCTTGAAACGTAAAACATCAAATAGAAACATATCATGTTTCTATTTTTGAGATGATAATTCACACCAAAAACCTCAAAAAACGCGTTTTTTTTTTTTAGCGATTTTTAACTCCAAAGTTCTAGGGTAAAACCCTTGAATTGGAGAGGGGACAATTTTTTTATTTATGATACAAATTGTAAGTACCTTTATCTATCAAAGAGCTTAAACGTTTAAAAAAAAAAAAAAACCTTGCCGCGTGCGGTTACTGGAAAATTATGAATCTGGAGGTTATCGCGGTCTTCAGGGGGAACTAGAAATTCCGTCATTCCACTTCATTTCTCTCGTTTCCTCCCTCGTGCTTCTTCTTCTTTGCAAATGCGGGGAAACGCTGATGATTCGGGGTGAACGCTATTCCGCACGAAAGCACATCAAGCTCCACGCTCTGATAGAAGGCGAGAACCGGAGGGGTAGATCGAAGCGAATACGCGGACGGAAGGGAGGACGGCATGGAATAATATTGGATTATTTATGGTATGAAGAGTTGAAAGCAGGAAGGTTGAAGCCACCAAGAATGGGGCATTCCACGTGATTTTTAAAAATTATTTAGAGAGGAAGATGTCGACGAGATGGACAGCTCTAAGATGCAATGTGCATCGGCATTCTTCGTTGAAGTGGAGGGAAGTGTGTTGTACTTAACGACGACATGTCGGATTTTAGTGTAAAACATGCTTTAGCCATGACCTAACTGTCCAAAAACGTTATGAAAACATGTCTCAAAAACGTTTCGAAAACATGAAACTCAGCTGATCTGGGAGCTCCATATTCGACTTAGCTGATCTGGGAGCTCCATTTTTGACTCAGCTGATCTGGGAGCTCCATGTTCGACTCAGTTGATCTGCGAGCTCAATTTTCGACTCAGCTAATGGGGGAACTCAGCTTATAGGTTGTTCAACATATTGCATACGAGTCTGCAAGCAAGCCAGACATTTTATCTTTTTGTAACGTAACGCTTTTGACATTTTATGTCTTTGCTTTGGCACATTAAAATAAAAAACTGTCACGATAAAGTGTCCCCGAAAAGCGTTATTACGTTACTAAAAGACATAAAATGTCTCGCTTGCTTGAAGACTCGTATGCAAGATGTCGAAAATGGAGCTCCCAGATGAGCTGAGCCTAAAATTGAGCTCCCAGATCAGCTGAGTCGAAAATGGAGCTCGCAGATCAGCTGAATCGAATTATGTTGAAAGATAATTACTACACATGTATAGTTAATTTTTTTTAACGGCTTACCACAACTTGAATAATTTTGCAAGTGAAGTTTAAAAAAAACAATTGGTTAATCACGATTGGATGGTGGGACTGCAGTTATTCGACCAGCCCTCAGTTTCAAGTAGCAGTGGTTTATTTGTTTGGTAACGCTTTTCGATTCGATGTGCCAAAGTAAAGACATAAAATGTCAAAATGTCACAAAAACGTTACAAAAAAATGTCACAAAAATGCGACCCAAAGTTTTTTAATTTCTAAGCTACCCAGTACCTATATGAGGCTATAATTTTGTATGTAGCCTTCTTAGGACTTGTACCTAATGATGTATAGAGCCAGAATCAGCTGAGTGGCTCCTAAAGCCAATTTCTAGGCTATTCACTCTATGAAGCTCCAGTTTGGTATGTAGCCTCCTTAGAACTTGTACTTGATGACGCAAAGGCCCCGAATCTTCTGTGCAGCTTATGAAGCGCATTTCTAAGGAAAGCTCTGAATTTATTACACATCACACCACATCTCACCCCTCCAATTTCCCCCTCTTTCAACATCCTTCAGAGGACTACCGGTACGTAGGTAAACAACGTTGGTTGGAGTTTTCAGTTTGGCATTGTACCTTCACAACATAATGTGCTCATATTATGAAGCAGACCAGTAGAAGCATGTTCCATGTTTTTTTTTAATTTTAGCCGGTATTGCTGAAGTAGAACTAACCAGGGGTGCAGGGGGATGGCTTTCTCCAACCGTTTCGTGACGAGAATATATACGAAATTTCAACCTGAAAATTGGTAGTTGGTGTTTTTTAAAGACACTGAATACGCTTATGAATACAAAAATACGAAATCCCGACCCACTGGAATGCCCCAATTTCCTGATGAGTAGGTTGAAGGCTGATAAGATTGTTTCTAGTCTTAATCAAAAAACCCAACCCCTGCTTTACTCACCAAACAAATGATCTGAGTAAGTACCTGTTAACCTAGTAAGTACTAGGTTATATTCCCTAAAATGGTTGTTTGCTAGTAGGATTTGCCATCCAGAATTTTTCCCTTTTATTGACAATTCTTGTACACTAACAAAATATTTTTCATTTCACAGGAAACTGTCTTTGACGCCGTGGTATATCGAAGGCGACAAAGACAACGAGAGAGCTAAAAAAGCGTACACAGCTCTTCTTACCGTCACATCCCGCACACCTGACACCCCTGATTATAGGAATTTTTCTGATGAAGTAAGTATGAATGAATGAACAAGTTTTTATTGTATGTACAACTTGATACATTACGATCGTCAATCATAACTCACTCTTGCAAATACATAGGTACCTTACCCATATACATATACCTTTTGTACAGATTTGGTTCATTGTCTGTTGATGTATCCACAAATCACCCTACGATTTCATCTCCATCAAGACCCTGATGTTCCATCTTTATAATCTCCTTCCTCGACACCTTCCGCTTACCGGGTCATCAATTATTCAATTTTTAAGGACCCCTGAAACGCACATTTTCTTTTTTTACGGGATTTTTCTAAACCTAATGATTAATCGTTCTCATAGGCCGCTGACCATCAATTTCCGAGTTTCCCAAACGTCAATGGCCGCTTTTCAAACGTCATTTATTACGTACTTCACATTAGTTCGCTTCAAATAGCTGAGGGGCATGCAGTAGGACTAATGAAGGATAGAGAGACAATAGTTTGTTTCATCAACCTTCGATCGTTCGTTCAGGTTAATGTGCTATAATATGCAACTGCAACCAAATTGTTTGTGACAGTGCCGTGCATTCATTGGAATTGGTTGTTATAAATTGTTGTAAGAGTTGATCAAAGGTCGTATCACGGTTACACATGTGGACTTGTGGTCGTAGTATAATACAGGAAAGTCTGCAGAGTGAGGTTCTGCCGCAACGAGGAACTCTCCCAATCGTTGAAATTTGTCTAGTTAGCTCCCGTTAGTTGTCCCCAGACTGAAGATTCTAGAGGAGTCTCCCTCTCCGTTTTGTGATCGCTCACTAGAGGATAAATGATATAGAGAAAAATCCGAAAGATTGCAAATTTTTTAAATAGAAATCGAGTGTTTTAGGTTGTTTTACGACTTGACATGAGTGGTTAGGTATCGTTCTCAGTGTAGGTAATTTCTCAATCTCAATCGAACGGTGGCACTGATAATAATTTTGTATTATTAGAAAACATTGATTTATCGAGTGATTTTGTGGACATACCAGCTCTATGTACGGGTCAGCTACGACGATTATCATACGACAGGGACTCTGATAATTCGTTGATATTTGTCAAGTTAGCTTCCATTTGTTTTCCTCAGGCCGAACAACCCAGAAAATTCTTCCTCCTTGTCTTGTGGTCATTGTTTTCAGTAATGTGGGCAAAGTTTTCAATGCTGTTTTATTCAAGAAAACACAAGTACTGACTGGCGAGGGCAGCGCTCGTTTCGCCTAGTGCTAGACATTTTCTTCTCGGTGATTTAACAATGTCAGTTGTAAGCTCTCGGCAGAACAATGCTGTTTAACCTCCTCCCTTCCACTTCTTGACTTTTAAGTCCTTCTAAAGACAAACGAAGGAAGCTAACTACAAAAATTTCAACATGGCAATGGTCGCTGCCAAGCCCGCACTCCGCATACACTCCTTCGTCCAATGCTAGCCAGCAAAACCGAGTTATTTATACTATAATATAGTATTATGTCATATATGTGTCGTCTAGTTGAAAAACCGGTCATCTTAACAGAAAATTCTTCAGCAGAGCCGATTATCTGTGACACCCAGGGAAATTGAGATGGGATCCAAATCTCTTGTTGTTAATGTGTCACTAACATTGTAGGTTTGAAGCGTCATGAGATAATCTGGGGGGAGGTGCAGGGACTGGGAAATTCAAAATTTTAGCCAGTATTTGACTGGTTTTGCAACCTATTTTAGAGTTGGCCGGTTTTGCAACAAACTAAAGCTTAAAATATCAATAAAATTTGCGTTAAATAGCGGGATTTTAGCTAATAAAAATCGTTCACAATGTTTCTTGTAACTCAACTTCAAGAAGATAGAATTTGAATGACAGAATGTTGGAAGATTTACTCATCTGAAAATCTATAGATACCTACCTATGATAGTACCACTAATACAAATGAAACCACGCTCTGCTACCAAAAATGTGTCCGCAAGTAGATGCAGGCTCAAAAACTGTCCACCTAAATTTAAATTTGATTATATACCTAATTGTGCAGATCGTGAAAGGTGTGGATCACGTGATTGGAAGGAACTAGGAATTCATTGAGAAGACGTAGATTACTATAAAAAGCGAAACTAGGTTTATTAATGAAAATAAAGCAATTTTGGATAAAATAAAATGAAACCAAAATTATTATTTTCTACCGATAAGAGCTCCTTATAACTCTAATAGTAGGTAGGTATACACTCCGATCTTTGATCAATAAAATAATACTATATCAACGAATTTCTACGTTTCTTAGAGATAAAATCACCTCACGCACGTCGTTTTTAACACAACGTTCCGACGGCAACAACAGATGTAAACAAAACTATCGTCAAGACGTGATAATAATATTATAATATGATAAGAGGGAACACTAGCGCTACCTGGTGGATTTGGAGATGACCGGTTTTGACAAACACTGGCGAGTGGATGTGGCCGCTTTTGAGGAGTTTCTCGTTGCTAATGGGTGGAAATGTTGGTAGGTAAAGGACCTGATAAAATTAAAACAGCGATTTTCCGAAAATTGAGGAGTTGGGCAGTTCTGGAACCAGACGACACATTAATTATATTGTAACAGATTTAAGTAGTTCATTTTGGGAATATTACCCTGAAACCCTCAAGATCGTCTCTACTTAAATCCTCGAAATCGAGAAAAAAGGACATTGTAATCATGGTGGAGTCCAAATGGACACAACTGGTCTTCAACGGGATTATATAACTGGAAAACGATTTATTCCGACAACAACTACTATGTACTAGGTATCGAGTGTACAAAACATGACGATACGTTGTGTTAGCAAGTCATCCACGTGAAGAAATTTCTTTTTTTTAGATTTTAAAAACCTTTTCCAAGAAAGGTTCATTTCGTGCCTGCCTCTATTTTCCACGAACTATCCCAGCCAGGGCGGCACCTTGTAATAACGGAAACGTGATCCTACTTCGCAAATAGAAATCAAACTTGGTGCCCACCTCAGTTTGAAACATTCTAAACGCAGTCATTTTTCCTTATACAAGCAGCAAGGTAGCATTACGGAAGAAAATCTAAACCTCTCCGGAAACTTTAATTCGAGATTATACGGTGTATCGAAACAAAATTAATGGAACAAGTTTATTCTAGAAGGGGAATTAGTTAGGTATTATCAGGCTTTGTAATTCTAATTTTTTTAAGTTTCTTTTTTTATTTAAAGAAAGACGTTGTGGGATCAGTTTTTAAATTGGGTAAGCTACATGTAATCCAGACGAACGACCTTTAAATGGAATAAATTTTGTTAAAGTTAGAGAGTTCAATTTTAATTGAGCAATTATTGGGAAAGTAGTTTCTTATTCATGACGCCAACTAATACTGTTTACTAATAGGGAAGTGGAGGAGAAAATCATAAATAACAGTTTATGTAAAGGAAAATGTCCACGTCCATTATGTTTTATAATTTCAATCATGAACAATCTATTGCAATCACTCAGAAATCTTTGTTCTGCTCCTTTCAACTTTTTTTTAAATTTAAGTAGGTTATTATGTTTCACAGTCCGAAATATACCTATATTATTTAAAAAACGATTGAAAGAAGTCCTCCGGACTTTTGTCGAGTCAGGTACATGTTTTAATGTATCCTCAGCTTCAGCCTGATTAGTTTACGTGGGGCTGGTCTCATCATGTTTTCACATTCTTTGTAGGTAGACACATCACGGATCATAAACTTTTTCGTTTTCATCATAAACTTGAATTATTTGTGTGCTAACTATTTGTAGGTGCTTAGTAGTAACTTCACAGAATCGATGCGCACATCATCGGCCTTGAATTGATGCTCGATGCTGCATTGGATTACTTTTGAGCAATCGTATGTTTTCGTGTATAGCTCACTATTCGTGCTAGCTTTTCATCAGATCCAATCCATCAATCAAATTCCAATTTCCTCCCGAATCCACCAATAATAGAGGAAGCTTCGTTTCGACTTTATCAAGAAGATTTTGTACCCCCTACAAAATCGAAATTTCCACTCGAATTTCATGGTACATGCCTTACAGAACGTATTCGGTTCCGTGTCTGTCCGCAAATCCTAGCCACACGCGTCTTCCACAGTTTTCTTCCAAATTCAATGTGCGAGTAAGGCCAAATCTGGTTCCTCATGAATTTCAGCCCTGTCAAAACCAACAGCAGCCTCATTCATCTGCATGCACATACAGGAATTCCCACAAACACTGATTTCTCATATTTGGTTCAGTAATAACCATTGCGATTGTACAAACTTTGAATTCGCTGTCAGAGGCAAAGTATCTATGAAATTTGAATCACCTATAACTTCATCGCCATCATACTTAATAGAAAGCCATGCCATGGGGCTCTATGTGAGGAAGCTATATACTGCCCACCCAACTTGGCAGCCATTTTTATTCTATCATCACGTCCTCCCTGCTCTCTCCTATTGGGTGAAGCATCATTGCTGAACTGCTTCGCCGAAGTGAAGAAGGGTAATCAGTATTTGAACTGACAATGCGTCTCTTATTGATGTAACAAGTGACAAAAGCCAACATCAAAGTGAATAGAGCGACCAAGAACATAACTAACCACATTTTGATTGAGATCACTTTACCATATTTGCTTGATGTTTCGTCGACAGTAATAGCATCTCCAAAACTGGCGTTCTTCGAAGGATCCTCCTTGTAACTTGATTTTGGAACTTGGGAGTTTCCAATGCAAACTGTGTCGATAGCAGAGACGTTTTTAGTGGCAGAAGAAGGTGACAATGATGGTGGTGAAGAATAGTCTGTTATTTGGCGTTTGAGCGCATGATCATTCGGTTCTATGATTTCTTCTTCGTCAGTAATATTGACTTCTGCAGAGAACTTCGTTAAGCCTGCCAAAGATGTGACAGTCACCGATGGAAGTGCGGATGAGGTTGCTTCTATATAATGATGTGGTGAGGCACTCTTATTCAATGACGGTGAATTGAGTTGGAACAAGATCAGGAGTTTGTGGCCTTTTAAAATCAACAAACACAAACTGTATATTCCATTTTGATTTGCGCAAAGGTCTTCGCATTGGCGATGTTCTGTAAAAACCTCTTTAAAATAGGTTGCCCATCCGTCCAAAATGGAATTTTCGTGGTGTATGTTAATGATAGCATCCTTAGCTTCGGAGCAAAATGGTTTGTCGTACGAACCAGTAGTCATATCCAAGTATGGTCCATTATATTTGCACAGTTCGTACAGTATGTCATATGCACCGAAACACCTCAGAAGAAGCATCTTCTCTAAGAACACATCGATGTTGCTCAATTCCGGCAAAACAACGTCACAATCACGCAAGTTCGATAAGTTGATGTCTAGCAGCTCGCAACGATTCCTACCATTTTTTGTTACTTTTGGAATGTGCCATTCTGTGTAGTCAGCTCGCCGTCTCTGATAAGTCGGACCCCAACTCAAGATGGAAGCTGCTGAGGCGCGAACGACAACGATCGAACAAAATAACCTCATCTGTCCGGGAACCATCATCGCGAGACACTGAGCGACATTTGTGAATCACAGAGACGGCTGGCCACATTTTTATGAACCTTGGGAAAAGAGGGGCGCCTATAAAAATCAACAATGCGCAACCCATAAAAACTTTTAGGTGTATAGAGCTCGTTCTCCTCATCATTCCATTCGTCGGTACGTTCGATTCCTTTATTTAGTTGGGATGGTGCCGAAGGTTGACGGAAAAAGACGGAGTTTCGTCACACCTCTCGCTGACACTATCAAACCTTAGGGTGAAACCCCCCTCATAATAAGGAACTTTATGATCTTCAAAGTTCCATACAAATATCTGTTGTTTTTTTGTTTTAAATCTAATCAAAAATGCTTAACCAATTATAGCCGGCATACTTTTCGCTCGTACTTGGCACCAAAAAATGTCAATAGTCGGCACCGCATTGGGATCCAAGGAAAAGTGGTGATACGAAAACCGATGGGCATGCCAAATACATCAATGCGCTGCTGAAAGCTAAAATACCAAAAAATGAGAACACCATTATCACTCAATTCATGATCAATACGGCAACCCTATTTTCCATTTACAAAATTATCATTTGTACATCGAAGGGCCCACTAGTCCCCAAATAGGCAGAATTACATTCCGAATTTCATTGATTTCCAACCTAAAATGCGATGGACGGCGAGGCGTATTAGAGATCCTACCGTAATTTACCTCACCTTGAATCGGAGAAAAGTATAATTTTGAGGGGTGGATGGTTAAATTATTCTCCTTTGCTTGATTCCAAAAATCAATTATTTAATTCATTATTGATCGATAATTAAACAAAAACTAAACTTGGTGGCGATAATACACAAGATACACTTTCTGCTGAACACTAGAATCATTTTAAGTGGTTCCCAAGCTACGTATTGGCTTTTGGACATGTAACTTCACTTTTCGGGTTTCATACACCCTTTGTACAATGCACCTTCATTAGATGGTATTCATCGTTCCATGTATAGTATTATTTACCATTCTCGGATAGCAACGAACCCGAACCCTTGTTGACTCCTAAATCCTCGCTTATTCTGAACCGTTTAACTTGCCCATGGTTCATTGGCCACACTTCTTGAGGTAATATACACTGTGATAAGTGAACAATAATGTACAGATGTATACATAGAATGGTCTTCATCGTCGTATTTCTGACCTATGTCATTCTGAATATTTTAGAGTTGGCTGTAAGTACTGAACTATCTGGAGCATATAGCATGTGCATGCAATGGAGTTCAGAATTCCGATGGTAGGTACTTACATTCATTTCTAATGATATTCGATGCTTCTTTTTTTGAGGAATCCCATCTTCACTACATACGCCATTTACTTAGCACCTAACCTCCAATCAGTCTTCCATCAGATCTACCATGAGGAAGGAATCCATATTTTGTTTTATGGTCACTAAAGTCCCAGTATCGGAAGTACTACTTCTCATACAAAGGATCAAGATCGTTGTTTCTCTGAAACAAGATCGTGATAATCCAAGAAAATGAAGGGCGACCTGAAGACCGAAAACATCCCTCGACGCCATTTCGGGAACTGCTTGTTTTCTTGCTGTACAGTATACGCCCCTTCGAGTCAGGATCCCCATAGAGTCGTTAAAATGTTTCTCTTCAGCTCAACGTTGTCTGAGAGGGTTCATCATCGTTTTCTCGTTGCTTTGAAGGGCGACGAAGGATGCTTTGAGCAGTTCAAAGGGCGCTCCCGAAACCCTTGACGTTGGAGGGGACCCTTAATACGACGATAAGGGCTGAGTTCACCCGGCAAGGGGTGAAAAGTGGTTTTCTGCTCGAACGAAGATTTTCCTGACAGTTTCCTCAAGGATTCTCTCACCAATACGACTTTTTCTATCATTGTTGGCTGCTTTGACCAATTTTATACTGTCAGTTTATATTTTTTTTAAAGAAAAAATTAGGGTGAAAGGAAGATTAAATCTTTGTTTGTGGTGTGTTCGGAATGATCTCGAAAATGTATCAAAGTTTGATACATGTACGAGCTGATTCCGAACACACCACAATCATACTGTATTGAAGATTTGAGAGGATAAATTCGAATTCAGTATTATATTTTAAATAGTTACTGCAGCTTTGGATTCGAGTTTCGCAGCAACCTCATCTGTAGCATATTGTACGGAAATAGACACTCACTGTTAGCGAATTTTCGAAGAAAATGAAGCTATTGCAATGGCTATCTGACTTAGGAATCTAGCTAAAAATCCGAAAAAATCTAAAAATTTCAATATTACCTATCAAAGGAAAGGATGAGTTCGTTCGCCAGAATTTTTGGAGTACTCCAAGGGTTGAAATTTTGAAAATTTAGTTTCAAAAATCGCTAAAAAAACGCGTTTGTAGAGGTTTTTTGTGTAAATTACCATGCCCAACATAGGAACATGTGGTACATTGAGAATCAGCGTGAAATTCCCTATAGGAATCACCCACCAAATCGGTTAAAATCATTCTTTGAAAATTTGCTCGTAACTCATAATGCATGAATGGGACTTTTTTTCTCTCTTCCCTATTATGTTGTCATCCCTTATCTACAGTGATGTACGTAATATGAGTTCCAATATTTATAATTATTATGAAAAGGCTATGAGGAAAGGTATTTGAAATTTTTCTGTTTACCAAATTTCTCTTTTGATTTCCTTTAAAAATAATAGTCCGTTAGGCAGTGCCTACTTCGCCTACCTACCCTGACAAGCTTCTGCTTCTGTTCATGAGGACAAAATAATTTGTCATCCCTCTACTTTGGTAAACTCGGAAGAAAAAATAACTTATAGTTAAGAGTTTGATGGTTGTTTGAGATGGTTGATCTCCTGGCGCTTTTGTATGTAGAATTATAGGAGGTTCATATAATGAGTGATGAACGGTTAGATTTTGAATTTATTCAAGTGGAAAAAAAAAACGCACTTCAACAATGATCGATGACTATAATATAATTATAGTGCGTTTTTATATTGTTGAAATGTATTGTTGAAGTGCGTTTTTTTCTACTTGATTAAATTCAAAATCTATCCATCCATCACTCACTATATTAAGGTATGATTCGAAGCCCTCACTGTGAAGGCGGAAACGTCACAGAGGTAAAATACCTTTGAAAAGACAAAAATGGCGTCTATGAGTCAGTTATTCGCAAGATATAAGAACCTCCCACAGTTAAGAGTTTTTCGAGTTTTCTAGGAAAATTGTCATCATTTAGGTTTCAAAGTCAGCTATGTGTGGGCCGTTGGGAAGGAATTGCTTTGTTTGGTAATGCGATTTTGTGTCTCTGTGGTCCTTATTGTTTCATCGTGACTAGTCTAACCCTTCGTGGTGGGCGATTTCCTGAAAGGAAACTGCGGTATTACTCCTCACAATATAGGAGCTAAGTCGGGAGTCTATACCGAAAAGGGGGTTCAAATCTCGGTATTTGCACTTGAGAGGTTCTCGACGTTGTTCTGCCTTATTGGATTTTGACGATACTGTTGACGTCGGTTACGCCATTGTGGGGTGGAATCAACGAGAGATGCCTTATTCGGTGGAAATGAGGTCGTTTTTCGAAGGTAATTGAGCGTTTGAGGCGTCTAATTTGCTTCCATGGAAGCAAAAACAAAGCGGTTTTGAATGGCAGTTTCCGGGAATATGAATCCCAGGAAATTCCTCAGAATCAATCGTCTTCCAAGTACATAGTTGGTCCATACTATTCCTCGCACGTCTAACATGATCGTGTTTAGATAGTACTTAATATGGGTGGAAATGATAGACCAGTCTCTATGAGAATCTTTTGAGTATTGCGCTATAATAAAATCATATTTCGTCAACATTTAGGAACCTGATGATGAATACTTAAAAGTTTCGCCCTGAAGCGTTCGCACCCAATAATGGGTTTTTCCTCAACACAAACTTATAGGAATGGCAAACGAAAAATACTTTTTATAATCATTTTATTAGCATGGTTTTTGGCACATACGGCCTAGAAAATACCAAAAATGTTACATGATTCCTATATTAAAAATATCACTCTGCATAAATGTCCTAATTAAAATAATGTCTCGTTGCTTAGCCAGTGATAAATTGACGTAAATCTGAGCATTAATAATTATTTGGAAGAATCCAATCATCACACATGGATTACCAAAATATGAGTTGGCGTGCTGGTATGCCCTAAAACTCAACATTCGTCTCTGATTTTTCATTAGTCGAAATGAATCAGGAGCGTCACCATTCGATTCTGCTTGAAACATTAGCAGGAAAACGATACCTTTCAAAGTCATGGTCAGGTCTTCAAAACCCTGAAACACTCGATTACCTTGAAAACCCCACGTTTTATCGCATTCAAACGCTATTTTGTCCCTCAATTAGTGCACCAAAATCAAAAATTACTATTGGAAAGCGGAGATCCTGAGGAAGTTCTTCCTGTTGAGTGGCCAGCTCAAGTCGTAGTTTAGAAGCGAAGCGATGCGTAAAAGAAGAGTCAAATTTTGAAAATTCTTGCAATTTGAACTTACGGCTGCATTTTGAGCCTTGTAAATCTATTGGTGAAGATAATTTGAGGCCTTTCTTATTGGGAATTCAACGCTCTCTCGAATGGTATATTTATTGCTTATGTTACACTTTGAATTAAGGGTGTTTTGGATATTTCAGTGATGTGAGGTCGAAATAAAAAATAAAATCTTTAAATTAAAAAAACTGAAGGAATAAGGGTGTTAAAAACAAACTCTGAGACACTTTTTGTTGGAAATGACCTGTAGAATCGATTCCTGAAGTTTCTCCCAACTTAACTGTGGACGCCCTGTATAAATTGAAGTGTAATGCACTATTTGACTGGACATCCAGTACGGCAGCCCCCTACCAACTCTCCTATTTTCGAACCATCGGTATAGAACAGTCTACTATGTTGCCATTCATTCATAATCTGCAAACTTCGTTTATGAATGGAACCATCTTGTGGTCGAAAACAGTCGACATTTACCGTAACGATCTGTACCTAATTTCGTCGTTAAATTTCCAGGTCAAAAGGAAAGCCGGGAAAGAGCTGTTCGGGCCTGGGCCAATATCGACGTTCGTGTCGGCCTTCTACGACGCTGTTCTGCTCTACGCGACGGCGCTCAATGAGACGCTGGCAGCAGGGGGTCACCAGAGCAACGGCACGCTGATCGTCCAGAAAATGTGGAATCGCTCAATTGATGGTACATGCACACCTACATTTATCAAAAAATCATTTCCATTAGGGTGTTTTTTGAGACGTCCCCACTCTATTTACTAATTTTTTGCTCAGGAAGCTGGGCTGATTTTTGATAAAATTTCCTATAATTCAAGCCCAAACTGAGCTCTGTAGGTCCAACGGTTGCGGGGATGCAGTTACGTTGAGTGAACGTTACGTTAAG
>JAEMON010000012.1:12365318-12376159 GCA_030264115.1 Lygus lineolaris
AATAATAAACCGTTGTGTAATAATTTGCAGCGTTTTTTCCCGAGGATTTGGATTCAAGATGGTCTGCAACGGATTCGTATGAAGTTCCTCTCACTCTCTGGTTCGTTTGTCCTTCTGGCCAGGATCGAAAACATCAGGACGTCTGGGAGGTACTAAAGATGTCCTGAAATGGGATTTTACGGGTACCTTTGAAAATACTAGCATATTTAGAGCAAGTTTCTCCTGAGTTTCCGTTTGGCTTATCAACGATGAGTAATCGACCGATGATCTTCAACGCAACTTTCGTCGGCCTCGTTTTATAAGCTCTCGTACCAACTTCTTATTGGCTATCCAGTTTTTTGTGTGCGTTTTCTCCCTCGAAGAAATCTTTCCCCTGATCCCTGGTAAGTACACCTTTTTGCCTCGGGAAAGTTAACTAGGAAACAAAAGCCTTGCCCTGAAAGGGTATTCATGGTATTCTCCGGGGTACCCTAAGAACTCGGGGTCTTGTATTATTCAGAGTTCGAGTTTCAATTCGTTATGAAGTTTCATCACGTAACTTTTTTCTTGCTACTTGCCGTTCCTTTGAGGAGAGGGAAAGAATTTAATATATCCTCCCCAACCAAGCCGAATTATGATTTTATACGGATGTCTGGCAGTCTGGGATGGTGCAAAAAAACGTCTGCCTAGTGGGTGTGGCGCATCTCGCTCGCGTTCTAAAACAAGGAGATCACGATTGTACTGAAGATATTTTACTGAACGGAAAAACCTGAACGGTACCGAGAATTTTTGCGACGTTTTTTGCGAATTTTTGAAGGAAATCGTACCTAATGGCCTCAAAATTTTGGGTAGGTATCGAAATTTCCGAAAGATTTTTCCATGGAAATCCGTTCCAAATTATTCTAAAGTGATTTCTGAAGTTTAACCCTTTTTCATATATATGTGTACGTTCCAAAGCATCAGGAAAATAGTCGAAATATCAATAATTAGGAAAATAGGATGAGTTCGCGTTGGCCAGAATTTTTGAGTACTCCAAGGAGTCAAATTTTGAAAATTAATGGTGAAAAAACGTGTTTTTATGTAGGTAAATTACAATCGTAAGAACCTATACATATAGTGTGGTATATTCGGAAAAGGTGCAAAACTTCCTAAGAATCACCCGCCAAAGCGGTTGAGATGATTGCTTAAAAATTCGCTCATCAACACATGCTGCATGAATGGAACTTTCGCATGATGCAATTTAGCTAATGTTATTTTGATTTCAATCCATGATAAGGGGGTTTTGTGGGTTATTCATTTACTGAGCTGATCTGATAGGCAGAACAGCTAGTCGACATCCACACTCTTCCGGACTTGTGACATGGCGCCTTCTTGATTATCCTTATTTAACCTACAGTCAAGAAGGGAACGTGCCAAAGCTCTTCTGTCAGGACAGCTGAATGCCGCTTCTGCTGCGAGGGGTGGAATCAGCAGAACATGTCCTTTGCGAGTGTCCTGCTATTGCATCACTTATATTCCGTCATTGTGGGAAGGGTTCCTTAACACCCCCTAATATTGCTAAGGAATGCCCGAAAACCTCCTTCACTTTGTGAAAGACGATTCCGTTTCTAGGGTTCTTAATTGAGTTGGTGATTAGGTCGCAATAGATCGCTTTTGGTTTTTTTTTTTTTTCTCGCCAAAATCGGTTGAGATGATTGTTTAAAAATTCGCTCCTCAACTCATGCTACACAAATGAAACTTTCACATGAGCCATGGGCACCGAAGACCCAATTAAATTTTATTTTGATTTCAATCCATCCTAAGGACCTGGTGAAATTACCCAGTGGATTCAGAAGCAGTGAACAACTAGAAAAATGAGGAACATTTATGATAACTCCGTTACCTCAGGTACAATGATATCACACGACCCGGCCTCACTTTCATAATAGTGTTGGGCGCTGTCGCTATTTCCGAAAAAAAAAAAAAACGAATGGTAATTTAAACTGTAAAATTCAGTGACAGTTTAACGTTCAGCTGCTGTGAATGATTAAGTAGACCTGTTCTTTCACAACTGTTATTCGACTTCCTTGACAATACCGGCGTGTTGTCGTTCCCACTACTATTTTATATTCGCATAAAGGGCTCGATTCTTCTACCTCATGTGTCGTCAAAACGGATTCCTCCAGAGCCTTTGCAATGCCACTTATTCAAACGTCTTAGATTTTCGTTCTCGTTTTCTCCACTCCAGAACGTCGTATTTTTTTTTTTCTTTTTTTTTTTTTTCTTCGTTCTAACTGTTCAACTGTGTTTAACTTTATACGGAGACGGAAAAGTTAGATTTTCTTGATTATGCAAGTTCTCCATTGCTATGATAGGTACGACGAAGCTCTGATATTCCTCGTTTACTGGGGATGCAACGAAGGAAAGTGTAGTAGTGAGGGCAGGGGAGAGAGAGAGAGAAAGAGACCGAGAAGGCGCCGTCCATTTGGAAAATTACGAAAACCCAGAGTTGGACTCCCCAGACGATTACCAGAAGTGTGAACTTAACTCGAGGGGGACCTCAACGTTAGCGTTACCCGACGACGAACGAGCTGTCGTCAACTCAGCCCGCAAAAGACGATAAATTTCTCCGGGAGCTTCCGTCATTTTTATTGCGCCATAACTCTGGCGCCCCTCTCCCCTCTATTCCTCTCCTTTCGACGGTTTCAACGTAACTCTTCCCCTTCCTCTCACCCAGCCTTCGTCCAACTGCCGTTTTTGTTCGTCACTTGGAGGAATCTGGATTAAACGAGGTTGTTTCTGTTTGGTCGTTTGAGAAGTTTAATCCAGACGAATCATCTAGTCGGTGGAATTTGAAGGTTTACAGTCGAGTTGAGGTGATTCGTGGAGACAGGTTTTACAAAGTACCTGAGTTTTGAAGTTTTTTAACATACCAACTACATCAGTAATAAGTACATGCCAAGCGCAACTCGGGCATTCAGGTTGGTGAGAAGGGCATGTAGAAGTGAACTTTCAGGCTTTGATACGCTATGGATTGCGAGGGTTACGATTAATTCGTAGCAGGTCTTTGATATACCCACTTGAGTGGCGTAGGAACTTCATAGTTATTCATAGAACTTCATAGCAACATCAACTTCAACTTAGCTTGAACATCTCACATGAAGGAATGAGCAGCTTAGAGTAAGGCTTCAACAGCTCTCATTGAGGAATGAGCAGTTCACTATATGGCTTGAACAGCTCACAGAGGGCAGTGATCAGCTTAGAGTAAGGCTTTAACAGCTCTCAGTGAGGAATGAGCTGTTTACTCTATGGCTTGAACAGCTGACAGAGAGGAGTCAGCAGCTTAGAGTAAAGCTTCAATAGCTCTCATTGAGGAATGAGCTGTCCACTATATGGTTTGAACAGCTGACAGAGAGGAGTGAGAAGCTCAGAGTAAGGCTTGGACAGCTCTCAGTGAGGAATGAGCAGCATACTCTATGGCTTGAACAACTCACAGTGAATCTTGAGCAGCGTACTCTATGGCTTGAACAGCTCTCAGTGAGGAGTAAGCTACTCACTCTATGGCATGAATGGTATCCAAACATTTTGAAATGTAACAAATTCAAAGAAACATTGAATTGAGGAAATTTTGAAATCATAAGGTTTCCAATGTTTAAACAAAACTATTAATGGTTCAAATAAAATTGTAGAGTCAAAATTACTTAATTTGTTAACAATAGGTACCTATATACTCATCTACCTTATGAAATTACGCTTACATACCTTATATTTACATACCTCACGACTTTACCTTCATACTCTAATATCCTATTCGCCTGTTCCAGACACTACAAGCTGGAGGCGGAGATTGCTTCCATGACGTGGAGGGTGATGCCCAACGAAATTGGCCACGTGGCTCAGAGCAAGTTCCGCGGCTCGATGCACTCTCTAGTCAGGAGAGGCTCTCAGTTGGTAAGCCGTCTTATTAATGAACAGGCGTACTATTTCTTGAGTTGTCCTGCTTCATGTATCGTTAAAAGTGGATTATTGTTTTCTGTTCTGCCTAAAAAGGGGTCGTTCGAAGGGACATTTTTGTAGATAAACCTCAGATTCGTGCCCCAAAAACATAAATTATTAAAACATCGTGTCCCTCCGGGAAAATTTCTCTATTCAAAAATTATAATATAAGCGTGAACTTGTTTTTATTTTCGTCACTAAAAGGACTCTTCACGTGAATTTGGATTAGTAAACTTCAATTTCGTGCTCAGCATCCCGGAAAACTAAGGCTAAAGTAGGTACATGATGATGAATCTTCAAAGAAGGTTCAAATTTCAAGTTGTTCCTTCTATGCCCCGCTACCATGGATACTGTAATCTCATTCTATCCGGAGATAACGAGGTGATTCCTGTTCCAATTTCTGACCAAATCACTCAACAAATACACCGTTGGACAGCTGGGAGTTAGTAGTTTTTCTGTGAGTGCACCTTCTGGCTGTCATCCTCAAAAGTGCAACTAAGATTATGCGAAATTTCCAAAGATCCCTATTTTTCTGTAGAATCTGAGGGAAAAAGTCACTCCACCCCAGTTAATCGGAATATTGTAGTTTTCTCTATGCTAGACAAAATTACTCACCTATTTTTACTTTAATTTAATGAATCCTACTGTTTCGTCATTTTCAATAATTTTTTTGGAAATGTCAATTTTTTTTTTTTTCACTCGTCCAAAGGCCATTTCTTCAGAATAGAATAATTTGATTTGTCAGTTTTTCAAAGATCTTAAGTGGGTATCACAGATCGTATTTAGCGGTATAATCCCGTAGGCAAAGAATCCAAATCGGCTCAGACTCGTTTCCCTACTTGATGTGTAAGTATTGTTCAATATACCAATATCTCTGTACAGGCCCAGAAGAAGAAAAGGGTTATTTTGCGAATCCTGGGTCTAGTGAATTTTTCCTGGTTTTCCGCCCCCAAGACTTGTGATGATCCTTCTCCCTGTGAGTCGTTGCCGTTGGCTGATTCAGTCATTGGACGAGGGACGCAGGTAAGACCGTCAGTTTTACCTGCTGTAACCTTAACTAGCTTCTAATCTTTGGTTTGAAATCGCGAATGTGACCTAACCGTGGGCTTAACTATACCAATACCTACATTAGTGTGGAATCAAATCCCAGTCAGTTTAGCCTGACGTACCTTAGCCATCCGTTAACCTTCCTATAGGGTTATAGGTTACTTGTCTTAATTGGTTGTTAAAGGAAACCACGAATGGAACTTAACCATATTAAGCTTAACTAACAGTAACTGAGTGGACCAAAATCTCAGTCAGTTTTATTGCTTTACCATAGTTAACCTTCCTGAAGGCTCAGAGGCTCAGGTCATCTGCCTTAATATTTGAATAACGAAACTGCGGATGGGACTTGCCTGTGGGCTTATCCACCATACCTACGATATGTTTAACCAAACTCTAGTTAGCTTTTACATGTTGTACGCCTAACTAGCAATTAACCTTCCTAACAGGTCGGGATGGAACCGCATCCCAGTCTGTTCCACGTGCTGTAATCGTTGCTAGCCGTTAATATTCCGGCCAACACCGATGGAACAGGATCGAGTCAGTTTTGTCTGCTTTAACCTTAGCCAGCCGTTAACCTCACTAACAAGTTAGGTTGCCTGCAGTTCTAATCTTTGGTCTTTGAAACTTCGAATGGGACTTACCATTCCCAGCATTACACTAGTACGGGATCCCAGTCAGGTTTACCTAACCTGTTAAGTAGGTACACTTGGCAATTAACTTTGGTCATTAAACCACATCCAACCGTCCAATCTGGACATATTCGTGGGCTTACATACCAACATATCTACATACCTCCACGTGCCCTAAAAAATATTGCGCTTCCCTGACAATATTTACTTTATTACGATTCATTTAAAAACCTCAAATCACAGAAAATACAATTTTTGAGGTATCTTAAAAAGAATGTGAAGAATGGTACCTACATACTCTCATAATTCATAATTAAATAAATCTAATCTTGGAAATTCCATTTGTGGTGACCCCTTACCACATCTTATGACAAAAAATGTGCGGTACCGACAAATTTCTCTTTGAATATTATAATGCGGGTCGACGGGCACGGGAAGCGCCACAACTATGCCTCAACGCAGCTAAAATCTTTTGTATTTTTTCCACGTTCATAATTTTGGAAACTCCACAATATACGAACGTATTAAAGTGTAAGGTGTAATTCGTGTAAGTTTATTACATCCAGAAAAATATGAAAGACACCGATGAATCCGTTATCCTCATAAAAATGTGACTTTTTGTCGGTTTTCCCCAGTTTTTTCCGGATCTAATAAACTTGAAATTAATATATGAATCACTCTATAAAGTAAATATTTGTAATTATTATTATTATTATTATTTTTTTTTGTAACATCGAGTAATTTTCAAAATCAAAATCGTGAAATATTATACAAACGATTTTGAGCTGCTTTACAACATGGTTGGCCGTCGTCCGCGGACCCTTTATCTTAAAATAAATTGTTCAATAACATAATCTTTAGCCCATTATCAGCTCATGTTCTCCTGCACAAAATGTCCCTTATTTCGATTCCGTATTCGTCTTGTCTTTCCAATAGCCAAAAATGTATCAAAATATTACCTACGTATTTCGATGATAAGCGAGACAACCTTTCCACCATTTCCTTCAGTAGTAATACCTGTTCTCATGTGTGCGATGTGACTAATCAGCCAATAGCAACGACGAATAATTCCCAAATTTGATTTTTTTTAATCAAAAATCCCTCCTCAGACTTTTAACCGTTTCCCATACTTGGGTATTTTTGAGGTGTCGTGTTTTTTTTTTTTGTTTTTTTTTATAAACTTTCTGAGTACCTGCCTTCATAACTGTTTGGTGATTATAATTATATTATCTATGTTTTTCCCCTTGTTATCTTATTTTTTGTAATACACTTTCTGAGCACCTACCTGCGTAGATAACACTATATTACCGATTATTATACTATTATTAATTGATGTATCTCTACTTATTAAGAGTCCTTTTATAGTGGTTGGATTGATGCAAATCGGTCCCTACGTTCTAAAAGTTTTCATGATGAACGAGTTTCAGTAGCAAATACATTTTTCCATGCATTTTGGGATTCCTAAAAGGGTTTCAGTTAATTTTGACCACAGAATCCCGCTTTCGACACCTGGGAATGCATCAACTACTGGCCTTTGAACTAGTCCATTTCTCAAAGTACAGTTGATATTTGAAAATTTTTTGTTACTTTTAACGAATTTTCGAAATAAAATAAAGCTATTGGAATGGCTTTAAAATTTGAGTAATATAAATTTTTGAAAATTTTCTTCATGGAATTACGTTTCAGACCATTCAAAACCGATTCCTGAAATTTAACACTTTTTCTTATACCTATGTATATATATATTATAGTAGGTATATAATAGGTATCTGGTCCTGGAATCGAGATAAAAATTACAAAGAAAAATTGAAATCATTTGTCAATAATATCAATATAAAAGATGAGTTCGTTGGCCAGAATTTTTTAGTACTCCAAGGGGTCAAATTTTGAAAATTTAGAGTCAAAAATCGCTTTAAAAACACGTTTTTTGTTGTTGAGGTTTTTGGTGTAAATTACCATCTTAAACTTATGAACATAATATGGTATATTCGGAATCAGCGGAATTTCCTATAAGAATCACCCACCAACTCGGTTAAAATTACTCTTTGAAAATTCTCTCATTAACTCATGGAACATACATGGAATTTTGTATTTTACTTCCTAGTTCCTACACCAAAAATTCACTAGATTCTTCGTGACCGGATTCACTGTGGTTTAAATAACTCATCTATTTTCTTATAGATTATTCTATTTATTGCAGCTTTATATTTTTTTCCAGACCGTGTTCTCTGAAGACGGAGTCAGCTTGTTCGACAACGGACGGGGCCAAATGTTTGTTTCCACTGCAGTTTACAAGGTACGTGAATGATGGCAAGAAAATGATTTGAAACTATTTGTGCAATATATGAGGGGATGAAACGCAAAACCTCCTTTATCCCCATAATCAGATTTTTGGGCAATCGAAAAAAAAAAAAAAACAATTTTATAATTAAGTATCCACCTTAAAATTCCAATATTTTTTTTATTTTATTGAATCCGTTTTTAAAAATAGCCTATCATTGGGTTATAAATCAAATTCCGTTAAATTTAGGAGAAATTTCCACTTTTACTTTGGATAAAGAAGGTTTTGCGCCAAACACTCCATTTTACCGCAGATTTTCCCTTGAAATCAGACATCAGTTAGCTCTAAAATACGTATTTTTTTTAGCATTTAGCAGGTTCTTATTTTTTTATAATGTCATCAAATTGCTCTTGATTGTTGTTTTGGTTTCCTCATTGAGGAATAACGGACAATTTTAAAAACAATGGTTTGAGGTGACTCTAATAGGTAACAAGAAAAATAAAATGTTTGTGAATGAAGTAATTTATTGTATTAACAGTACTATTAAGTTATGAAAGTCTGGAAGTGAAACATGATCTGGAAATGGATGACTGAGGTTCACATGATCACAAGGTTCACTTGATATGTCGATTGGATAAAGCTGATAACTGAGCAGTGGATAAAGTTGAGTTTGCATCAAACACTACTTTTCAGATACTTTGCGAACGGGATAAAACTGGATTTGACCTCTACCGCATAGATTCTATTAGGCGTAAGGCCATATTACTAACGGCACCAATAATTCATTTGCGAAAAAAATGGCGTAAATGAGGTTTTGCATTTCAGCTCCTCATATGGTACGTGAACAGGTAGTAGGAACTGGTTATACTAGTCCTGGTTGGTACAAATTTGTAAACCTGATGCCAGATATTGAACAGGAATGTCGGAGATTTTTTGAAATTGTGCAGGTTAGCCTCTCGACAGTCCCCTACGACTTTTATTGACGTTGGAGTAATCGTAGAGTATAGTTTAGCCTGGGCCAAGAAATTGAACACAGACAGACTGAGGGACACGGAATCCAAAATTCTTTAAATTGTAAATTTAAGTAGAAATTTTGATTGTGGATCGCAACATTTGTTTGTCTTCTTGCTCTTCTTATCTTCAGTGGTCAGAAAGTAAAATTAGGGGTTGTCATCTGAAATAACGAAAATATTAGGAATCGCTACCAGGAATTTACGAGTATATTACACGGTTTTAACAAGAGAAACGTTACGAAGGACAGCGTTCTATTAGTTTAGCATCACCCTATACTGCGATGAAAGTATAAATTTAGCCCCGTATGAGAGACGTCTATCTGGGGAATATTTCCTTTACATTTCAAATCAAAAGGGAAAAATGGTAATGAAAAAAAGCAGTAATCACCGAAATGGGTGCATTTCGTAATTAAGCTCAGCTGAGGCAAGCACTCTTTTGAAATCTGGAAGATATGCTAGAATGGGTTTCAGCGATGTAAAAAAAAGCTGGCTTCGCGAGAAATAACAATATAAGTGTTCACTGGGCCGCTGGGAAGGGGAAAAAGAGGTGAACCGACTATTTCACGAGATGCGGAAATATGGGGAAATGAAGTCTCTTAATGAGGTAGTTCATTGTGGAGGAAACAAAGTCGCAGAGGGATGAATCACTCGTGTTATCCGAAGAACTCGCGTTAACCGTTTTTACTTGTTCGTTTAAGACGAATTCTCGTCTAACTTACGAAGACTTTGAAAATTTCTATGAAATGAAGTACCTTCTAGAAATCTGATTTTCAACAACAACGAATTAAGGTTGAAAAAATTCCCCTTCACTTTATCCTAAAAGTCGTCCTTCTAGGACGAAACTTTGGAAAATCAGCGAAGCCGCACCGGATTAAGGACCTTTTTTATACAAAATTCCCTTCAAAAAATGAGTTTTCTCCAGTTTTGTTCTAGTTAACAAAAAATTGAGTTTTTGTAAGACTGTCAGGAGACAGATTTAACACGTAAGATTTAGCACATTGACGACCGTTTTCGAGTGCTTCAATGAGGTTTATCATCTTCAGTCTCGACGAAATTTCGTTTTGTGAGTTGCTAGTGGCTCATAAGACCTGAGACCTGTGTTCAGTCGCCTATCCCACAATTAACTTGAAATAGCAACCCGCTAGTGGGTAGAGATGGGCAAATTCATATTCATGAATATGAATATATTCATACTTCCGAAATTATTCATAATTTTTACATTTCCGCGATTATGGATATGAATTAAATTCATATCCCTAAGTGTGATGAATTTGAAAATGCATACTCAAAACTATAAATTTGAATATTCAAATTCAGGTATTCCATGAATTTTTTGGTCAAGTTTACTCATTTATCTTAAAAATACCAAAAATCACCAATATTAACGGTTTTTTTGTGTGAAGTTTTCTGAATCTCCATGAATTTTGAGGTCTTGTCCACTAATTTATGTCAAGAATACCAAAAATCGCCCATATCCACGGTATTCTTAAAGCTGATCAGAAATTACAATTTAACTGCTCTCACCGTTTCCCACCCAGCCCCTCAATCATAAATAACCTGCACCGCGTGGGGGGGGGGGTATGTTTAACTTGGTTTTCTATACCTTTAAACGCCGCCATGTTCAGCCCAAGAGATGTTCTGTAGGAAAGCAAAATCAACAAAAGCTCTCCGCAGTTGACAAGCTTGTGACCATCTCGGGAGGTGGTGAGAAGATTATTTGTTGAGATAAGGTTAGGTATCCAATCAAATGTCCTTGGTTTGTCATTGACTGACGATCAGTTTTCAATGTTATAGGCCAGGGAATGTAAACTTCGAGGGTTGCAATAATTCCGACTTTGTTTTTGACTTTTGCATGTTGTTAGGAGCTATTTGAATAGTATAAAAAGTCCCATTCATGCAGCATGAGTTGGTGAGCGA
>JAEMON010000012.1:12376325-12387387 GCA_030264115.1 Lygus lineolaris
TTTTTGAAGTAGATAAAATTTACTACAATTTGAGACCAACAAAATTTTAATAGGTCAAATACAACCTGAGATATCGGCTTCCAAAAATTGGATATTTTTTCCAAAAAGTTAAAAATTTAAGTTTTAGCCATGTTTCGAGTGGAATTACGGCTACAATACTCATCCTAACAAAAAAGTCATGGGGGATGAAGTTGTAGAGAAGTTATTATTTAGCTTTCATTTAAGCTCATTCGGACGCCTGTAGGCCCAATTATTTCCAATTTTATCCTGAAAAAACCGAAATTGGAGAAATTGGGTTTTTTGAGAAATTGAGCATGGAAATGTTCTGTGCTAATTATAATGGTAAAGAAAGGGGTAAATCAACTAATCATCATCAAAAATCATACTTGAAGCAAAATTAATGAGTTTCTACCAATTAATACCAATTCTACCAATTAATACATTACTTATTCGAATAGTTTCAGTTTTTGGCCCAAAACCCCCAGAAGGAAGCTTCCCACGGAAAAAGTACACACCTTTTTTAAAGTAGATAAAATTTGCTTCAATTTGAAACCAACAGCAGTTTTATGGTTCAGATAGAACCCGAGATATCGGCTTCCAAAAATATACTATTTTGTCCAAAACTTCAAAATTTAAGTTTTAGTCATGTTTCGAGTGGAATTACGGCTACAATACTCATCCTAAGAAAAAGTCATGGGGAGTGGAGTTGTAGAGAAGTTATTTAGCTTTCATTTAAGCACATCTGGACGCCTGTAGGCCCAATAGTTCACATTTCCATGCTCAATTTCTCAAAAAACCCAATTTCTCCAATTTTGGTTTTTTCAAGATAAAATTGGAACTATTGGGCCTACAGGCGTCCAGATGGGCTTAAATGAAAGCTGAATAACTTCTCTACAGCTTCAACCCCCCCCCCCATGACATTTTCTAAGGATGAGTATTGTAGCCGTAATTCCACTCGAAACATGACTAAAACTTAAATGTTGAACTTTTCGGAAAAAATAGCCAATTTTCGGAAGCCGATATCTCGGGTTCTATGTGACCTATAAAACTGTTGTTGGTCTCAAATTGTAGTAAATTTTATCTACTTTAAAAAATATATGTGTACCATTTTTCGTGGGAAGCTCCCTTCTGGGGGTTTTTGGCCAAAAACTGAAACTAGACAAAAAATTTCGAGGTTTTCCGGCACCAAAAAGTTAGCTCACACTTTTCGAAGCTGCAAACTTGGTTTTATACTATTCAAATAGGTCCTAACAAAGCAAAAGTCAAAATGCAAAAGTCAAAAACAATGTCGAAATTATTGCATTGTTGGCCCTTTTTTATGTCTAAATTCCCTGGCCTATTAACCTTTCTAGGCTTTCCAAGTAGACTTGCATCTGACTGATCGGTCGATCGCTAAAAAGACGATCGCAAAAGTCCGTGTTTTTCCCTAATGATTGACCAATGGTTGGAAACACGAATGCAAACCATTTCGATCAATATTCCATCCCCAGTTTATCTAGATTTTTCAAAATCGTATTTTTGACTGAATCAAATCATAAAATATTCATGTACTTACCCATGATTTCATGGCATACATACGTACATCATGGAATTTCCAGAATCAGGAACGTGATATACCTAATACCTAACCAAGGATTTTGAGCTGCGTTTCCGAGCTAGTCGACCCCTTAATCCTATTGGCTTACATTATGATTTTCAGTCCTCATTTTTGACGGAAATAATTCTTCCCTCAGAGCAATATTATCACAGAGAGATTTTTTTTTTTTTTTTTCAAAAACCTGTAGGAAAAACATATTTGATATCTTAAATGAGCCTAACTCTTATCTCGCGAAATGGAGCTCAATATGCTGCTCGGCGGCTCCGAATATGCTAAAACCCGCACGACAGATCGGTCTTGACGGACGGGTAGACCTTTACGCCGCGCCGTCAAAAATCTCTTCGTACCCTTTCATTTTTATTTTTTATTTATTTTTATCAATTCATTCACAAAACAGTTATTACACATAATATGTTCAAGTAGCTTACAGATAGTACTTACGGCTAGATTCCCCGTACCCTACGATTTGGCCTTAAGATCACTATGACCTGTCCAGGCCTTTCTCTCTCGGTATTTTCTGCGATTACAACTCGTTAAGCATACAATGAATCAGTAGAGGATCAAGGTACAGCGAGGGAATGAACACAAAATACGAAAAAAAAAAAAAAAATAGATACACTTCTATGAAGAAAGCCGAGAATGATATGAATCAGATGGTTGAGTAATTAGAAGGTACTGAGTGTTTTTACAAAAGCGACCTGAAAGCTGAGTTAATTCCTAGATCACTTTCCAAAAGCTGCCTGGTTTCATTTTTGAGCATTTTCGCTGTTTTAACAACGCTGTTTGTGTATGGTAGCTGCTCAAAAAGTGTCGGAACCAGCATGTGTAGAAATAATTGGATGGCCGTGGTTTTTCCAGAATAGGTAGCTGATTGGTTTGGCTTCGTAGACCTATCGTTCATAAATTTATAATTTTTATTGAGCCAATTGACTATGATTCCTAGATTACAAGAAGTTATTTATGACTAATTTTTACCCATCTCTGATTATAAGGAGCTTGATCCCTGTCTGTACCTAGGAGGTATCTATCAGGTACCTTCAAGAAATCAGACATTGATTATGGCTATGTGATATGAGTCATGTACGTAAATGATTATTGTAGCAAGTAATTGTACCTAATTAAATCAATTTTAATTTCAGGGAGTTCAAGTGGCTGTCCGGCCGATTGACAAAAGCCGGATAGATTTGAGCCGTCCGATGCTCCTCGAATTGAAGAGGGTAAGTTTTTCTTCTTCTTTTAAAATCGATGGGCATTGACTTGGCATTTCACGTCCTGAAACACGGAGAGGGGAGGGAGGTATTTTTCGATTTTTGGATGAATTCATTGATCGGAATTTCCAGATGAAGGACCTGCACCACGACCACGTAGTCAAATTCTACGGCGCATGCGTGGATCCACCCAACTGTTGCCTGCTGACCGAATACTGTCCCAAAGGCTCCCTCCAAGACATTCTGGAGAACGAACAAATCAAACTTGATTGGATGTTCCGCTACAGTTTGATGCACGATCTAGTAAAAGTAAGACTTTTATATGCAAATTTAAAAACATCATCGGTGTTCATTTTACTTCCTCACTACCGAAGGTAAGAAAGCTATGTACTCGTATTTGTGCAAGAAATGAAGAAGAAAAAAAAGTCCTCCAAAGTCATGAAATTTGCACTTGCTTTTTACGTTTTAGAGCTTCCTGATCAATTTGATCCGTCATGATACGATGTTGATCAAATTTTCAGGGATTGTGCGGGTTAGCCTCGTGGCGGTCCCCTATTAATTTCATCACCGTCGGACCAATAGTAGCATGTGCGCATGCGCAAACGTGATTCTCCTGAAACCCCGGATTCTCATTTCCTAATGATCCGATTTTGCTCCAATTCGCTGGGTAGTTGGAGGCTAACTCCAACACGATTACCTATGAATATCATCACGATAGGATGATAAATAGCCACTGCGCATGCGCTAACATGAAATTCACAGTCACAGGCATAACTCTGGAACTACTCGACAGATTTTGGTGAAATTTGTCAGGGTTAGACCTCAGAAGGTCTCCTATAGATTTCATTGCCGCCGGCCCAATAGTAGCGTGTGCGCATGCGTGAATTGTCAGTCCCTAATGGATCGATTTCGGGAGGTAGTTAGGTGCTGACAATTACCCACGAAATTAGTCACAATTGGATCATTATTAACTTCCAAGCATGCGCAAACTTGAAATGTATTTTCCTGAAACTACTATTTCGCAGTTCCTAATGGATAGATTTCGTTTTATTTCTGAGGGTAGTTGGGGGCAGACTCAAAGACAATTACCTACCTATAAATTTCATTACGATATCTACTGCTCATGCGCAAACTGAAATTTGTTGTCATAGGGATAACACCGGAACTATTTCCCACCCTTATTCAAAATTCCGGAGATGAACTACGAAACTTCCGTGGTAAAATCCTCGGCTCGAAAGAAACTTCAAAACAAGTTTTATTCCAATTTGAATCAGGATTTTAGTAGAAACTCGTAATAAATATCCTGATTAATGGGGTTTCCCCGTCTATTGGAGTTCTTCCCCGACTAGTTGGAGTTTTTCAATTTCAGATAAATTAATCTCCTCTATTGACGGATCGGACTTTTTAGGTCTTAAGTTGAACTTAATTAATTCCAACTTAAACTGTTTCGATTTAATCTAAAATATAATTCATTTCATAGAATTGATAGGGTTTGAATTGAGATTGAAGTGGATGAAATTTGGTTTGGCATTTAAGGGGTCTAGTTAGTGAAGAACAGGGTTTAGTCTGAGATTGAAAGGGTTCGTTGGGGATTAGGTTTGTTTGGATGGAAAAAAGCTAGCTATCCCAGGTTTATCCCAGAGGTTCACCTGAATTTTTTGTCAATGAACCGGAGCTTCTCAAAGTGAGTGGCCTGATATGTGCTTACTTATACTATTGGGTAAACTGACCAGCTGCCTCAAGCTACATTTTCTGGTTTAAAGGAATAACTATGTAGGTATGCACGAAAAAGCTACAAGACCTATTTATAGCAATCCCCGATATGAAACGTGAAACCAGAGAGATTGAAATTTCACACATTCACCACTGTAGATTGAGGTTTCCAGGAAATAAGAGGAGTTTTGAGGGGTTTTCCTAGAATTTCCGCAGAGTTTTCAAGAATACCGAAAACTCCGAACATTTTCATACTTTTTTCGTTCATCTATAGACTCCTAAAAATCCCATGAAATACGGAAAATCCGTAGATCTGGCAATCCTGATTCGAGGTTGTGAGGCATTAATAAGTCTACTATGATATTTTTGTAAACTGTGGACGAAAGTCTTCACCAGCAACAAACACATCTGCTTATGCCATTTGTCCGAAATGCAAAGATGTCGTTTTAGTTCCAGAAATTTCATTTCAGGCCGATTGCAATATTTCCCTTTACCATTCGGTTCAATCGAGGGAAGTAAAAAGGGAAAAAAAGTGTCCGAACAACCTTGAATGTAATGAATGAATGCCTCGTAATTTATTTATCTTAAATCACTTGGTCGTTGATTGTCATGGAGTGGATTCACCTCTTTACAAAGCCTCTCAATTAGAGAGTAACGTTAATGTGTGTCAAACGTAATCAGCAATTCAGAACACTCCCCATTAATTTCACCATTCATGATTTCATCGGCCCATCCATATTTTATTCATTTCTCGCTAATTCCATCAAGCCTACCTACGTGTTGGAAACTGAATTTGCTAAATTGAAAACTTCTCATCCCACTTCTCGTGCTCCGACTCACAATATGCGGTGGGTTTCCATCGATTCTGTTTTTAATAGGATTGATTGAATTTTCCAACCCTTTCCCTAGCGCACGATTGTTCTGAATTCCTCGTCGCCACTTTATTTTCTACCTACTTCAGGCGGCCTGCCGGGAGACAATGGGGATCCGGCCTTTCCTGTCATTACCAGTCTCGTTCTCGTTTGAAATCCCAGGGTCATTCTGAAGGCCGATGAATACTTTGTATACCTCCCCCAACATGGTTTTGTTTCAATCGAAGCTGAATCTGGGAAAGTTTAATTGGATGGGGACGACATCTCCGAGACTCCCTTCTAGAGAGGATGCCGAATGGCTTGCTTTTCACTTAGTGAGTTTTTGGAAAACTCAATTTGTTAAGTCTTTTATTGAAGTGATTTGAGTAAGGTCGTGTTTTGGAGAAGCAAATCATGTCCTGGCTTTTTGGGGAGGGGGGATCCAATATATTGTCACATGTTACCGGTGTCTATTATAATTGGTGATAAGTCATAACACTCTTATATTTTTCAAAATTTCAGGTTGACAAGTACATATTAAATTATATCAATTTCCTTTTCAATTTGAATGTGTATATGGGTAGCCAATTTACATACCTACGAGTAGTACGGAAGTAAAAAATCTGTTCTGAGAATATCAATTTAAATTTATTATTAACAGGTGTTAATCTAATTAGCCTTGTGCCAGTCTTCTTGTTGGCTTGAGACTCAAGCTCAACAACACAGGCATTGCCTACAGTTGAGCATTATTATTCAAAGTGAACCTATGGTACGGATTTATTTTTTCTAAATGAATGTTCTTTTTGTAGTGTTACCATACATACCAGTTGTGCCTTATTTTCATTATTCATTGAATAAACATTATTCATTCATTCATATATATTTTTTTGAAATCTTTTTTCAATCATCAAAAAATGTCTCAGTTCTCTAGATTGAACACGAGTCTTCTGCTGGTTTTGGCTACAGGAGGTTAAATATCCATGCACATGGAGCTACATTTAATGTGATCGTCTCCTCTATATTTTCCGTTTCCAGAGATAGACCCCCCCTCCATATTTCTTCGGTAGAATTCGAAAATAATTGTTAGAACGAAAATAATTGTTGGGCAGACGCAAAAGTTGTTCGACGCGCACTGTCCCTTTTTTTCAAATGCGAACCTCTAATTTTGTTCCAACGCAGATTTGGATACTACTCAAAATTTAATGGAAAAATAACTCAAGATGAGTATGATACTGGTAGCTTCCTTATTCTTGTAACATGAACGAATAGAATCAGTGAACATTTCAACGAAATTAGTGGAATTTCTTGTTTGCCCATGCGCAGCAGCTAATGCTGATCCAACTGTGACGAAATTCAAAGGCTGATTCATGAGGTACTGAGAAATCGTTTCCCAAGAAACAACGCCGTTCCGTTAGAAATTGAGAAACCGTTTCTTGGGAAACAGCGCGTTGTTTTAGGCAATTCACGTTTTCGCGTTAGCACAAGCTACAATTGGTCCGAATTCATACATAGGGCCTATCCGCACGACCCCGGTAAATTCGTAAACCAAGTCAAAACAACCCTCCAAAAACCCTTTAAGGTCCAAAGAAAGGAAGGAACTTTCCCTTAGAGGTTTTGTGGTTCCGATGTTTGCCACATGCACCACTCTTCCCTAGTTAGATATATACGCAACAGAATGCGCTAACAACAGTGATTATTTCAATTTTCGGAAGCTACAAATCGATAGAACAGCTTAAAGATCGATTCTAAACATCGATGTGGTAGAATATCGAACCACAAACCTAGCGTATCTGTCTTGCGCTTTCTGGGAAAAACATGTGGTCAACATAGGAACCACGAAGCCTTAAACGGTTAACCCTACTGCTTAATTGGGTACCTCTTAACTGCTACTTAATTTGGTTTACATTTGGTAGCACACGCTACCATACCTACTATCGGTCCGACAACGATGAAATTCGTGGGGGACCGTCTCGGGGCTAACTAGCACAATCCCTGAAATGTTTTTCGTGAGCTGTTATTTATCCCCCACTTTCTTCTACTCTTATATAAGAACCTTATATAAGAACACGCCGAAATATTGAAGAAATGTTCGTGAGTTTCCAACTATTTGTTCTCACCAACTGTACCTTTCGAATTTATGTTCTCAAACTAGATTTCAAATGAAGGAAGTATATTTTATGTGTCACTCCAGACGATATCTGACCAAGGAATCGAGCTAAAAATCCGAAAAAATTTCGAAATGTCAATAATAAAATTTAAAAAAATAAAAAAAGGATGAGTTCGTAGGCCAGAATTTTTGGAGTACCCCAAGGGTTCAAATTTTGAAAATGAATCGTCAAAAATCTCTCTCTTAAAAAAAAGACGTTTTTTGAGGTTTTATGTGTCAATTATCATCTTAAATAAAGGAACATATAAGGTACGAGTATATCCGGGATCAGCGTGAAATTTCCCATAAGAATCATCCACCAAATCGGTTAGAATGATTCTTTGAAAATTCGCTCATGAACTCATGCTGCATGAATGGGACTTTTTTCCTATGTAATAATTATGGAAGCGAAGCGAGCATCCAGGTCGGCAGAGGTTCATGCCGATCCGCCACAAGCAGTCAGTCGTGGGAGGACGAAGTTCTCAAAAATGCACACGATTTGATGTGTGTTTAATCCCTAGATTATTGAGAATTCGCATTGCACTGTAGACTTGTAGACTTAAGTCGTTGACAAATTTATACTCGCCCCCGGTCAACAGAACCTCCACTCAAAGGCAAACACACTCAACCCCTTCATCATCACGACTCTGATATAAAGTTCGTGCAGAGGAGGCGACCTCGTATCTCAGCTCCTGGATTTTTCCGTTGTTCCGCTCACAGTAAATTATGGGAAGCCGTAGAATGCATATGTTTCAAACTCCGCGAACCTGAAAGCCGTAAAAACGCTGCGCATAGCGTAATACCGTGGGGCGAGCGCAATTTTATTGTAACGATCCCCTCAGATATAACGTTGGGACTCGACAAAAAAAATGACAAAAACGAACTGAAAGAAGATAAGAACGGAAGGAGGGATTGAACAGAAAAAATATTCTCTTTCCCAAATGAAAGTAGTTTTGCCTTGTCAGAGGATGATCATGGCAACATTTATTACGCGGAACTGAAAAAATACGAGGAATAAAAGCGTTTTCTCCACATGCACTGGTTATTCTGAACAGAGAATGGTAAATGCGGGGTTAAATATGTATGAGCGCGAGGCCATCTCGCTGACAAAAGGCACGATTTTCGAGTTCACCAGGAAAACGTTACCACTCTTATTGTCACTGTAACTGAAATTCTACGCCCTCATTTCCCACGAAGAACTAAAATTTTTGAAACATTGGTTCGACAAAGTTCAACTAATGAATAATCTACCTGCATGAATAAATTCCAATCACACTATATTTTATTCATTAATTTAACACAACACTTGCAAGCCTATTAAACAGAATAATTAAAAAAAAAAACAAAAAAAAAACAATAGCGGAACTAATCACGCTAAAGGAAACATAAAAATAAATAGGTAATCTTGTATGCATAAAGCTAGTAGCCATGATATATGATGGTTGAGACTGCAAAAAATATGAAACAGTTGAATCTATAAAAGAAAAATAAGTGAATAGATAAAATAATTATGAGAAGCTGAAGAGGTAATTAATAATTTAGTGAATGTAACGAATGAGTAAAAAAATCAAAATTAGGATGAACTTCTAGGAACAGATTGGCTGAATGTTGACTGCAGGTTTTTGTTATTGTTGGTACTGTATGACTTACTAGTAACACAATAGTAACAAAATCAGTATCTTTCGGCATATTCCGTGTAGAGCTCTCAGTGGCCAATGGTGCAACTACCAACTACCGCGAGATAATTATATTAAGTTGAGACCCCCTGTAATGATATTAGCTAATTACGTAGCTACCGAGTGACCGTGATAACGCTTGTCACTCGTTTGTGGTTTAGGTGAATTTTCGTGGTGTCTTCTAAAACTTCAAATACTATTGCTTCCGGAGTCTATCGGAGGTAGCGGAAGCTTTGTTTTCACTTTGAAATCGAAAAAAATTCTGTCCTCTGAAATTGAAATGTCCACTTACATTCCTACGTTTCAGACCTTAATGACCAAATTTGGTTCCGTGTCTGTCTGTCCGCATCTCCATGTTACAGCCATATCTTCCAGAGTTTTCATCCGATTTTGTTCAAATTTTCAGGAATCATGCTGGTAGGACCCCTTGAGGTCCCTTGAGGTAAAAACTTTGAAAAATCACCAAAAATCGTGATTATTGTGTTGATGAGCTGGCGTTGGTCCTATTCGACGCAGGAGTCCCAGGTCGCCAGCACGAAAATAACTTTCAGCTGTTCCAATGGTCAAAAACGGGAAAGGTTTATTATTTTCAATAATGAACCTTTGGAATCGAGCACGAAAAAAAAAATTTTCTCAAAATTCTCAAATTGGTTTGGAAAATTTTTCAATTTGGTTTCGAAAATTCTGAATTTGACTTGGAAATTCTCATATCTGAACATTGGACAACATAGCTTGCTTTCATAACCTATAATCGGTTTCGACTGGTCGAACCACATCCATTATGCAAATTACTGGATTATTCTGCTCAGCTTGTTGAGTCCACAAACATTCTGAACTATGTTTAGTGAACCACTTGGCGTCAGTAGCCGACAGAATAGGATAATACACCCACTTAGTGTTCCTCATTTCAATGGCAAATATCAGGCACAGAATAATGTTTGGATCGACTTTCATAATTCAATTCATCATGCCCATTATTTGACCGTGTATAATTGGTATAACTAGGTAGTTGAGTAGTTCAATAAACTAAAACAGCCATGATTTCGATTCAAAAGTTACTTCATTCTTGATACGTTGGTTCCTCAACGTTGGTGGTCTCTGAGGGATGAACCAATCTTTTCGGAATCTAAACGAAAAATAAAAAGACACACCCCCACTAAATCGATAATTCTCTATAAATCCAGCCTATCGCCGACTGGCCAATGCTTTCTGAAAGTGGCTAAACTGGCACCAACTCCGTTATTTCAAATAGGAACCCACGATTTCTTTTGCAGGTTCGGAATCTACGCGAAATTTAATGAATAATAGACACATAACCCGACTTTTCACGTTAACTCCAAAACTGGTCAAAAAATGGAATGTTCTCCAAAGTTAAGTGTGGCACAAGAATTTCCTTTCTTTTTTCACGCTGAATTTAACGGTGACATTTATTTTGAATTTCGAGTGCTTTTTCGTGTTTTAAGGCGACAAGGGACGGAGCCCGAAGTGTCCTAAAAAATGCTTAAATCTCAGCTACCGAAGGGTTTATAAGAAATCTTACTAAAACATTATTACTACTTAGGACCAATAAGTTTAAAAAACGGATGACCTCCCCTTATCCCCTCATATAACTGTTTTAGCGTTGCACAGTTTTTTTTTCTCAGCCAAATTTCAACGGATTTTGATGCAGTTGTCGGCATTCTTCCTACTTTGTCGTTATACAGGAGGATGAGGTGGCTTTACGTCAATTTAATTTTTTTAAAGGACGTGAAAAATTCAAAATTTCGAATTTTAAATTATCCATAGCTGATCCACTTGGAGAATCGAAAAACAATAAGAATGCTGCAAACCACATCAAAATCGATCAAAAATTGGCTGAGAAAAATGGGAAA
>JAEMON010000012.1:12415371-12435588 GCA_030264115.1 Lygus lineolaris
CAGCGTTTTTTATTTGGGAATGATTTAGTCGGATTTGCTCTACCCAAATCATATTTATTATTAGCGAATTAATTAAGCTATTGCAGTAACGTATAAATTTAAATAATGAAAATTCTTGACAGTTATTTTCTTTATGGAAATCCATTTTAGCCCAGTCTAAAACAATTCCTAGCTGTTAATATATATAGGTATACACATATATATGTAGGTATGTCAATAATAACATAAGGAAGGATGAGTTCGTTGACCTGCACTTTTGAAGTACCTACCTACTCCAAGTGGTCAACTTTTGAAAATTGAGGGTGAAAAAATGTGTTTTTCGAGGTGTTTGGTGTAAATTACTATCTTAAAAATAGGAACTTATATGGTATGTTCGGAATCAGCATAAAATTTCCTATAAGAATCACCCACAAAATCGGTCAAGGTTATTCTTTGAAAATTTGCGCATAAACTCATGCTGCGTGAATGGAATTTTTTTTTTATAATTCTGTGAAGTGGGTTTCCACAACTTCTGCAATATCTCGTGTCATCTACTTCGGTCACTAATTTTCACTGAAGAAATCCTATCCCTACTAATGGAAAGACTGGAATTGCTTAGGCGCTCATTATTTTGATTCTGGAATAAATTACACAAACTCGGTGTCACTCCCTACTAGTTAGTTACTCCTTAAATTGGAACGGCCCATTTCTTTCATTCTGGAGTTGAAACAACTCAAAAAATAAGGAAGGCTTTCCCGTCAAGCTGATTGTGAGGTTCTAATGCGCAAAAAAAGAAGCTCCCAACAGTTTGAAACGGAAAGTTTTTCGTTCTGTCAAGCTGCTCATTCGTTTCATCTTTTTTCTCCCTCATCTGCTTTTTAATTAAGATAAATAGCAGGGCTCATTAAACTTTTAGTTCCACCACGGTGTTCCAAGGAAGATATATTTAAAGTGCTCGTACAACCTAACTCAATGATTTCAACTGATGTACCGACACAACCGGAGAATCAAAGAATCGAGAGACCTTTTGAAAATGTCCAACAACTGTGGTTAGAGAGGAAAGACTTGTTTATGGATGCTTCGAATGAAATCCCACTGTAATAAAGTTACCTTATAAATTTCACAAAAAGACCAGCCACTATATTCAAGCCAAAGACTCAGGGCCGGATTAACCATTACAGCGCCCCTAGGCCCGGATAAATCCCCCCCCCCCCCCCCCCCCCCCCCCCCCCCCCCATAATTCACTGATAAAAGGATTTTGTTGTTTGAAATAAAATTTCTTGATAGTTAATAAATATCTCATATTGCACCGTGTTCAAATGAATATACTCTTGTTAGCAGCAAACTAATCACTTAATTAAAGATAATTCTTTGATTATTTATAATACCTATTAAATATTAATTACC
Source organism: Lygus lineolaris (assembly GCA_030264115.1). Taxonomy (NCBI): domain Eukaryota; kingdom Metazoa; phylum Arthropoda; class Insecta; order Hemiptera; family Miridae; genus Lygus; species Lygus lineolaris. The sequence goes on from JAEMON010000012.1 coordinate 12,416,758, forward strand.
TTTTCCAATTTTGTTTTTGTGTTAGCACTACAGGTTTCGCCCTGTTTTTTGTTAACACAAAACAGAATCGGAAGAGTTACCTACCTAATTAATATTACAAGTAACCTCAATCGAATTCAGGGCCAATCAAATGAAAATAATACTTTTTTGAGCCAAGTGAACAACTAGTTTTATGTAGATATAAAAACTACAACTATTATAATATATAGCCAGTAGAGGCAAGCGGACTCTTCCTTCAAGTTCAGGCAGGGCGCCTCCGCTACGCAGTTTGTTGTGTGACGATTCTAATGCAAATTTACATACTTCACGTAAACTTACATAAAATTGTGTCAGAATTGACCTGATAATATTAACACATAATAATAGTATGAGTAGAATCTTTTTTTTATTTTTATGTAAACTACAATTTTGCTTCCGAGTCTACCAAGGTAGCGGAAGCATTGTTTTCACTTTTGAAAAATGAAAAATTTTTTGCCTCCAAAATCAAAATTTCAACTCGCGTTTTACGTTTTAGACCTTCCTGAACAATTTTGGTTTCGTGTCTGTCTGTCTGTCTGTCTGTGTGTCCCAGAATCTTTGCCACACACATAACTTCCACAATTTCCATTCGATTTGGATGAAATTTTCAGGGATTACGTGGGTTAGGCCCTAGATGGTCCCCTATAAAATTCATTACCATCCGCTCAACGGCAGCCTCTGCGCATGCGTAAACATGAAATCCTTGAAATATCAATTTCTCGCGACCTAATGGTCCGATTTCGCTCAAATTCGGATGAAAGTTGAGGATCGTAGAGTCGATAATGCTCTATGAGTTTCATCAATATCGGATCAGTGGTGCCCACTGCGCATGCGTAAACGTGAAGCCCTCATAACTTCAACAATTTTCATTCGATGTCGATGGAATTTTCAGGGATTGTGCAGGTACTAATAATCCCTTTGATGATTTATATGTATATATATGTTATAAATATACAACCATGTTATGGATACGAGGAAGCTATGTGCCACACCCAACTTGGCAGACTTTTTTATTTCGATTCTTTTTTTAAATGAGAGTTCGCCCCTTGGTGCCGTGCGCCCCTAGGCCCGGGCCTATTGGGCCTAGTGGTAAATCCATGCCTGCAAAGACTACCTCTTTGACGACGGATAAAAATTACGGTGGCGCACAGTGGCTGGAAATAGGGGGTTCCCTGACCAAAATATGGTCTTCTCCGTACTTATAGGAAATAATGCTTTGATTCCGAATATACCATACTTTTTATATCTAAAATAGCTAATTTCTGCGTTGCTTTGGACGATGGTACCAGCCAAAAAGATGAACAGCCATCTCTTGTTGTGTTTGTGACCTCATCCTTTCATGAGGTCTTTCATTTGTTGCCGTGCATAGCAGGGACCACCGAGTAAAATAAATGAGTAATCTCAAAGAATGGAGAGAATCAATCAATTTCAGTATCAATCAATTAAAGTGGATAGATAATCTATATTTAATAAGCCTTCAAATAGTACCATTCTCCCGTTCAATTAGTTTGTTTGAGAGAGAGATGTCAACAATATTAGTGGTGTCTACTCTACCTTCAAAGAGCCTATAACTACTAACCCACTTTTATGGTCCATGCAGAGCGCCCCAGGTGCGCCCTCCGCAAAATAATGATGATTCTACGACAAATCCACCATTTAATGCAGGCAACCTCGACTGAGCCTCGTGTTCCAGTCCTGATGAAACAATAATGGGAATCCGCGAAACAACAGTAATCAGCCGTAGGGAGAAAACGAATATACAGAACCAAAAGTGGAACATGGGTAGACAATTTATCCCATGTAGATAACGCTGTAGTTTGAATAAACTAGAAATCACTTCAAACGAATGGGTGACACGATGAAATACAAACCAATGGCAGAATCTCGGAGAAGGAAATATGCAAACATAAATCAAAGTCTGATGTCTGCGCCAATCACAAGTGAAATTTGTTTCGATTTATACTGAGATTCTATTTGCTGTTTTAGAGGTTCGCTTTTGGGGGACCCTAATCATCTTACTCACGGAACATTTGTATTTCTATACTAACTCAAACTAGGTCTCTATGAGATTATGCAAATTGACCGCATCAGTTTGAGTTTATGTGAATAAATCAATAATTGGTACTGTTTTCCTGATCAGCTTCCTCTACACAGGATAAAAGTGTCTTTCAAAAACTGAAAATTCAGTGTAAAAGTGGATTTTTGGATAGAACGGGCTTCATACATTCGTCAGAAATCGGCATTTTCGACCTCAAAGTAAGATTCAGCAACTTAAACAAACCTACACAAATGTTCGACTCTGAAATCTGATTAGTTCAAGGCAGAAGCATAAAAATTAACCAACAATCTCCTTGTACTTTTAGCGCCATGACGCGAGGTTAACTATATATGGCTGTGACGTCATCAGTCAACTGATCAATGGAATACCTTCCTCGTGTCTTCTCGCCATGTTGTGCAGGAAGCATCAATGATAACAAAACAAAATCCTTGGAAATTTTACTAAGTAAATTTATCTACTATAAAATTTTTACTGAGTATTAAAATTATGTTAGTACCTTTATGTTTTAGTAAGAAAATACAATAAATTTTTTCTTGAAAAGCAAAACATCAAATTTTGAGGAGTGAAGGTTAAAATAAATAAAAATGTGCTCGATTCAAAAGATTCATCATTGTAAATAATGCAAGATACGAACAATTCCCTAGGACAAGAAGTAGGTAATTCTCTAACAAAAATGAAGAATTGCTAAGTTTAAAAAGTTCCACTCATGCATGTTATGAGCGAATTTTTAAAGAATCATTTTTATCGTTTTTTTGGATGATTCTCAGAAGGAATTTTGCGCTGACTCCGAATATACCATAATGGTTGTAATGTTCCCATATTAAAGTTGGTTGTTTACACCAATAACCTTAAAAAAAACAAAAAAAAAACACGTTTTTACCTTTAATTGTACTCCAAAAATGCTGGCCAACGATCTCATCCTTTTGTTATTTTTGACATTATGATGTTCAAGACTGCACTAGTGAGGCAACAGGCGTCTCTAAATCGTTCGTAAAACGGATTCACCTAATTAGATTTGTTATGTACCTACGTTTTTGGATTCATTAGTTCATTACTAACCAACCTCACAAAACGAGTCAAGTTCAAAAAATGTCTCAAAATGTTTTTTCAGTGTTGATGGTTAATAATAATACTGTAACATACGAAAGGGTTATTGTTAGATAAGAGGAATAGGCTACCTTTTTCTGCCTAAAAATCGGACCATTTTAGTTGGGTTTCTGTGTTTGAATTTGGTATAGGTACTCATACCACATACCTTCCGGCGAATTTATTGAACGGTCAAAACTGGCAAGCCCTTGTGAGGTATCGTGCAGAGCTTGTTCGGGAATTTAATTGGTACACGCTTCACAGGATACAAATCTTTTTTATTTTATTTTCTGTTGGTTTGAACGAATTATTGATATTTTTTGTTATTTCAATGTTGAAAGTTTTAGACCTAATTAAAATTAAAATTAATTAAAATCATATTGTGGCCCCAACGCATTCTATGACAGACAGGACTACCTATTGTCATATTATATGTATTTTCTATAATTCTATGTAGTAGGCAATTTGATAAATGAAACATATTTCCATTCATTAATTCCTTCCGATGAGCTCGCAGCCCCGGATATCAAGACAAAAATCCGCCCATGATATCCCGTCTCTTGGTTACTCTGACAGAGATTTTTCCGTATTTGAACTGGTAACGACATAACAGTCATGATACCTCCAATTAATTACCGCTTCTGCCCGGGGTTCTACTCGGTTAGTTCGGTATCCCATTTGCCGAATCGATACCTACCCAAACGAACACCTAATCCACTCCCAATCCCGATCTAACTGGACAATTAACATAACGCATACACCGACCACCGACCGCCTGTCTCTCGTAGCTTCTGAAAAGCCTTCCTGTTCAAGTAGTTATGGGGTACCCCACTCAGCTCCACCCCTGCGGTTCTAGTTTCGACCCGAAATATCCAGAGATGCGGACGAACCGAGCTGGAGAGAATAATGTATTCAGATTCAGAAAGCCACTTCCCTCTGTTCAGCTGCCTCAGGGTTTAAATTCGAGTTTTGTTGCTTGACTCGACTCAAATACGTATCTGCGCCGCGGGTTGGATAAATGTTTGGGAGGGTTGTTGGTGAAGCTGTTCGTTAGTAACTTCCTGAGTATGAGCTTTCCATAAGCCCTTCCGGGTTTGCTAATCGTTTAATCGAATTAGGGCCGACTATATTGAATTTGTAAGTTCTTGGTTTAATCGGCGTTACGTACAGCAATTTATTATTCAAAGTTACTGTGTGCCTAATCTTATTTCGACTCATCAGGCAATTCACTGCTGAACAACTGAAGTACGAGTGGAGTCATCAAATTACGCAATACAGTTTTTTGTAGTGAATTCTTTATGTTGCCCTAAATTTGTGGTGAAATGCTTTGCGAACGAATAAATAAGCGGTAGGAATATGCAAGGTCCTATTAATCTACAATAAAATGTAGGTTGGCAAATGTTGATATTCTCCTGTTGCCTAGGAATTCTCCCATTCTCAACTTTATTTTCAACAATCCAATTTTTCTAGTTCATTTCACAACAGTTATTTCCTATCGATTCCACTCTGAATAATATCCTCAACTGTAATAATATCCTCACTCTGGTGACCTAGTGGGCAATACATAGCTTTTGCTCTTCAGAAATTCCCTAATGAATATCCACAGATGCAATATTATTCAAGATCGTAAAATCACAAAGTACGAACAAATTATTAAATTGTAGTCGTGAGTTGACACCGACGACAGCGAATTTTCGAAGAAAACAATTTTGAAATTCAAATTGTTCCCAAGAAAATCTATTTTGGAACATTACAATAGGATGGTGGAACTTGTATATTTGGACTGCCATAGTTCCAAATAGCACTGGGTTATTTATTTACTCAGCTGATCCGAACCGACGGAGAACAACCACAAACAACGATCCGCCCTTCCGGACTTCTGACCTGTCCCTTCTTGATTTGCACTTGAAGTATAGTTGAGAAGGCCAAGGGTTACAGCTGCTCTCCTCACATGAACCGACATGTCTGTTCCCCCTACCACACCAGCCCTTCAGCAGCACGAAACCAGCAGCCGATCACAATTAGTCCGGACTGGTGGGTATCGCGGGTTTGTTCTGCCTATCGGATCAGCTCAGTAAATAAATAATCCACGGTGTGAACACTGCTATTTGTAAATATGGCAGTCCCAATAACACCAGTTCCACTATCCTATTATGACGATTACTGTCGTATAACCCTGATGGTTGTGAGTGAGGCAGGGACGATGTAGTTTTGTGCTGCTGAAGATCTGGTGTGGTGAGAGGAACAGACATTGCGGTTCATTCTGAGGAGAGTGCAGTTGTAACCCATGGCCTTCTCGACTATTATGTTACAAAGGCTAATAAAGAAGGAGCCGGTCACAAGTCCAGAAGGGTGGATTTCGCATGGTTGTTCTGCCTGTCAGATCAGCTCAGTAAATAACCCACGGTGTAAAATACTGTTATTGGGAATTTAGACAGTCCAAATAACACCAGTTCTACTATCCTATTGTGACGATTACTGTCGTATGTAGTGGATCGGAAGTATTCCATCTCCGTAAGTTATAAAGAGTTTAGGGTTGCTAACGCCGGGTGTGTTGTTGATACTTGGTAACCATCTAAGTATTATAATTTTTGAATTTTGGGATTTAGTCTGGTGTCTGGTCACGGAGATGAGTCTTGTGTCATTCCAAATTGTAAGTTCTTATGAATATACCTACACTACTGAGTTTGTATTCTGATGTGGATTATTTGTCTATCTTTTATCTACATTATAATGTCGACGAGGAAAATTAAGAAGCAGAACCGGGTATCGAGGTAAAGAAACGAGTCCAGCTCAGAGGAAGAAGATGAGGCGATCGCTCTACAGAGGTGCGTAAAGAAATTCAGTTTTCCAACATACGAATGTTCTGAGAAGTGGAAAGATTACATTAATAGATTTGAAAGAATGTGTCGGGTCAAAGGGATAGTATCAAACTCGGAGGCTGGGGAACAAGTAAAAAGAGATTTGTTGCTGGCATATGTGGGTGCTGAACCGTTGAGGAAAATCACTAATCACTTCCTACCAGAGCCAATGCATGATGTATCATACGGGAACATCAAGGATGGGTTCCTAGAGATGTTCCAACCTCCGACAACAATTTTTGAAGCACGATTTGAATTCGAACGGGCTGACAGGAAATCACATGAGACGTTTGCAGAATTCGCAGCTCGACTAATGGAACTCAGTTAGAATTGTGATTATCCACAAAAGATGGTGGACGAAAGATTTAGGGACATATTCGTAGCTGGATTAAAGCATAGAAGATCAGAATTGGAAGCTCGAGTTCGTTGGCCAAATGCGACCGTCCACAATGTCCCGGTCACCTTTAGAGATGTTCCGCAAATGGCGCTTGCGCTTGAAAAGGCAGAACACGGAGTTAGATGTCACGATAACCATTGGGAGGATGAGATGCATGAATCAGCCGATGAAGGATTGGTAGAATGCGGCAAATGCGGACAATATCATACAAAGAATTTTTGTCCTGCCTTCAAGTATCCTTGCATCAATTGTAATGTTGTGGGACATTTTGCTAAATTTTGTACAGAATAATCTGCGAAAAAACTTGAAAACGGACAGAATGCCGATAGCAGCAGTGAGGAAGAACCGATAAGATCCTTGAAAATGATAAGTGTACAAGATAGAGAATGCAAGCCAGGAAGAAACAGAGTTAGTACAAGAGCATGTGGAAAATGCGGATTTTTACAAAACATTTGGGAACTTCTGTCCGGCTTTAAAGTATCCGTGTTATATGTGTGCAAGAATTGTCCATTTCGCCCGTTTCTGTGAAGCTCGGAGACCAAAGGTAGTTTCCCGACAGCATCCAGGTACGAGTGAAGATGACAAGAGAAGGAGAAGTAGTAGTAGTAGCAGTGACAAAGGGCAGTTGTTGAGAGCTAGAATCGGAACTGGATTTGGGGAGGAGGAGAAAAATAAGAGACATACAGTGCACTATGGAAGAAGCAGGCAGCAGGACAGAAATGAAGGAGAAGACGGAAGAAAGGATCAAAGCTGGCAAGATATGAAACAGCAGATGTTAGGAGCAAGAGGATCGAAATCAGTATCTTGTTATGGTCGCTGGAAGAATTGGAAGTATAGAAGTATACAAACAGAAGATGGACAATAAATTGCTAATTCCGTGAAGGGGGAGTAGTGTAGTGGATCGGAAGTATTCGAACTCCGTAAGTTATAAAGAGTTTAGTGTTGCTAACGTCGGGTGTGTTGTTGATACATTGATACTTGGTAACCATCTAAATATTATAATTTTGGGATTTAGTCTGGTCAAGAACATGAGTCTTGTGTCATTTCAAATTGTAAGTTCTTATGAATATACTGTGTTTGTATTCTGATGAGGATTATTTGTCTATATTTTACCGCGTAGTACGACCTCAATTATATATGGAATTTAGACAGTCAAAATAACACCAGTTCTACTATCCTATTGTGACGATTACTGTCGTATAACTCTGATGGTTGTGAGTGAGGCAGGGACGATGTAGTTTTGTGCTGCTGAAGATTTAGTGTGGTGAGGGGAGCAGGCATGTCGGTTCATTCTGAGGAGAGTGCAGTTGTAACCCTTGGCCTCCTCGACTATTATGTTACAAAGGCTAATCAAGAAGGAGCCGGTCACAAGTCCGGAAGAGTGGATATCGCATGGTTGTTCTGCCTATCTGATCAGATCAGTAAATAAATATCCCACAAACCCCCATGTTTTTTTAACATTCTGAATTAAATCTGCCATGATAGAGGGGGTAAACCAGCTGTCCATACAGCATAAGTTTTCCTTCCACTAAGCTTCAAAAACGGTTAGGCAGTATGTCGGTTTGAACCTATTCGGAACTAGGGATTCGATTAATCAGCTTAGCTCAGAGGAGATGCAGGACTGATTGTTCAGTCCTGACCCTCCTCATCGCCGTACTTTCTAAGATCAAGAATGAACCAGTCGAAATGATATGGCAAATCTCTTTTACCGTCACAAATCCTGGGAAGGACGGAGTTTGAACCGGGCAATTATCAGGGAAGGTATATTTCAATTGCGCTGTATACTTTTTCGTGGAATTGAATAATCTAGTCTGGGAACGCTTTGGAAGAGGAACGAATATAATGTAAAAGGAAGGTAATTATGCAAATTGTAGAGATTTCCTGGAGGAAGAAACCTTCCTATTCAGACTGACAACTCTACTTGACTCGTAGGATTGCTATAGAAATCGCGATGAATAAAAACTTTTGAACTACTCTCGTCAAGTTGAACTTGTTGAAGTTTTCCTGGAAATCTTATCCATAATACGTATTTCTTCTGAGTGGCGTGTTTACGTAACGTTGCTAAGGATATTATATAACTGGGCAGACCCCAACTTCCATCTCTTGCACCCCTATTCCCCATACTAGTTCTCAGCCTCTCGTGGTGACACGACTACGTGGTGTCCTTGTTTCATCACTAGACACCAAATCCGTTCCAATTCAACTCAAGTCTTGTTAGAAAAGAAAATTTAGCATAAAATGGGCCACCGCTATTTTTTTTTTTTTTTTTTACCATAACAAATAAAATGGGTCCACCTACCCCTAGCGACTGTACTAAATTAGTCAAAATTTGAAATTCACTTAAAAATCTAAAGAACCTATTTAGAAAGCTGCGGTTGGTCTTATTCGGTGCAGAACATAATTTCCCAATTAGTTTATTTCGTGGAGCCTTATTATTTGGGTGATGGGTGTTTTGGTGGGGCCTGTTTTGGGTGATTAGTGTGTGTTTGTTTTGTGACTATAGGGTTGTTTTCAGCTCAAACGCTTTCAAAAACGGTTAACAACTCATTTCCTGCGGGGGAAACGGTGGAGTAAGGTCTATTCAAGTATATTTGTGATCATCGCGAAATTTCCTATACGAGTCAGGGCAAATAGTAGTAGTTGTAAAAGTCCAGGTGGAAGAAACATCCACGGAATATCTTAGATAATTGATTGAGTGAGGTGGGGGTGAAGATAGAAGATGGCAGATTGGCCATTGGCAAGCATTAATGTTTATACAGCCTTTTACCGCAAAACTTGATGGAAAAGTCCCTGTTTTGAAAAAGGCAACTTTAGTGGAAGTGATGAGCATTAGCTTCCGATTTATCGATGTTGACAGGAGGATGAACACGGAAAACGGCAGATCCATCGGCTCGGGGCCATTTTTTAAAGGATTTTTCTCCTCCGTTGAAGATCCCCTTCAAGGTTTTTCTTGTGAACCTCCTTCGATCGAGGGGGTCCTTTCAAAAATTCCTGTTCTTCAAGCCTTTTTATCTTTTCTTTTTTTTTAGTGAACAGGGAGAATATGTTGAGTTGTTGACCCTCTCGATCACCTCGTGAGTGCGACGAGCTATTCAAGCGTAGATCCCACCAATAGACCTCCTCTTCGGGATCGTGACCTAGTTGGGTTGGAAGGAGTTTTCGGTAGTTTTCAATTTGACGTGGTGAAGTGGGAAACAAGTCCCCGTCGTGCAGTACGGCTATGACTCAATCAGGGAATTATCAAAAACCAAATAATGTAAAAAACGCTGGAGATCACGGAATATCACCTTACTTGGGAGCATCGCTGTAAGGTCCACAATCGATTTTCTTAGCATTTAAGAACTTTTTTTCTGATTTATTGCGTTCCATATTTTGGAATATTTGGGAATTTCAAAAATTGTGTATTTGTTTACCAGTGGGGTCAATGCGGTCACCCCTTTCAGGGAATGTAGGAAAGAAAATCCCCGTTAAAAAATCCCAAAAAGGACACCTTGAGAAAAGTATTCCCCAGCGTTGGTCCTGAGAGGGAAAAAAATCCCGAGAAAAATCTCCGGAATGGGGAATAGTCCTTGTACAGACGGTAGACCTACGGTTTTAAAGTTAGGTCATTTAATAATGATTAATTTATATAATGATTGATTTTTTGATTAATTTAATTAACCATTCAACTCCGAAGTGTAACAACGAACATTATTTTCATCTTAACATCAAATACAAACAAACACAACCACCTGGTTTCCCTAAGACGTGACATTTTCTACGTAACGCTTTTTTATGTCGCGGGGAAAAAATTAAACCGTCCTGTTAATCATTAAATTCATCAAAATCATTAAATCATTAAATGATAGAAAATTGCCCTCAAGAATAGGAGTGTGACAAGTCAAAAATCCCTATTGTTGGGAAAACGCATTTGAAGTTTTGGGTTCTGGGTATTGCTGAAAAGTCGTTAAAACAATGTTTTTGTAGGGGAGCGGCTTATTACTACTGTTTCTAGGGAAGTCTAGCCACCTTCTCCACCATAAACTAGTGACTTGAAACAATTCTGAATAATTTTGTTTTATAAATATTGAATAAGTTTCGAGTTGTTACATTACTACCTTGTATGATTTAATTTATTTCCAATGATGTCCCCTGATCGTTCACCCTTCTCGTTCGAAACTATCACTAATTAATTGAGGTGAGTACAGTGACAACTCAGAGGATAGTACTGTAACAACATGAAAAAGGATTAATTCATGAGAAGAGTGTAGTGTTACAACAACTCAAAAAGGAACAGTACTCACGTGGCATTCAGCGTGCGTCGTGAAAGTCTCGCTACTATTCCCTGACTCCCCCCAGATTCCCCCTCCTGGCGTAGAGTAGCAGTGAAACTTTCGCTCCCAAGCGTTTAATCTTGAAACTAGGATTGGAACTATGCTATATTCTTTTAGGGCTCGTCAAGATCGATCTGCCTATCATTATAACTCAAAATCGAATTTTTCGACTTGTTACACTCCTATTCTTGAGGTGCGATATTTTTTGAAATGATTGTTAAAAGTATTGTACTTATGTTTTGTTGCAACACCTTTCTTACTCTATCCTTTTTGTTGGACAAGGTCCCCCTCCTATTTTTTTTATGAGGGAACTGCTCTATTTTCGGGACTAGAGGACCCATCATTTCTCATGTACAGGTTGTCATGGGTCTATGTTAGACCCAAAACGTCGATGAATAAAATAATGCTTTGAAGCGAGGGTTTTTCTGGCTGAATCCCGACTATTTACCAACAAAAAAGTAGAACCAGTTGATCTGAGCGCGTGGTCGCCTGGCGAACTCAAGCGTCAGTGCGGTGAATTGTAATATTTGCGAATGAGCCATGAATATTAGTTCCCGGGTTGAAATGTCTTCAGATCTCCAGTTACCTGCTGGTGGCCGAAATCAATTCGAGTTTCTATTTCCTAAGGACCATTCAATCGAGCTTTCCACGATTGGGCAATTTCCTGGTCCCTTTACGGGCGAAAGGTGACTGTGACTCGCTTGGTCGGATACGACGTCGTTGGTTGGGAATAGGTCGTTGGATTTGAGAATGCCGTCGTTACCCGATAACAGGCCCGAAAAACTGTCGTAGTTGACGGTTACTGCCTGGGGAGGAATTCTTCGGGCGATGGCCGTTTCCTTCCTCGATCTGTGTACTTACGCCGTCAGCAAATTCGACGGTTTTCGATTGTATTAGTTACGGCAACAATCTACGAAAATACCTCTACCTACTCAGTTCAAAATTTCCCTATTTTTCTGGAATACCTAGCTGTATCACCATTCGAAACAAACCACAATTCGAAAAATCAAGATCATAGCATGAATTCCCTCTGACAATGGGGAACTTGCGTGGTTATTTTTTATTTGGTAATTTGAGAGATCTTAATGAGGGCTTCCCGAAATGATGCTGAGGGGTATCCGACGATTGAAAGTTACTGTAAACGGGTTCTTTAATTTGAAACTGACTGATGTTACCAGCCTGGGCGGGCCTCCCTTTTGCGGAACCTGAATAACGTCAAGCGCTCTCTTCCAATTCCAAATTCTGGGCAAACGAGCCGTAATTTCAAGCTGGAAATTGGCACCAGGGAGTTTTGAAGGCCACTAAATCAGATTTTGAAGTTCAACATGCACAATTCCTACCCATGCAAGTTCCTCATAGGGTATAATATTCATGCTCATTTTTTAATAACCCGATTATTGAAGATCTTTCAGAAGAGACCATTCCAAAAAAGGTGCTAGGTACTTACCTATGTATGAGGTGTGTGAAGAGTATTTGAATTCAAAACTAAAGGCCATTTCAAACGACGCAGTATTCCTGCATTTCTTGGATAGGCCAAAAATGATCAATGAATAGCTTGTTTTAATACCTATAACCACATGAAGACCATTTAGCAGCATGAACTCATGTTGAATCACAGTATTTTAATATTCAACACCTCTCGGCTCATGGGAAACTAATAGTAACTAATGCCAGAATAAACATAATATCAAGAATTTATTTTATGATTCCAGAGCTAATAAAACGCAAAACAGCCAAGGATCCAACTGGGAGCAAAATAGAAAAAACTACTGTTCCTCTCATGTTTCTTAGATGCCATGCGACTAAAACTGGATGAATACAAACCAGCCTTGCTTATGTTGATTCATTGGGCTCTGGACTTTCGATTTTGGAAAGCATTATATTATATTCCTATAATGGCCTTAGCTATTTCCTCATTTTTGTTTGTATTTCGAATATAGATCAAAATCGCTCTTTAAAATATCCATAATCGAGGCAATTGGAATGAAGTGGAAGCGGTGGCTGATAATATTATCCATTACTGACCTCATCGCTTTCAAGTGCTGAATCCCCCAAACACATCGCATTCATTATTCAGAGTGTCAGGTAAGGCTTGAAATATTGAAGCAACGTTAGCGTCATCCAACGTCTCCCACATAGAAGAAGGAGATTCTTCCTTCTTCCATGGTCTTCAAAAATTGATTTGCTGTTCAAAAACTCAATTAGTCTAAAGATCTGACAAAAAAACGTATTGGCACGGAAAATGGAGAAAGTGGGCGCAGTGTTTACTTTTCTAATGGTTACGTTAAGCACTTTTCATGTAGTTTCGGAAAAATTAGAACACACTAAGAGCGGGATTTATAGATGGTCCTCGAGTTTCAAGGTGACCTTGAGATGGTCTTTGAGGATTCGTGGGCCGGAACTTTATTCAAAATTTCGAGGAGACCGTCTCAAGGTCTCCTTGAAACTCGATGATCGTCTATTAAATCCCACTCTGAATCTTGGATGCGCTTGGATGTGCTCCGCCAAAGTTCTCACTCGCCCTTCTATGGGAGAGTTGGAGAAGTCGAATTTGAGAAAATGCAGGAAAAGTGCTATTCTTCCACTTCACATTGAGGAATAAGAAAAAGGAGGGGAAATGCCTGAAAACTGCTCGTGTGGTGTGGCCTTAACCGACTTTCCTATCTCCCAATACGGAACCTAAGCACCTGCAAGTTGGTTTTTTTTTTAATCGAGAAAACGGAATTTCGATTTGGTTGTGTCGGAAATTGGTTCCAAGTATGCTTCCAGGGCACTCAATCTAAATCTGTGGAGGAAAATGCGTAATTTCCAATCCATGAACGGAGGCCGATCCGAATGACCTTTCGAAATATTTTGTGCGAAAAGTTAGCTATCGGATTTTTTTAAAATAAAATTATGACTCTTCGGAATTCGTCAGAAAACATTATTTTTTGTCATCAATCGCTCCAATAAAAGACCTCAGTCGTTAAACCACGAACAATCTACAAGAAAAATCGATTGTTCGGAATTGTCGTCTCCCGGAGATTATCCTGGTGGCCATGATTGCTGAGAAGACATCATTAATCAGCCCGACTGTTGAGGGGTTTGACCTAAATAAGGTTTTTTCTGTCCTTGAACGGATGGGTATATTTATGGCTGATATGTGGAAGTCGGGGCTCAGTTTTAATTAAACTGAATTAAAACCGTCACTTGCAATAGATACGAGGTCGTTCAGTATCTTAATACCCTTATGTAGAAATCCTTCCTGAAAAATACCGAGGGGAAATGGTTGAAAAATGGTGGATTGGATTGAAACCGGGAAAGGGTAGGAATGAATGGCTGTTTTCATCTGTCTCTCCTCAACTCTGCGCGGCGTCATTCCAGCAGTTTCAGGATACAAACGATTCCAATTTTTACCAAACGGTTTATTCATTTATTTCTGCCCCCACGATGGATTAAATAACTGTAGGTACCTACGTGATTCTTACGTGGTCCATTGTGCTATGCACGTCCTATTTATAACTCCTGACATGCAGTTTTATAGCAATTGGATGAAAATCCACAGAAGTATGATTTTTTGTAGGATATCCACTGCGCGCATGCTCAGTGGTCACCAGCGATCCACTCTCAATGATTTTAGCTATATCGACCATTGCGTTGAAGGAAGTAGGCGATCTGCAGAATTCACGTTTGCGTTTTCAATCCCTGAAAATTTCATACAAATTGGACGAAGATTTTCTGTGTTTTGCCTGTGACAATAGGTTTTATTTTTGCGCATGCGCACTGGTTGCCTGCCTACTACTTCCCCTATCGCGATCAAATTCAAAGGCATCCATCACATTCCCTCATTTTCGATTTAAATGAAATTGTATATTAATGCCCTCAATGCCCTTCAACCAAACAATGGATAAAAAAAGAAAAAAAAACGAAAGACAAAAACAAACAAAAAAACACGAAAGATGAAATGATGCTTGTATTTGATCAAACCTTCAGCAACAGTATTGAGGCCTCTAGAAATGCTTTGAAAAATTCCTCATTATAGAAATTGAAAATTTTAAAAGCAAAATCTCAGGACAGTCGTATCATGGCTTGTGAAACGAGTAGTTGTACGGAGCGCTTTCCCCCTTTTGCCAAAAAGTTCGTCATGCAGCATGACATAAATAACGAATTTTCTAGCATTTTTGACGCAATATTTCAAACCAATTTTTATAATTATTTTCACCAATTTTTTGAAATATGAGATTTTTCAATATTTTATCGGTCATTCTTATAGGAAATTTCACGCAGATTCCGAACGTACCATGAATGTTTCTATGTTTAAGATGGTTTTTTAACGATATTTTTAGGTTGTTGACTCCAAATTTTCAAAATTTTGACCCCTTCGGAGTACTCAAAAAATTCTGGTCAACGAACTCATCCTTTCTTTTGATATTATTAATATTTTAAAATTGTTTTGGATTATGCTATCTCGATCTCTCGGTCAGATATCGTCTGGAGTGACATATAATTATATCTGGAAAAGTGTTAAATTTCAGGAATCGTTTTAGAATGTTCTGAAACGGATTTCCATGAAGAAAATTTTCAAACATTTGCATTACTACAATTTTGTACCCATTGCCATTGCAATAGCTTCATTCTCTTCAAAAATTCGCCAAAAACGTATTGGAATATTATTTGACAGAATAACTCCGTCAAGGACGAATTTACTCGAAGGTTACTACAATAATATCAAAAGTAAGGCTGAGTTCGTTGGCCAGAATTTTTGGAGTACTCCAAGGGGTCAAATTTTGAACATTTAGTTTCAAAAATCGCTTAAAAAAAACGTGTTTTTCGAGGTTTTTGGTGTGAAATATCATCCTAAACATAGAACATATGGTATATTCGGAATCAGCGTGAAATTTCTTATAAGAATCACCCAAAAAATCGGTTAAAATTAATCTTCGAAAATTCGCTCACCAACTCATGCTGCACGAATGGAACTTTTTTATAATTTAAATCTCTACTCCCAAAGAGTCTCTCCTACTAACGCGACAAATACCTACTAATGAAACGTCGGAACTCCGAAGGAAACACTCATTGGATCAGCACCACGACAAGCTGATTGAAACAAACCGACGTTAAACGGGGTTCGTGTTCGGGATACGTAAGCAGAACATCTGCATTCAGTCCTCTGTATTGGGGAGGGGCATAGCCCCCCTTCACTCCCTTTCCAACCCTTCTTGGTCGACTTCCTCGTTACCTTACAACTGGGTAAAAGTCTTTTCTGTAGGAAAAAGGTTGGAGACGAATTTTTCCCCGTTGTGTAGTCATGTATTCAGTTTTTATCCGCTTATGTTTGCTTTTCACTGTGGAGGGGAGGAAAAGCCGTTTTTTTCTGTTCTCAGCGCTTGAAAAAGGTAAAAGTATTATGATCGTCCTCACAACACTGCTCCCAGAAGGGAGTTGATGGGGGAAAAACATTTGTTCGAATCTTTTACCTCCCATCATACATTAATAAGTCGTGAAAGAACTGATTAGACACATTTTATAATTCATTATTAATGTTTTCTCATGCTTTTCACGTACAACCAATCGTTTCTGGGGAGAATAAGGTATAACTTCCTTATTTTTTCCCACGAAAATCGAAAATCGTTGTATTAGTTTCTTTCCTCTTCAGTACTCAAGTAAATGGAAATATAATAATTACGATATAATTTATTAAATACAAGAAGGCTTATGTCCTCGAGCTGACTCTGAAATGGATTGAACCGCTGGAAAGAAAAATTTACTTGAAACTTAGAGAACTTACTTGAAACTTACTTGGGAGTATATTATATATCTACTTGGGAGTGGAGGTATCTACTTCTGGATATCAACCGAAACTCGTTTGTTAGGTACTTGTATGAGGAAACATAATTGTAAACATCCCAATATTTTAACTAACTTTTTACCGAAATTTTCCTCGAAGATACTTTTATGTATATTTGTGAAAAAGTACGTAAAGGTAGTAGTTACTACGTTAATGGAGGTGAATCTGGGCAATAATAATCGGGAAATTCAGTAAACACTGATTGAATCCATTGTGGTCAAATTCGTGTACAAGTAGTATCATTGAGATAGAAAATGTGTTGTTCTTTTCAACGGTATATTTCTCTTAAATTTTACACACAAAGTTAAGGGAGTTATAGCCCTTTTAGTGATGTGAGATCGGGAACACACGAAAATCTTGGCATTTAAAATACTCCGGAAAATAAGGGGTTTTCAGAAAATGTGGATCCCCAACGTTTCATGGTTCCGAAAGTGTGACACTCTGTAGGGTCAAGGCACCAGTTATTGACAGTATATATAATGGAATATTTCGTGGCGTTTTCTCTATGAAATTCTTATTTATTGAGCAATCCCTACGATTCGAGTTCTTTCTCACTGGACCATAACAATTATTGATTGTCGCGGAAATAGCGCAAATACCCAATATCCCAATACCCTCGAGACTGGAGAGTTTAATTTTGTCCAGTTAGAATCTTATTACCTAGCTCTTGCTGTGCTCCATTCGCCTCTGAGCATAAGATCATAGATAAGTAGTTTATCGAGATAGCTTGGAGCATGTTGGGTTGTTATTGAAACCTCCCGACCTCCATCCGAGATGGGAAGCATCAATAACGTTGAAAGCCAATAATCTTCCTCAAAGGTAAACACTAAACTGGTTTGCTACCTAGTTCCCTGTTCTACGCAGTGGTAACTAAACCACTTCACAACACAAACCCTCCCTTCGCCATTTGAATTAGGTCGATCCTATCTCTTTACTATGGAATTGGAGGCTTGATTCATCCATTGTTGCCAGAAAAGTCGTAATGAAATTATTACAATGATACAGTTGTATGACCAGGTACATTGATTAATAATAGTTTCATGATTTCGATTTCTTGATTACCACAACTCAGTGTTGGGCAAATGTCATTCTGAAATCGAACCAACGGGAATTGTTACTAGAAACTAATGTACTCGTATTTATGGCCTTGAAACTAGAATTTTGGTTTTTTAGTTTTATTAAGTAGTTTTTAATTAGTTATTCACTCCAATAACACAACTAATTAATCCCCGTTGGCTCTATGGGATTCTAGAGCCTCAGGTGGTTTAAACAGTAGGGTATAACATGGATGGACACAGCCTTATTAATAAACAAAATCTAATTTAGTTTCGAGATGCGTTTGCCTAACTCTGCCACAACTGATTACATTTCCGAACTGAGACTTCTATACTCGGATCCGAACTGCATTGTTTGTTCGTTTGATTACTGTACCATATTACCTATAGTTCGCGTCACGAAATCAGGCGGGTTGCAATCGGAAACAAACAACCGCTTGGCTGGTTTAAGGCGAAATGTCCCGCGTTTAGTTCCCAAAGCTGCCACCACGTCGCGCTTCAAAATGAACGAAAATTAATTTCCTTTTTTCTCTTGAACGGGTGAACCGATTTTCATTCCGCAAAGCTTTCTGTGAAAGGTATTACCAAACTTGGGTTTTTAAATTCAGTTTCGATTTTTTTTAAATTTTCTTCCATGGTGTGCAAATGTTTTTTTTGCTCAAATTTGAACAATTTTTGAAATTTCAGGTACCTGTCCATGACATAGATTTTTGCTAGCAAAATCCAAATCAATTTCCAGATTCAAAATCAGATTAATAGATCGATCGGCCTGTTGGAACTATGAATTACAATAGACACTCCTTAATCTCTATTAGCAGGCCAAAGGCGACGTTGCCATACGTTTCCCCATTGTGATGGATTGGAAATGGTGAAAAAACGATTCACTGAGGCCGAAACCGTAGAAGGTTTCCTTTCTTTACTGTTTCCTTGAATAAGAATAATAGGTATCCGAAGGAATATTATGACTGTCGAGCATATGAAATTATGCCTAAGTGTAGCGTAGGTATCCGACACCAAGCCCTCATGCAAGTCAGAAATCTACAAATTAGTTACGATCTGAGTTCTACAATATTGGTTGTTCTACGATTTTTTCGCAGAATATTATATACAAATATTATAAATTATATACACAGTGATAGCAGGCGTATCACAGGGTGACATGTCACGGCAGCAGCGTTTCAACATCCCTACAGTATAGAAAAAAAAAGTCCCATT
>JAEMON010000012.1:12447838-12461253 GCA_030264115.1 Lygus lineolaris
ACGGGGTTGTACCCTGATCACATCGATCCACCCCTGCCTTCAACCGCCTTCCTATTCTTCTCTTCCTTCTTCCTACTACGAGCACGTTCCTTCAGGTTTTCGTTTTAATTAACGAAAAGGACCGTCTGATGAACCGAGAAATATAGTCGGTTAGCCTAGGATCCAAACTGTAAATAATGGGCTCGATAATGCTCAACGAGCTGTCAAGAAAAATCAAATCCTTCGTACATGGTGCGGAAACAGAAAAACACGTAACACGCTTTTTCATGCCGGAAACTGTTCTTCTATTTCTGATAATGAATTCATACTAGACATTGTATTAGGAGTGTAAGGTAACCACAATACAGCAGTGAATTCAGCACGATGTAATCAGACTTTTATACCTCACTTTGCAGTACGTCATCAACTTTTTGAAGAATGGGCACTTCATTTGGCCCCCTGTGTCGCTTCTACGGAAATTTAAGATGAACTTGGAACTTGAGAGGCTGTGCTGGTTTCAGAACCAGAACGATTTCGCCAGCATTTCCAGGTGCAAAACATGCCGTGCGGGTACGATGCTTTCTGAAAGAAAATGTGTGTTCCTGGATCTGAAATCAGTTACATTTAGGTAGGGGAGCATATAGGTAAGCTTTAAACAAACTAGCTTTCAAAATGACAGGGCTAATGAAGATTTTTCTTAAATTATGAAAAATTGTGTTTTGGGCGGGGCTGCTGGCTTCCGAAAAGTACCTACCTACTACGGTCTAGAGTAACTAGAAAGGTGCCTTATCTTCATCTCATCACTCGCGTAAGTTACGCGTAGTTACGCGGCGTAACTATTGGTAAAGTTTCTCTGAACTGTAATGACTCTAGAATACTAAGTAAGAAGCTATTCTAGTGTCTTTCGTAACTCCCTTAGTAATGCAGCGGTAGCTGTCAGACTCTCGAGTGAGAGGTCGTGTTTTTGTTGGTTTCTTCGCTCTTTTCTTCTTTATTTGGGCATTTTGGGTTTGAGAGTATGTTGGTGCGGATTGATCACTGTTTTGTTCGATTTGTAAGACATTGGGAAGTTATGATTAGCCTTGTACAAAGGTGGTTTGAGATGAACATCACTAATCATTTCTTGGACATCACTAAATCTTCCCAGCGGCTAAACGAATCGAAAAAACTTGACTAGTGAGCAGGGCCTCAATAAACAACGTGGAAACAAGATAATCGTCGCAGAATCGACAACAGCTGCTATCTCAACTTTCCTTTCTTTTCAAGGGGGCCAAAAAAAAAAAAAAAAAATTCAGGAGCTCATTCCACATTTCATACTCCTATAGCATGTGTTATCAAAACCGCGTTTTGTTCGGTTCCTGTTGCATGGATCTCGAAAATAACTTCGCTGCTAGATTCGGTGCCAAATTTTGAAGCAAGATCAATGCGTTACTCATTTTGGCAAAAAATGAGATAGCAGGTGTTGCTGATTCAGTGACGATATCTTATCTCCTAACTGCACTCTAGTGGTTTTCTCAGTAGTTTCTACACCTTGTAGTCGGGTGAAAATTAGTGAAAATTACAAATACGTTGGTTGATGGATACCATCACACATGTACCCATTGCTATTGTCGGTCAAGCCTTGGTTAAACCGATTCTGACTGTGGTGTTTGGTGGGTATTTTCAAGTACCTCAGCTACCTACGCTTATCCGTGTGTCTGCAGGTAACATAATTTCAGTCCGCTAGTAGGTATTCATTATTTAACAACAATCAATGAACTGTATAAATAAATTTCGCAATGTTTGACGATGATGTTTAAATAATCTTTTTGTAAACAAAATAACGCGAGGAATCGTAATAAACGGGGAACCGGAGATCTGAAATAGCGTCGCGCTTCGTTAGAGGGCGCTGTAATGTAAATGATGATATCCAAGATCCAAGCAATTAATTTTCGGATCCCTGTTCGCCGGCGTTCGTTATTGATAACGAAATTATCGATAATGTCGGAGGTCGAGTTGATGTACGTCATACACGCGATGGGATCATGCGATAATGTGGGCATCATTGGGGGATAACATTTTGGATGCAGATAGCTTTATTGCACTGAAAATACATGGGTAGGTAACGTTAGTGATTTAGGTAACTCCCTTTCTCCACCACGAATGGCTCCATGAAATTTTGTTACCCAGCTGAGTCGAAAATTGAGCTCTCGAAAACCCCCCAGCTGACCACTGTGCTCCAACAGATGCAACTGAGCCAACAGAGTCAAAAATTTCGTTCCTAGAGCGATGAGTAAAGGGGGATGATTTGATTGGCTGAGTCGAAAATTGCGCTCGCATATCAGCTAAGTCGAACATTTGAACTCATAATAAGGTAAGTTGGAAATTAAGTCCACAAATTGATTGTGTCCAAGATTTGGGGTTTGTTAGGGATTTGGAAGTGACCTCACCAAGATTGGAAAAATTGAATTCACATCTCGGTGTGGCAGGAAGTTACCGAATAACATGATTGGATGGTAAGAACAAACAACCTGATATGTGTGATGGTAATCAGACATATTTATCCATGTCCTTATGTACTTCCGTGCAACGTATGTAGCTACTGATAGCGAGCAGTTGGTACCTGGACAACGTACCATAAGTTTACCAGATGTTCAGATCACGGTACAGCGAAAATACTTAAGGGATCTACGAATAGGTAGTAGAGTTTTTTTCCTTATTTATCCCAGCAAGTCTGAACTCAGCGAATAATTTTGACTTAACCAAATCCGTTCATCTGAAAAATTATTACTTATTCAATGAACGAATATCCTCATTAACGAAGGAAGTGAAAGTTCGTCTAACTTTCAGCTCTCCCGAGGAGAGGGTCGTGCTCTTCGAAACTTGAAACTCAATGGGATCGCTGTTCCATAAATAACTTTTCTTTCAACTTCAGAAGGCATGTCCAGTCGTCGGATATTGATTAACTACCTTCGCAGAGGGGAAACCTGGCTATTGGAGATTGGCTCCTTGGTATGCCGATCGGATTTCTATTTTTTTTTTTTTTTTTCTCATTTATTCCATCAAGTACTTGACAAGAAAAGGCTGAGAGAATGAATGAGTTAAATTTTTTTTTGACGTCTAATGCAGTACAGTTCCAACGATAAATTAATGGAAATACGCTATTTTAAACATGTTGAACATACCTACACATTCCCATCTCACCATGGGCTCTTTTTTCCAAATATATTATCTGTGCTGCATACTTCCCATTCTCATTTACTGTTACCCACCAACTTACTTTCTCAAAAAGTTTAACCATCCAGACGGCCACACTAATTGTGTAACTATAGCAATAGTGCAAATACAAGTACGACCTGCGGAATATCGAGCCCTCTACTTCTCGTCCTCGTACGACTATTACTCTGTGGTTACGCAGCGGTAATAACGGCAGACGATCACAGGGGAGAGTAGGCAAAACCCTCACGACCGTACGGTCTTGACGGTGAGGTAGCGCTTGAGCGCCGACATGAGGGCATTTGAGGTAAAGAGAGTTGGCCGTAAAGCACCTGTTGTGGACGAGAAATTGTTTTTTAAAAAAATATGGTACTTCGAGAGGGTTCGAACCTTGATTGACAAATCGAAATCTGATGGATTCCGGTGGTATCACCTCTAAACAGCCTTGGCCGTCGAAGATCGATTGTTTGTATCCACTTTCTACTGATGGGTTGAGCTTTCGTTCGCAACACGCCATAACACGAGATAATGAACCTTGAGAAATGGCTAGTACCTAGGTACAATTCATAGAAAATAATAGGTATTATGTATGGTAAAAAATTTAGGGACAGCACTAAAAACACCCTGAAAATGTATCCGTTACGCATAATTAAATTTTGCAACAAAAAAAGACAAAGATTACCCCAACGTCCATTTTTCGCGCTTGGCCCCCATGAGAGGCGCTTGAAGACTATTATATTTACCACGACTAGATAACTCGACTTGTAGTGCACAAGAAGAGTAGATGGGTCTTATGATCTCATCACAATCGGAGGTGAATAGGCATCGTTTAAGACCAGAAGATAGGTTCAACTTGGAGTGGTTGTTCGCCCGTTGAAAAGCCGACCTGAGAGAGATGAGACCCTCCTGAGCCATTATTCCCACCTTCAGCGTATAATGTGCTCTCGAAAGCACCAAACAGCTAGTTGGCCTCCCCTCGAGTTTGCCTGCTCATCTCTCGAACTCGTTGGTTTGTGTTCCCACTTTGGGGGTTCAAGTCATAACAAGTGGAGTATTAGTGCTGGGAGATCCATTATATGCTGGGAACTGTTGGAAGGATCGGTATTACACGCTGTGATAAATAGGAAATGGGAGTACCGCATAT
The DNA here is from genome assembly GCA_030264115.1 of Lygus lineolaris. Classification (NCBI taxonomy): domain Eukaryota; kingdom Metazoa; phylum Arthropoda; class Insecta; order Hemiptera; family Miridae; genus Lygus; species Lygus lineolaris. The sequence goes on from JAEMON010000012.1 coordinate 12,452,157, forward strand.
TTAGTAATTTCTATAGTTTCGGTTGTTCAAGGTGGGTTAAAAAACTGAGTTGGTCAGCAATTAGCCATTTATCAACAGGTTTTTGCACCCCTTCACTGTAATACAGATACAAAACTTAATTTGCTCTGAAAGGTCTGAAATTTAAAATGTCAGTGGAGATTTTGATTTTTGAAGAAAACAATGTTTCATGAAAACAGCTTCCGCTACCTTTGGTCAACTCCGAAGCAACACAACACCTGAGCATTAACTTTCTGAACTCACTTGGATAAATGAATTATGGTGTATCGTGAAGGAAATAGCTATATGGTCTTGTCATTTCCTTCCAATTTACTTCCCTTTTGATCGGGGGTGTAGGTGAACCCTTTCAAATCCCTTTTGTGAAGAGGAAGAAGGTTCCCATTGACCCCATAAGCTGTAACCATCCATTAATTATTAGTCCGTTGAGCGATGCTTCATTCCTCCCCCGGAAAAAATCTCTAGACCAAAGAGTAAAAAGCACAGCAGGTCTTTTTCTTCGAGGATAGAAGCAGTTTTTGGGATAGGTAATGGATAAGGCGGGACTTTCAAAGGGCTGGGAGTGGAAGGTTCGCATCAGGATGGTTCTCGGAGCAGCCGTTAGGGGGTTTGAGTGATGGGACTCATCCAGAAGCTATTCATCATCCCCTGCAGGAATCACACTTCAACACTCCCTCCCCTCTTTTGGTTGGGATTGGAAGCCAAATAAACGGCAGGCTGATAGATGACGTATTAACCTTCGGGACCTGACCCAATACCGTCTGCCCCAACCAGGATCGTTTCATGGTACCTGCCTCAACTCATTTCCATAATATCCCCTCGGGAAAAAATAGAAAATGGAATAAATTTGAATATGTTCAATGTTCATGTCTCATCTAGACCATATTTATGGCCGTACTTGAGGTCCCCTGACGGCCTTACAAGCAGTATCGATTTTGATTTTTTTGAAAGTTGAAAGTTGGTAATCCTCCATACCTTTTAATTTTTAACCTGCGTTTATTAGGTATCCCATCATGGAAGTTTCAAATTCAATCCAACAATACTGACTTTTTATAGTTACCCTTTGCTAGCATCTACTTGGAGGATATGGAAAATATTGATACGGTGAGACTATTATATAGTCTATAGACTTATATAGAGAGTACTAATATTTTGCCCTCTAAGGTTTGATAAGGTTCAAACTAAGCCCGACCTTGGTTTGACAGGGTCAAACTGTAGGCGTAGCCTCAACTTTGATTTGGGGTGGTTCAAACTGCACACTCAACGTTGATTTGACAAGGTTCCATTTGCAGCCTCAACCCAATACCCTTAAGTACACAGGGTGTTCCTTGACCGTAGTAAAAGAATGAATCTCTACTCTGATGACGAATAGGGTTCCCTGAGTAGACTACTTTTTCGCAAGAAAAAACAAAAACACCAAACCATACCAATCATCAAACACCTCTAAATAGACCTAGCACGAAATCGAATTCTGCCAAGAATGAGACCATCCGCTCTTTAGATGTGTGCTTTTGATTATAGCATGGAACACGCTTTTACGGGGACCAACCTGGCAAAAGCGAGACTTAAAACGAGACTTAAAAGGGAGACTTTCAAGCGACACCAAAGTAGTGCCTGTTCTTCTTATGCTTTTCACATATGTACAATCAATCAATCGTTTCTAGGTAAATATAATTTCCTCACTGTTCACCCGACAAAAATCGTTCACTATTAGTTGGAAAGCTCTCAATGTATTACACATCACACCACATCTCATGCTGTGAATTTTCCACTCCTCCCACATCCTATAGAGAAGTAGTGGTGCGAAAGTAAACAAAGTTGGTTTGCATTTCGTATTAAAGGGCATCACCAATCTATCATTTTTTGACCTTGGGGAAATGATGGATAACAATTCACTTAACCTCGAAAATAATTTTAAAAAAAACCGAAATAACACTCCTGAAGAGCTTCGTTTGGTCCCAATCGACGCAAAATTTGATTTCCTTCGAAGTTTTTGTGGAATATTAATTTCTTCATTGGAGTATGGTTTACGGTGTATTTTGCGCTAAAACACTCCAAACACGTTGTTTTGGGAAAAAAGCGATTAAAATTCATTTTGGCACTCCTAATTCATGGAATATCCGTGAGCGTGGAATTTTCTTTGGGACCTCAAATTCAACCTGTAGAGAAAATTGTGTGTCCATCCCCATGGGGTAGAGATTTGTTTCTTCTCCTCCGATTACAGAATCATATGAAACCTCTGTGTGTCACTCCTTTATTAAATCTTACTTCAGTGCCTCCCACAATGAATTCCCTCTTTCCTAAACACAATCCCCAAAGGGTTTCCCTTTAAGGATACGAGATTAATCGAGTCATTCGCCGGATTTAAGGCAGGGCTGAAGACAAATCGTGATAACCGCCAACTGAACGTTGTTATCTGAGACCAACTAATTTAAACTTACACTCCGCCCTCGAACTCCCACACAAATTGAATGGAGGCTCAAGTCGTCCTTTTCTTCAAGTGGTGAATTAGCCCGGAGCTATCCTTACTCCTAACTCATGAATTACAATCCTCGTTCCCACTACTAATCCTGCTTCCCACATCTCTAAACGCCTTCAGGCCCTTTTCCTCTGAAACTTGGGTCTAGAATCCTTTTGGAGGAGCTCACAGTTCTCTTGACCCGCTCTTTCAGTCCTTCGTTAGCTAAAATTCGATTAGGCAAAGAGATGGCGAACTGGTTGCTCCGCCGAGATGGAAATTTCGTCCTTCGTTCATCTGACGTAGTATCGAATTTCTGTCTGTCACTGATTCTCTTCGCAAGATCTCCCTCCGACTTCGAAATTATTTATTCAGAAAAGCAGTTCGACATAAGAGAAGTACATAAATGCAATAAATGGCCGAGAATAATTAATACTGAGGTAACGATATACACAGACTGCCAAAATATTTGGATGGTGAAGCGGCAACATGACCTAACTCATTTTTTGTACAAATCGAGTTGAGAGGTGAGTTCAGTTTTAGAATTTCCCCGTCAGAATACAGAGAAAAATGAGCTGTAAGGTTGTAGCAACATAGCCCTTCTCCAACAAGTTAATTTTTCCCCTTGTTGTCAGATCCCGCAAAAACGTGATTAATCACAATCAATTTACGTTATTGTTCTAGCTTACTTTATTAAAGAGTAGATCTGTTGTTTACTAACCTCATGATGATAAATTATTGCTTAGAAGATGGTTGAAGGCAGTTGAAATAACGAGAAGAAAAGTTCAATTCGGTTAGGTTTGCACATTACCTTAGAAGCTATTTGGCAATATGATTAAATCAGTTTTTTTGCGTCTCCTGTAAAAACAGGAAAAATGAGTTGGGTAATTTTGCCTTTGACCCTCGATTTGTACAGTTGATAGTTCTGACGATCCATTGCGTAGCTCCCGCAGGGATACGCCCATAATGAACACTTCTCCCTAAACCTTATACCAACGTAAAAATAAAAATACGATAAATAAGGGTACCGATCAATCCCCCTCCGTTCATTTCATCGAGCCTTTTCAGGAATAATGGGAGAATAAAGGGTTGGTTTTAGCACCGGGTGTTTTATGAGGCAAAGAGACACGGCCGAGAGTAAACTTTGATAAACTGGAAAACGGGGAAGTGCGCGGGAACAGTAAAATTGGTTAAGCACCATTTCTCAGGGGCGGGCCTCAGATCGATTCAGGCATTTTTTAACCCCTCAATTGAATATGCTTCCTCAAGCAGAAAGGTCAGATTCAGAAAACAGTAGATGGACACTGAATCAATCACATTATCTGTACACGATTTCCGTGTTTTTGAAAGTGGTTTTTATACGTTCATCACGTGGGTTAATTTTCCATCATCTAATGAAAGTTAACCCGTCTGAATCGATTATAGTACAAGGAGCCTTGGCCCTCGAAAGAACCACTATTAAATTAAGACCATTCGCGTGATTAAAAGGCGTATAATTGGATGGGTCGGGTGGGGGTGAGGAAAAACGATCCAATTTCCCAGTCTCCAGAGGCCCAACACCCCCTCGTCTGCCACTGATTTTCCGCTCATGTTGGTAAATCTCTCTTTTAGGTTGTTGAACTTCGTAAACAACGCATTTTCTAGGAGGTCGGCCTCATTGGATCTTGACGATCTTCCGAAAAGTTCCTCAGATGTGATCCATGGAAATCTTTGGAATTTCTTTCGTTTTTAGCCTAAAATAAACCCTGAAAGAAGGTTCTTACTGCTGAAATTTCACTCCAATCAGGGATTCGCTAATAAATTTAGAGTTTACTCTACTTGAGGTCAGAATGAAGAAAAGCAAAATCATATTGAAACCGTCTGCCATCATAACTAATATAAATGCAGCTGAAATCGATTATGCTTATGTCATAGTAAGTTGCCGATTCCAACAGATGCGTTTCTTCTTTAGGTTTTCCAAGTCAAATCCAGAATTTCCCAAACTAAATTAAAAATTTCCTCTTTTAGGTAAATGTTATTTTTTTCAATATGCTATGAAATTTTTTAAAAAATATGAATTTGAGATGGAAAATTCTGAATTTGGTATGGAACGTTATGAAAGTGGTTCAAATACCTACCCTGCATTTGCTTTAAAAAATTTCAAAGTTTGAAAATTTTACCTTTTTGGGAAATTCCGAAATTAAGCCACTGACCATGAATAACCATGATTAAAGAACTCAAATTGCATTCGGAAAATAATTAGTTGAGATTTTCCAGAATCACCGAAGAATATGTTGGTTCTGTAGTAGAGAACAGTGAGCTTTTTGGGTCTCGGTTCCTTTAAGAATCTTATCAAGCTAATCCGAAAGTGCCAAATCAGAACAGTAGGGTAGTTGGGGATTCGTGCATCATTCACCCAATCGAATGGTTCCCGCTCTGCCAAATTAAGCAACCATTATGAAGTAAATCCATTATCAAGATTGAATAGGAAACTCCATCAATAGATGAGGTCCTTGAATGCCTCGAATAATCTTGTAGACTTTGGTAATCGTAAAATTGAAGACTTGAGACTGTTCAAAGTTGAAGTAAGTCGAGATAACTCCGCTTGCCTTTTCATCGCTCGACAATAATTTCAGGGTTTTAGCCGACAGCGTTTTCTTGATTAAACTGACGCCTGTTACAATAGATGGAACTGGGTTAGAACTTTCAAGCCTCGATTAAGTCTTGGAATAATTTGATTCCCAGCTTCCGTATTTCACATTATGGAGGCAACTGGGAGAGTGCCTACTCTGATGCTAGGGTAGTTCCTTCCTCTGTAGGCAACTCGGCGAACTATCAGTAGAGGTGGGTTGCTCCTGCCGAACTGGTCCTGAAGAACTATGGGCCGGTGGTTCCATACGAAAATCGCTACACGTAACTCTGAGGTTACAATCTACTGTTCGGTAATCATGGGGTTCACGAACTGAGTATTCCAAAAAACATTTTGTGGTTGTGTTACATTGATAGAATCGATTATTCTGGAAACCTTGTTAACTTCCATGTCATTCTGCTCTCGTCCACTATAAATCCATGAACTTTGACGACATTGAAGCTGAGAAGTAATCATTTTTAAGTATCCATGCTGCTACCCACCTAAGGGAACCCATATTTTTCCTCATTTGAAAACAATATTGTACATTTTATTTATTATTATCTCTCAACACTACATTCATTTGGACTGATTTCATGGGTGTTTTCACAAGTTTGAGTGAAATGTTCTGCCATCACTTTGTCTGAATTTTTATCAACTTGGTGACATTGGACTTCCATGATCTGTGGTTAGTTTTGGGTGCCAGATCTTTCGACATTCATATTCATATAATTTTCGTCGGTTCGAACCTATTTTTGTCCGTTTCGTGTGATTTTTACCTACTTCAGGAATCTTGAGAAACTAGTTACGGCGAATAATGTGGCTATATTCGTGAAATTCAAACACAAACACAAACCGTGCAAGAAGTGCTACGATTTGTGATGAGACAACTGAGGAACTGTCATAGGTAACCTATCCTATTTCCATTACGTCCATCCTATTTTCAATTTATGTAAGTAATCCGGACATCTTCATCTAGCTGAATGAATAACAAGAAAGCCATTATGATTGTGATGATTGATGATACTTACGTGATTTCAAAACGATTACCTCGATTCCATGTTTGCTGTAAATTGTTGGCAACTTGAAAGTTTCCTTTTTGTGATCATTTCTGTAAGCAGTTAGTTGTAATTATGAATCGAAAAAAGTTCCATTCATGCAGCATGAGTCGATGAGCGAATTTTCGAAGAACCATTCTAACCGATTTGGTGGGTGATTATTATGGGAAATTTCACGCTGATTCCGAATTTATGTTCGTTTGTAAGACGGTAATTTACACGAAAAACCTCCAAAAATGCGTTTTTTGGCGATTTTAGAATGGTCTGAAACGGATTACCATAATGACAAATTTCAAAAATTTGCATTATTAAAATTTTGGAGTCATTACAATAGCTTCATTTTCTCCAAAAATTCGCTAAAATTGAAACTTGGTTGGGAAGTAGTCAGCGATTGTTTTTCCGTTCCAGTGAATAGTTGATAGTTGAGACCTCCCTGCTCGGAGAGTTTACCATGGTAAACGTCCCGTAACCCCAGGGGCCCTCAGGCTTTCCTACCCATGGTAAACTTTTCGATGCATCGCAAGATAAACCGATTACTTACTTCTTTGGAACGCTAATTTTTCTTACAATGGGAAGGAAACCCCAAGGTAAGCTTCAACCCAGGAGTTACACTTTTTTTGGAACCAGCCCTAACTCCGTCAAAATGAACTACTCCACGTATATTCTTCGTATACGTCTCGTAGACCTTTTTAACTTACAATATGTAGGTTTTATGACAATAAAATTCCTTGTTCATCCGATTAAAAACTGTATTTTACTCTGAGGAGCTTTCGATCAACCCTCTGGTTGCCATCTTCAACTCCACAGCAGGTAGAGAGGTCTCTTCCTACTGTTGAGTTGAAGATGACAACCAGAGAGTTGATCGAAAGCTTCTCAGAGTAAAATACAGTTTTTAATAGGAGAAACAAGGACTTTTACTGTCATAGAACCTATATACTCCACGTAGTTCACCCGGCCTACAAAAGCGTGATACACGTAAAATCATCCCATTCATCGTTCAATGAACTAAGAAAAGAACTAACTTTGTCTCCCTATACCCAATGAGGACTGAGATAGTTCTTTTCTTAGTTCACTAAACGATGGATACTGCATCGTGAGTTCACATTATCACAGAACGATAGTTCTTTTAGTTCATTAGGAGTTGCACGATCTTTTACTTCTTTAAATGATGGATACTACGTAAGGAGTTTATAGTTTGTACCACGGAATGATAGTTCAAAAGAACTAACTCAAAAGAACTAGGTACATATACTCCTTTCAAGGATTAAAATAACTAAAATAGAGACCCACTAATGGCGTACAATAAATGAGACCCACTAACGGCCAGAATTCGTGCCGCATTACTCTTTTTGAAGCGGAATTTGACCCAAATTTTGGAATTAGAAATTCGAAAAGCGCTCGATTTTCAAAATAATTATCATTACTGAATTCAGTGTGGAGAGACAGTTGTAAGTCATGTGTCGCACTCAATTTTGGAGAACATTCCAATTGTTGGCCATTCTTAGCGCCGTTTCGGCCAACAGTTATAGAAGTGACTTGAAAAAATCGGGTTAGGAGTATATTATGTGTGGAATTTTGCGTAAGATCCAAACTGGTATAAAAATGGGATTTGTCATTTTAAATAACGAAGTTGGCGCCAATTTAGTCACTTTTGGCCAGTCGGCGATAGGCTGGATCAATATTGAGAATTATCAATTTACCTAGTGTGGGTATTTTGTTTGTGCATAATGAACCTCTCGCCCAGAAAGAGGACAGGAATCCTCTCTGGAATATGTACTCATATTACTTATATAGAGGCGATTGAATATCTCCCCCCTCCCTCTCCCACTCCTCTGAGGCAGAATCTAATTATCGAAACGATCTCAGCTGGTGCGCATGTTTGCCCACCACCCGCAGCTCCAAGGTTTACGAGCTCAAACCCCGTCACTTTCGAGCCTCACCTTTGCCGTATCGGCTGAGTGCATTTCCGCACTTCTAAAGCGCTTCAACGGATTTACCTGGCGAACTTGAAACGAGAGATACGAGAGGGTTTTAGTTGACGGTGTGAATCCATATAGATCGCACGTTCCATTTATGAGTGGAGCTAGGACCAAGATTCTTGAATATTCTTCAGGGCTTTTGAGGGATTCAGGTAGTTGAGTCACTCCTGTGCTCTTCACTTTTTTCATCCACCTTTTCAATAGGTATTATTATAGTAATACCTAATGTTCCGTTCATAAGTAAAATTAGATATGCAGTCACTTCAAGTAGACAAAACCTCAAAAGATACAAAATAAAATGATAAAACCATCCAATACAAGCCCCGAAGAAGATTTATAAACGAATACAATTACTTTCTTCGTGAATGTATTACAGTTATCACAATATGTTCCACACAGCGCAATCTAGGAAATCGAATATATAAAATGTTGTAATAATGTACGTAGGTTTCATAATGTTTATTTTATGTAATTTTCCTACATATTCTAAGGTTGAATCGGTCATAAGTTTGGGTACGTATTTTCTCATTGTCATAGGATGGTCAACGTCTACTCGTTTTGACTCAAAAATGGTAGTATGCACGTTAGAATAAAGGAGAAAATACGTCATGGTATCAGTCAAAAATCGTGGTCCAGTAATCGGGGTCCAAAAATCGCGGTCCAGTAGTCAGTCCACAAATCGGGATCCAAATACTTCATGGTAGCATGGGTCTGGTAGCAGTTGTTCTTCCTGATACCAGCAGTTTTTAAGCGCGCTGAATCTGATTCGGAAGTCCGAAATTACTTCCGACCTTTGCAAAAACCCGTTCCTCACAAACATATAATTAATAGAGTTTTTATGCCAAAGCAAATTTCGAGTTTATGTGCCAACGCAAAGACATGAAAATGTCAACAAGTTTAAAAAAAGGTTTAAAGGAATCAAATCTTCAAAAAACTCATACTTAATTATCTTCTTTCAACCTTGACCAGATTTTGCTTC
>JAEMON010000012.1:12461263-12471306 GCA_030264115.1 Lygus lineolaris
TTGGCAGACTTTTTTAGAAAACATCTGGTCAAGACACAAATTTACTTATAACTAAACCCGTCCGAGAAGCAGAACTTTTTACTTCCTCCATTCGTAACAAGGAACAACAAACACAATAACAATAAATTTTCAAAAATTTCCGAGAATTTTTTCCTTCGATTGGCCTTTTTTGTCTAATTTGCCTGGCCTATTAGTTACCATGGTAAATAGGTGTCATTTGAGGTCTAGTCGTGCTCATAAGCTTGGCGTAACAGATTTGGATCTACAAAAAATATTCGGCATATTTTGTCCTTATTTGATAAAGATGTCAAAAGCACGCCTGGAGGAAAGAGTGATCTGGTTCGTTAGCTGGATCGTTCTGTGATGAAGGAAACAAGTGGATTATGATATGACGTACTATGCGGTCCCAAAGGAAGCCAAAAAGCTTGCAAAATTGTGGAATAGACAATTGTTTCTTCACAAAAGAACCGAATATTTCCCCTCGACATTAATATTTTCCTCTGATTTTGTTCGCCCGATACTTTTCCTGTTTTTTGCTACATCAAGAAAAATCTCCACGTATCACCGAGGCTGTGCTTGGCAACTTGCGAAAGTTCAAAGGTCGGAGTTGTCACCCGCGGTTGGCATATCGTCTAAAACCGGGGGTGCCACATTCCGGCTCCTTCAAGTAATTGTCTTTGAAGCCTTCAGAAAAAAGGACTTTCTCCCTGACCGTTTTTCTCCCCTTGGAGGAACTCACTGAACAAAAGGGTTTTTTATACCTTGCCGGATTCTTCAAGAAGAGGGTGTAACAAGAGGAAGGGAATAATAAGAAATCTCGAGTCAAGTACGTCACTGGTTACACCCACTTTCCAATCTTTCTTCCAAAACAAGGTGAATTCTCGTATTTTCATCTACATACTGTTTCTCTATGTTTCTCACGTTACAGTTTTGATGAGCTGATTTTTTTCCCACTTCTTTTGCCCTGATTCGGTGACTGTCGTCGAATTTCAGTCAGCAGTAGAGAATAATATTCTTTGTCAGATTTCAGTCGATAAGGAATGTATTATGGAGAGAGAGTGGAGATTAGATTGGATTTTATTCAGGGACTGAGGAGGGGTCGGACCCTCTCCTTCGCACTGAAACCGTGGCTTATTGTTGAGCGTTGCCCGGTAGATCATCCTATAGACTTTGGGGCCACTCTACTCTTCCAATAGATTGATGATCCCCCCTGCTAGGTTGTTTTCCTATGCAATTTCTTGTGGTTCCAACGTCAGTGGTTCCTCAAATAGTCTGCAAGACGGCTCCTCTGTGTTGATCCCAATCCTGCTCATTATGCTTCCGGAAGCACCCATGTCCGGTCATCGTCCCTCTCTCCTTGGGAGTCTCATTTCCTCCTAGGTTGTTTCAGTGCAGTTTTGCTTCTTTCCCTGATACATGGGGTTGCCATTGTGAATTTCCCAAAGCATTTCTACGGTGTGGTCACCCAGTACTTCTAGTGTTCCTGGGTCACCCAATCCCCCAAGGCAGTCCTAACCAAGCATTTGGCCACTCCCAGGTCAGGTGTCTGTCCAACAAAGTTTGCTGAGGCCCTCTGCCGGGCTGGCCAATCCGCCCATTCATTACCTTGCACTCCCGAGTGCCTTGAACCCTTATCAAGGTAATTTTATTTCCTACTCCCACAGCTTCCAACTCCTCCCAGCATTCCTTGACCAGTCTGGGGCCCTGCGATCCGAGAAAATGCGGATGAATCTCCTCCTTAAGATCCTACTCACTATTCTCCGTCACGCTCTCTCTAATCGCAAAGCGCGTCCCTGCCAGGTATACAGTGGTGTGCATACCCAGTGGCCATGACATGGAGACTTTCGAATCTTTCCCTCAGAACCAAGCGAAATTTTGTATTTTGATCTACATAATGTTTCTGTGTGTTTCTCACATGACAATTTTGATGAGCAGATTTTTTTCCACTTATTTTGCTCTGACTTGGTGACTGTCGTCGAATCCCAGTTAGCTGAAAAGGAAAATGTTGTCCATCAGATTTCAGTCGATAAGGAATGTATTAATGAGACGTTACTGCATGGGGAATATTTTTACATCACAAAACCTCTGCCGACAGGCTCATCTTCACCAGTTCCTCTCGTATTTTAGTGTGTTGAACGATCGTTTGTTGTTATGGATTTACATATTATGAAAATCATTACTTACAGGGCTTGTACAAGAAAAAAGCACTATTTTGTTAGGTACCTATTAAATCACCTAAACTGATACCAACAGGATAGAGAATATCATATTGATTGAATTAAAAACAACTAAATAAATGTAAATTTGAAACTTTTAAAATCTAAATTTACAAACTTATTGTAGTCTTGGTGGAACTTATTAATCATGTTCCTGTATATCATATAAATTAAGTGGTATGAGTGAACTCGGCCTTAATGGAAATTTCTACTTATGGAAATCCCCGTCGTAATTCTATCCGATTTATCACCTAAGTGGATTACTTCATCACGTGTGACGGCCTCTCTGTTGACCACCAGTCAGTGCTGTCCGGAACGTGTTTTGAAACTCAACGCTCTCTCAAATGAATCAGTTGTCACTCAAATCCCTTGTGAAGCTGAACGTATTTGTTCATTTTCCAAAGTTCTCTCGTCAAGTGATTTTGTAGAATCTGCTTCCGAAGTTGATCGAAGAGAGCGAAGATGTTTTGCAGTCTGGATTTGATGTATCTTGTCTTGCAAGGTAGGTACGTGTATTTTCTCTCGCATACCTTAAAATAATGTGAAATGGGTGGCAAATTTATGAAAAATCGCTGTACGGAAATCCGATTCACAGTATTCAAATTGGAATTCTGATGTTCAGTCGGTGATTTTTCATGCGGAAAGTACCAACGTATTTTTCTGAATCGCATCTTGAAGTGAAGGAAAATGTTTCATAAACACAGCATATTAGTGGAATTAGAGATGATCTAAGGAATGTAATGTAAAGAAAAATAATGTTTGCTGTGCATCACCCTGCTTTCCCAAAAGTGAGTAGATGATATGTGTTCATTCTCCTTTCTCTTCTGTTATACCGCATGTAAGCAGGTATCTACTAGGTATAACTCATAGTTGATCGGTTGGTCTGCTGTTGGTTTTGGTGACAACTATCAACATTAACTTACTGTCCCATTAATTAACTTACTGTCACCATTAACTAACTGTATTAAATTACTGTCACGACGTCAAATTTAGGGGTTTTCCCGCGTCTACCTTTAAAAATCAGAAGATCCTGAATTGGGTTCCCAGCCATTCAGCGTAGGCATTATTGTGCTATACTGAATGAAATTACTACTTATCCCAAGTAATCCCTCTTCTTTGTGAGAGGCGTGAAGCGAAAAGTTCCAGTTATACAGCATGAGCTAATTTTCAAATAATTATTCTTAACCGATTTGGTGGGTTATTATTATAGAAATTTTGCGACGGTAATTTACACCAAAACCCTTAACAAAAACACGTTTTGATCGAACTCTGAAACCCTGTACCTTCTGGTACTCCTGAAATCCTGGCCATCTAAATCATCCTTCCTTTGTGATTATTGCCATTTACGATTTTTATATCGATCCTAGGGTCAGATATTTTCTGGAGTCACAGAAGAATATGAAAGTATTAAATTTGCGAAATCGTTTTGGAGTAGTCTTAAACAGATTTTCATGGAGAAACTTTCCAAAACTTAGCATAACTAAAAACTTAGCTAAACTAAAATCTTCGAAAATTCGCTAAAACAGGACTTTGACTTGTTCAAGAACGCCGTATTTCCAGAACTTTGAACATATCGCTGTACTTCAAACAAACTTTTCTCGTAGCGTGTGCTCCTCTCACAGTCGAGAACAAATAGCGTAACGTGATCGCGATGAAAGCGTTGGGGATCACTCTAAATCACGAGCTCCGCCACACTGAGCCGACACACGTGCATAAAAAAGTCAATTATCAGTGCATGCAGAACCTTAAGAGAAATCTAGTCCAAGTCCGTAACCTAGAACAGATTGAGCCGGGCTACCAGCAGATTATTTTAACCGAAAGAAACTGACTAGTTTATCCAGAAGGAAAGTTAATTCATCCCAAAAGTGTCCGAAAAAATTTCAATATTCTCAAAAACATCGTGGTTTCCAAAGGCTGCTCGTCAGGTGGATTTCGTTTCATGCAATACCTGTGATAAGAATTGAGACTCGAAATCGAAACTACATCCTGTAAATTAAGGTCGCAATCATGACCCCACGGATATCGTGACATACACCTACAAGTACAGCCTTCAGTATAAAATTGACAGAAACGTAAAGGTATGGTTTTATTATGAGTGTAAACCCATTTATTTCTTGGCTAAAATACCTATTGTTTCGAATTTTAAAAAAAACATCCCCCTGCACCCCCGGTTAGGTCTACTTTAGGCCTACCGGCTAAAGTTTAAAAAAAAACATGGAGCTTCTACTAGCGTGCTTCATAATGTTGTGAAGGTACCTATTATGATGCCAAACTCCAACCAACTTTGTTTGTCCGTGGACGGAGGGGAAAATTGGCAGCGTGAGATATGTGTAATAAATTCGGAGCTTTCCAACGAGTGGTGAACGATTTTTGTGGGGTAGAAAATGAGGAAGTTATTTTTCTCTTGTAACAGTCGGTTGTACGTGAAGAGCATCAGGTCGCATTTTCGGAGCGTTTTTTGGCAGTTAGGCCTACGGTTCTACAGTCAGATAGTTTGATAATTTTACGCCATTAAACTCCGAAGCGCAACAACGAACATTTCATCTTAACATCAAATACAAACACAACCACCTGGTCTCCCTAACACTCGAGGTGCGATATTCTCTCCGTAACTCTTTTTTATGTCGCTGAAGAAAAATTAATTAATCCTGTTAATCATTATTAAATGATAAAAACAAACATTGTTTTCTAATTCAGAACCCCAGAAGGCATAGAATTAGCCAGTGGTCACTGTTGTATTTGGTATCCATTTTACAAATTATGGATAATAGGTAAAATCGAGCATTATATTCTTATCAATCGATCAGACGACTTTCGAAATGAGAATATCGTCTCTGAAGTAAGTATTATTGCGTAGATAGTACAGTAATAGCGGAGAAGTGCTGTTATTAATTTGATCCGTAAAATAAGTAATTTTATGCCTTAAATTCCGTAACTTAATTTCATTTTGAGTTTATTTAAATGTTTTCACTGTTTAAATGTTATTTTCTTGCAATTTTCTTGTTACCTATATCTTTGCAAGAAGTCGAAAAAGTCCTCCCAAATTGAAATGTCTACTTTGTCTTAGTGAATTCCTTGTCTCGGGCAAAACTGTACTTAGTTATGGTCGTAGTTATCGTCGATACCATTTTCAGGGGTTGTGCAGGTTGCTGCACTTTGTGTCACTTTATTTAAATTCTTTTGAAAATCTAATAATCGATTAGTTTGATTCGATTATCGTTATTCGTCACATGAAGGTCACTAAATAATCGATTACTTGAGATTCGTATCCACCACTTGTTGACTGGTGGTGTTGGGGACGCATAATATCTGTGCACTAATTATAAAAAACTGAATATAGGTAAATATAAATTATAAACCAGCACACTCAATTACCTATACTCGTTTAAACGTGTTCTATTCTCACTATCGTTACAGATTGAACACAACTATGGAAAAACTTCTTATTGGTTTATTATTTTCAATAATGAACCTTTGGAATCGAGCACGAAAATTACTTTTCCGCAAATCAGCAACCGTTCGCTCCCTGTAAGGACTTAAGGGTTGAACGAAAAAAAGAGCAGAAACACGAGTGTGAATCGCAATTCTTCCCGAGTAGACAAATTCTCCATTCAAATATCAGCTGTTCAAATGCAACTTTCTTTCGATTCCACCGAACCAAGTTTGTTGTTTACTTTCAGAAGCTTCCTTAGTTACTGAATTTCATTAGGAATGAATGATACCTACTACTCTCTGATAATAATTATAATTACAAGAAGGTACCTACTCATTGTCGCCAAGAGATGATTGTGAACCTCGCGATAGGTGGGTATTTTATGTCAATAGCATCTTTGTAGATGGGCGATCTATACAGAAAATAATAAACCGTTGTGTAATAATTGACAGCGTTTTTTTTTTTTTTTTTTTTTTTTTTTTTTCATATACATTGGAACTGCTCTTTTGCAAGGAAGGAGAATAGAAAACCGTAAAGACGAGTACACTTGGAAAGAGCCTAAAGAAAGATTATACGGGATGCTCGAAGGATGAGGATAGGAAGGGGATCGATGATAGAATTTAATAAAAGGGGGCTCCGCGCGAATGTTGAGGAAAGAAAAAGTAGGATAGGACGAAGGGAAGTGGGATGAAGGTTGCCCTGGAAAAGAGGACTTGATAACCTGAGTAGATCCTACCGGAACTTTTCCAGTCTTATCCCTTTCGTATTGGAGAATGTACGTTCCTTCAGGGGAGCTCGGTTGAATTAATAAATACCTTGGAAAAAAATTGATCATTCCTGAACTGTCGGAGAAGATGAGACTTCGGGAATTAAAAAATGGACCATTTTAAATTGGTACCAAACAGGATGCGTGGAGCATTTTTGCCTTAATTTAGAATTTCTTAACCCCTATAATCACACTGGTCTGTCCTGTTATATATTTAGTTGTGTTGAAATAATAGTGGATGGTCTGCAGCATCAACTACAATGGCAAATTAGGTATATTTTATTGATAAAGTTATCACATTTATGTTACGAAGTCTTCCATTTTCTCTTCTTTTTTCCTTGTTCATGGCTGAAAACTTTGAGCGGTTCCAATAGTCAAAAACGTGAATATTTCAGGGTTTTCTTATGTTTCCAGAGCTAATTGGCTATTGTCGATATAGGAGCATGGAGTATATTCGGAATCAGCACAAAATTCGTATAAATTTGGAGTGGAGATAAATTTTGTTCCGGAAAATTACCATTTGGCACGGCTCCCCCACCCAAAATTGGGCTCTGAAGAGTTCAACGCTGTCTAAAGCGCTAAATAAACGAAGTCGCCATCTCAAAAAAATCACCCTAAACAGCCCCAACGTATCTTATTATAGGTACCCACTATAAACTTTATACGTACCAATGCACTGTAGTTAGTGCACTCACAACATGCGAGTCTTTTCTCTATAAAATGTCACCTACGATTTTTCCGAATTTTGGGCACCATAGTTTCAAATAAAAGCGGCTTACAACATGGGGTTTCGTGGGGTATTCATTTACTGACCTGATCCTAAGGCTTCTTGACTGCAGGATACAAAGTTGTTGTTGATACGCGTTGTTGTTCTGCCTATGGATCACCTCTGTAAATAAATAACTCCCAAAATCCAATAGAATAATTAATTTGTGTCCCATACGATATTTGAATCTACAACTCACATCAATAAATTGTAAATCCATAAAGGATAATTGGGTCACAATCTCTATAGGTATTGCCTGAACTAGCTCCCACCAGAGGTAACATAATATTCCAATAACTTCGCAGACTGCACTACAGGATTCATCGGATATATTATTATCGTCCATCAATCCGCGAAATCAATTTGGTGACGGGTTTATGACAGGTCTCTTGAATGGGAGATTGATTGTACCGCATTCAGGAGGTAAGATGTAAACCGCGCCGGATTTCATGTTAAATTGAATACCGCATTGGCGTTGTGTCAGTGCAAGCTAACAAGTCTGCTGATTCACCGCTTCAGGAAACGCTCCCTACGTCTGATTGATAACTTGAAGGGGTTGAAAAGTGTTTCGAGCTACCCGGAGAAACCGTAATGCAATAGAGAGAGATCCTCCGTACACTATTATGGACCGGTAACTCGATCAACGGAACTCGGTTTGCCTCATCCAAATGGATCAATGTTGAGGAACATCCAAAATCTGGAGGAATCGTGGTTTTCTTATTGACACAAAATATAGATCTCAGTGAGAGGTTTCCAAAAAGGTTCGGGTTGTCCGATGAGTGTGAAAGGGCCTTGAAATTCAAAACTTAATACATCACCGACCCCCCTGTTTTTTCAATACTACATTGAGTGTAGAGAAAAGTATCCCTCCCCTTGGAGCGAATGTCCGCGAGGGACCAAAGCCAGATGACTGGCTGCAGGTATACACCTGTACAGAGGCGATGAGGGATCAGCTCATCGATTCTTTCCAGCCGTTCAAAGTCGACTTCCAAGATCGGGTTTCCAGCTTTTATCGCTGTACCTTTTCGCCTCACCGCCCTAGCTGGGGAAGAGGGAGAACTGTGGCCTTGAGTCGAACCTACGGTCCCAAGATCGATCCTCAGCCACAGCCCAGAGTAGTCGGGTACGCTACCTTCTGATCCTTCCCAGAGCCCCGCAAAAAATGAATTGAACTTTGAAAACGCAGCAAACCACAGTTCTTGAGGGAACAATGCCAGTCGACTGGCTGCTGATATGAACCTGCACGGAGGTGATGAGTGATGAGCTCATCGTTTCCTTCCTGCTGTTTAAAGTCGACTTCTGTGATTGGGTGTTCAACATTTATTACTGCAAAGACCGATGCTTTCAGCCTACAGTCACAGACCAGAGTAGTCATGTACGCTACCTTCTAAGCCACTCCAGAACCCAGCAAAAAATTAATTACCTTTTTAAAACGCTGCATACACCCACAGTTCTCGAGAGGGACCAATGCCAGTCAATTGGCTGCAGGTATGCACCTACACGGAGGTGATGAGTGATCAGCTCATCGTTTCCATCCTGCTGTTTAAAGTCGACATCTGTGATTGGGTTTCCAGCATTTATTGCTGTACCTGTTGCCCCACCATCCTGGGACCCCCAAATTACTACAGAACGGTTTATTCTCCGTTTGGATTAGATCACATCACATCCACTTCCTTCAGTCGAAATCGATTTGACATTCACAATATTGTTCTTTCGTTATTTTTTCTGTTCGACCCTTTTTTTCTTGCGGTAAGCGAATAGTTGGACGTACAGTCCTCCTGGTGGTCTTATTCGATTCTTAAAGTGTTTTAAGTCGTGAAGGACACTTTTGTTGAATGATTTTAAGCTAGGAAAATTCCCATTTTTCATCACATTCCCTTCAACTTGGAGATGAACAGCAACTCCAAGCTTTGATTCATAACTGGATCTCGCACTGAGAACCGGGCCTGAGGCAAGTGAAGGCCTTTCGCACTATAGCTACGCTCATCTTGGGATTTGTTTGTACTTCGATTTTCGGATTCTACTTCTTTGAAACATCAGATATCACATTTTTTTATGGTGGTGGATGGATGGTTTCATACTCGAGTTTAATTGCTGTGCTATTTAAACTAATAAACCAAAATATGATTTTTTGAATTCTGAAGCTGATGGAGTGCCAAACACTACACCGTGTATTGATGCGATACATAGTTGAACTATGTTCTGAATTCTCCTGAATCTCAAGTCCCTCCTCAACATCTCTGTGATGTTCTTGGTCTCCATGTTGGTTGTCTCCCCTAAATGACTCTAATACAGAACGGACGTGTTGGGCACTCCTTATGACTAGCTGGGACGGTGTTTTTACCATGATCGAATCGATTTGCTCGATCTCAGAGTATATATCTTAAAAAACACTCATCCCCACTAAAGAGAACTGCGGTGTGTAACTCTTGTACGTACCCACATGATGATTTAGGGGCTGGCAAAGAACAGCCGACCTTTAAATCAACAGTTTTCTTTTTCCTCCCCGAAAGCCATAAAATCCGTCCGACTGGCGCCCATTGTTTGAACATAATCTTAGGAGGTTAGGCGAACAAACAGCTCTGAATCGTTAAGCAAGGGAGCTTCCTCTGTGTTCTTAACACCCTTTTGTCGACTACCTCACGTTCTCACGTCCCAAGAAAATGCCAAAGCCATCCTATCCATAGTTAACTACTTAATGGTTTGCTTTTTGGATGCCGGATTCAAGTACTTGACATCGGAAACCGTTGGTATTTGGTACCTTTCTAGTGTCTAGTCAGTTTTTCAATACGATGAGTGCTGACCAAAAAACTGAATTAATGAAGAAAACTCGGCGCTGCGCGCCTCGCCAGGGGGCAAGCC
>JAEMON010000012.1:12482080-12517537 GCA_030264115.1 Lygus lineolaris
CCCTGGGGGCTCACACCATACATATGCGCTACACTAACATTTTACAAAATCTGGAAGACATTACTGTCCTACATCCTAAAATTACGTAATTACATTAAAATGAAATATTTTTCGTACCTAATTTCTACATAGCTGTTGTTATCCAACGTAGGCACTGATTAGCAGTGCCTCGCAGCCTGATACCCCAGTTTTCACCAGCCACGTTAGAATCTGCCACTTATAGTTGGGCCTGGAATGTTTTTGGGGTAGTTTCATTTGACTATCTAGAGCTCTATGAAGTAAGTGTACAAAAAACTTTGGGCTATGGGTTGTTAGCGTCAACCTAGGTATGGGGCAATAACGTTCCCTGAAGCTATGTGCCTGGTTGTGTTCGTTGGTGTACGTTGTGTTTCTATAATTTGTGGCTGCTTATGAAATTGCAAAAGCAGATTTTTAACGTACAGTTTCCACCGCAAACGCAACGAAGATTTATTATGACCGTGACCTAACGGTTCATCTTCCCTCAAATTTGAGAGATAGTTTAAGTCTGATCTTCAAATCGATTTCAGTGCTAATGGATCAGCAATTAGTAACCTAGCATTCAATTAAATTCATACTCGACTCAGTTTTCAATGACGTTTTCAGTATTATAACGGTAGAACTTATGAAATTCTAAACGTCAATGTTACAGTATGTACAGGGACGAATATTATGTTACGTATACGTACGGAAAGTTCTCGGGAAAATGTCATGGTTGCTACCACTAATTCTAACCACAACTCAAATCTAAGGAGAAATGAGACTCCTTAGGCCGTATGAATAGAGTGATAATTTGATTCCAGTTTTGAGGAAGTGCAGACGCTGAACTTCCCGCTCCTTGAATGTATCTTATTGAAGAGTAGACCAGGAGTATTAGTCTAGGCTTGTATTACAGAGTTCCTGCCAGATCACCGATCCTCAGCGAGAATAGAATGTATAAGTAGGTACCTACCATTCTCCATGTACCTACCTACTGGGTCTTCCCCATAGGCATTTCATGCTCCTCTCCCAAGTGGGGGCTTTTAATATAACAACTTTAGTTCAATGTGAAAATGTTGTATACCGTACGAGAAGGTCTCGAGGCACGCTAGTCGTATTGAGGGAATTTCCACACTTCTGGCACCCCTCGGGCATGAATAGGTATTCCATTTTCCACTCCTCCACGCCTCAGGCCGGCGTCAAAACCCCGCAGACCTGATAACCTCAAAACAATCGCCTCCGACTCCGATCCCCAACAATAGGCGGACACACGATCGATGTCACCAACACTCCATCCTCTCCCACGTTTGAATTGAGCCCGCGATTCTCCAGTTAGCTGGATAATTTAACAAGATACGTTCATTATCTATGCAGGTCAGCTGGAAAGACCACTGGGCTATGATTTGCAGTTGGCAGAACATCAAGAGGGCTGTCCGAAGTTGAATGGTACTGACTTAAATCGGTATTTGTGTCAGCTTGTAAGGGCGGAAGGAGATCATCTCAAGGTCTCCTTGAAACTCGAGGACCGTCTATAAATCCCGCCCCAAGAGGACTAAACTAATAAATTCGGGATTTTCAACTCAAATACTATCCGAAAAGGCATTTTCTCAAGATCTTTGCCAGTATTTTATTTCGAGGAGTGCCGCAGAGTGCTGCTTCGTT
Source organism: Lygus lineolaris (assembly GCA_030264115.1). Classification (NCBI taxonomy): domain Eukaryota; kingdom Metazoa; phylum Arthropoda; class Insecta; order Hemiptera; family Miridae; genus Lygus; species Lygus lineolaris. The sequence goes on from JAEMON010000012.1 coordinate 12,483,740, forward strand.
TTCACGACTCGACTTTGTGCATGTGCTGGAACTACTAAAACAACCACTTGAGAGCAGTGTGGTGATTAGACCTCTTGTTTCGACGTTATTATTTGAATGTGAGTGTCAACCGAAGTTGAATGTTACTGACTTGAATCGCTATTTGTGTCAGCTTGTAAGGGCGGGATTTAAATAGACAGTCCTCGAGTTTCAAGGAGACCTTGAGATGAGGTCTCCAAGGATTCCTTAAGCCGAACCGTATTCCAAATTTGGAGGAGACCATCTCAAGGTCACAATTCTTATGTGTTGTGTTTTGTTGTTGTAAATAGTCAATTTTTTTAGTTCGCATACGTACGCAAGGGTACATATTTCTAGAGAGTAAGTTGTATATTATTATTATTATTGTTATTTATGTTTTGTTGGCCTGGCGTTGGTTTCCTTCGACTCAAAAGTCTCAGGCCTTCAACTAGTGTATACCAACCCTTCATCGGTCCAGGAATCAATCAAATACAGCTCGATTGGAAGCCTCATCTTATAATCTATTTCATCAGGATTAATATGACTTGATCTGACATTTACGTCGGGTTTTGCGTGCCCTTCGAAAAGCCCCCCTCCAAACTCCCAAGGAGGTCGGTAAACTGGAAGGTAATCCCGCAGAGTCTAAGTAATCAAACCAAGTTCTTGGCTGAGATTATCTGACTTCCAACAGGCGTTGAAGGTTCGAAGAGCAAGTCTCAGCCGCTAAATCAACTTCCGACAAGTTTCCGATCCCTGATAGCTTCCCAGTAAGGGGGGGAGCACATTCACACGATGTTGTGACAATCGAAGAGAACGACACACAATAAGACATTCTATTGTATATTTTTTCAAACAATCCGTACCCAGTTTTCACAAGAATGCTTTCGCCCGGATTTCAACGTTCATTTTGTTCATTCTTTAAAATTGTAGGAAAGCTTTCCAAAAAAGTGTAATATGCATGGTCGGGAATTGGGTGAAAAAAGGGAATTAGAAGCGCGTAACGTCATCAGTCACACATTTCCCTCTTGTTCCTGCACGTAGGGACCGATCGAGAAGGAGATGTTTGACTGATGACGTCACATGTTTCTGCTCTAGCTCTTTCTCTCCAAAATTTCCGGATTCCGGAGCTCAAAATTGGGCTTCTGGGGTTTTCGAGAGTGCTCAGTCCGATTCTGAGGTCAACAAAGCAAAATTCGGACGGACTTTCGGACGCGGAATCAAACAAATGTATTCAGGAAGTTCCGAAACGAAAAATGCTAGTGGGAACTCCAATTTTGGGAGACACCAATTTTTTCGATTCCAAAATTTAAAACAAAGCTTCCGCTACTCTCGGAAGCGAGAGGAATTCTATAATAAACCAAAACACCTACCCACTTGTTCATCAAGGTTACTAACCATCCAAGAATGGCTTCAGGCTGGGCAAAAGTGGTGAACTTTTAATCACTGCGATGTACCCCGTAGCTCAACAGCACCCAGTTTCTCCTCGTTTCGGTTGTATTTACCTGTTCTTCCTCAACCAGAAGGTGTACCCGGTTGATTCTACCCTCGACTACAACGCTAATTATAATACTCCGTTGGAATTAATTAGAGAACGCCCACTACATACCGAAATTAGCTTGATGTAAACAATGCGAAGAATTCCAGCAAGTACCTTAGGCTTGTCGATTCAGTAGGAGCATTCCTTCCATATTTTACGAAATAACTTCCAATTATTCACGACATAGCTGCGAAGATCGTGGAACTTGAAATTATCCGTCTCAATGCCTTCAACAACAGAATGAGCTGGTGTTGCTATTCAATATAGCTATGTTGTGAAACAAAGATCCCACACCTTTTCCCGATGCAATCCTAATAATTGAATATTAATTTCTAGTATATAATATTCGACGTTATTAAAGAATTATTCATGTCTGCTTGTCAGTTTTTCACGGCCGCAGAGATCATCCGAGTTTGATGGGGAAAAATGATGGGAAAGTCCTAACTTGATTGTATGGCATCTACATCTTCCTCCCTCATCGTGAACTTGACCTTCCTTAGAAACGTTGAGATTATATAATTATTATCAAGCTTTGGTATACTATAGCTTTGGTAGTAGTTATTGCAGTTATTAGTTTGTTTTAAGTTTATTATAGTTGATTATTATTTATTAGTTTAGTTTAAGTTTAAGTTATTAGTTATTATTATTATCAATGGCCGCACCCCCGTTGGGACCCTGGCCTCCACAACTGTCCTTTTCCCCTGTTCTCTGTCCGCGGCAACAGATCTCCATATTCTGACCCCTAGTGTTCTGAGGTCATTCTCCACGTCCTCTAGCCAGCGCAAGCGAGGTCTTCCTCTCTGTCTGGTACCACCTGGCTTCAGATATATATCATCCTTCTTGGGTTCTTCCGGGGGACATTCTTTCAACATGCCCAAGCCATCGGAGCTTACAGCTTTTGATTACGGCAACCAGGTCTGGATCCTGAAAGTTTTATAGCAGCTCAGCATTGGTTCGGATTCTCCACCTTCCGTTCTTAAACAGGGGACCATAGATCTTTCGGAGAACCTTCCTTTCCCAGGTTGCAAGCAATCTCTTGTGCTCCTCTGTAAGGGATGCCATCTTCCTCCTTCATCGTGAACTTGACCTTCCTTAGAAACGTTGAGATTATATAATAATTATCAAGCTTTGGTATAGTAGTTATTGCAGTTATCAGTTTATTAGTTTGTTTTAAGTTTATTATAGTTGAGTAGTTTATTATTTATTGGTTTAGTTTAAGTTTAAGTTATTGGTTGAGTTTATTATTTTTAAGTATACTTGTTAAGTGTATATTATTAAGTGTATTAATTCTGTCTCTTCGTCGGCTTTTCACGGCCACAGAGACCATCTGATTTTGATGGATTCTGTTGGCAAATTGATCGGAAAGTCCTAACTTGATTGTAGGTTTCATCCACTCCCTTCATCGTGAACTCGACCTTTCTTAGAAACGTCGAGATCTTACAATTTTACAAGTTTCAATTCGGGCATGGCCCAATCCGGCAAGTAGTACTTTTCGTGATTGATCCAACTATACCAGAACAAGTTTTGTGGGTTGAGCCGTTCAGATTTTCAAAACGGGAATCAACTGGGATAGACCGTTGAAATTTTGTATTAAAAATATCATAATGATTTCAAAATGAAACAATAATTGTTTGCCACTTGATTGTCACCATCAAGTTGATATTGTTGAAGTTGAAGTAACTCATGCTTTGGTTGAACTGAATTTGACAGACGACACTAGATATGTCATATGAATTCCTGGTGAATGCTCCTACTTTTTGGGAGAGCTCTTGAATGACTATAATGAAATGTATGATGAAAGTGGAAACCCTGAAGCTGAATATATCTGTCTGTATGTGTGTTTGAGTATCCTGGATAATCGAGGAAATTAATGAATTTATATACGTTGCTACCAGTCAAACTCTTGGTTTCATTGGAACGTTTTTCATCCACACGATCACAACTCGAACATGGCATTTCTTTGAATTCCCCATGTGACCGCCAAACCGTGTCACTGTTCCCCAGTTAAAACTCACCGATGATACCATAAACAATTAATCATCAGGTGCTTCTGTTAAATTTCCGCGCTCGAACACAACCAGACTTTTCGTTGAAGGCGAATTCGCTCAATTCCCTTCCCTCAGGAGTATTTTAATCCTTTGCGCCCGCCAAAATTCAGTTTAGGTGTGTAATAGATTGCGAAGCGAGCGGTCGGAAAACTCGAATCCCGCGGTTTCCGAGTGGAAAATTATGGGATGTTACCCCGCGGACGCCATAACACTCTTAATTGATGTTAACCTCGTAACCACCTGTTGATCAACTGGCTCATATCTACAAGGTATTTCCTGTACCGTATTTAAAATATAATTGTGTTTCGTTGGTATTTTGAAAGCTGTGTGAGTTGCTCGGGTGTACATTGTATCAACGAGGAAGATCATATTGATCAAGTAAACGCAAAAAGAAAGTTGAAAAGCAACGTATTTGCATTAAAACTTACTTTCTTCCTAGATTTAATTCATGCGATTAGGCCTATAATAGTCTTAGTCCTCTTACTGCTCTGACTTAGATTTTTTTGGCTGTAGTAGACTGCTGGTCCTGTTCTTTTTAACACTGTTTATAGTTATACATCAATTTATGATTGCACTAACCATAGCAATCAAGCTAACTAGCTTCAAGTTTTGAGGGTACACCTGGATGAAGAAATCAATGGGTAACTAAGAAAATTCTATATTTCGTCGCTTAACAAGCAACACGCCCTATCGACCATTTTCACGAAAATGAGGTTTTGACTGATTCTTATTCAATTTCTCTTGCTGCATCGACTGGTTAGCTCAAAATTGCTTCAACTATACTACAAAATCGAGAAATACTCGAAAAACATAACACCCCATCTACCTCAATCACCTATTAGGACAACACCCCATATCAACCTAAATTTCCTAATTTCTTTAATTAATACTTTTATCAGTATTGACGACCACCGGAAGGCAAGAAGTGACTCAATAACGGGAAGCAAAGGGACAGGTGATCAAAAACTGGATTCAGTTTTTCTCTCCTCCTGAAAAATTGGGATTTGGCTCATAGGGCGTGTTGCTTCTTAAGCGACGATTTTCATGTCCAACAATGCGAACCTGAGATCGTAAACATGACATGAGAAACCAATGTTTTTGTTATGAAATTATTACTATGTCCCTAATAAGTACCAAACTTTAACGATCTTTTCCTGTTAAGGATACGCGTTACGCCCCGACGCAGTTCAAAATCCTTTTTATTATTTTTCACGTTTTTGGTTTTGAAAATTCATCGATTTACGTATGTGATAAAATCATGATTACATACTTTACGATGTGAATCATAATTTTAAGTTTATTCCATCCAGAGAAAACTGGAAGAAACCGTTGAAAACCTGGTTTTTCATAGGTTTCTTATCAGGCGTCCCGCGCACCCTTGATGAAATGATAAATTCGCAGAAATTATAGAAAAGTAGCGTTCTGGTGATTTTTGAAAGCCCAGGCTTTACTATAATGCGTGATCGAATTTCATCACGCTTGAAGAGAAGAGATGAAGAGAAAATTAGATCTGCTGTCATTATGATTTTATTTCATTGGCTTTTGTGAGTTCCTTAAAATAAAACGTTTCAAGACTGCTCAGTTCTTGGCAGTCCAGTTCAGGCGCTTCAGTATATTAAATCAATGTTAATTACTTGACGTTTTCTTGATTTCTTTGCAATAATAAGTCACCTTTTTGTGAATATTACCCAAATACCATTGCTTCACTACTGAACGCAGTACTTTTATTAGTAACATCAAAGACCAAAATTAATGAAATTGCTTGCATTTAGTCCTAGAATCTTGACGTTTCTGTCAATAATTTTTTATTAATTTTCACTCTATCTATTCTACTCCGCACAAAAATTTTCAGACAGAAACACTGGAATTTTCATGTTAATGCAAGTTCTCCATTCTTTCTTATGTTGCAGAAATCGTCGAGGGAGTTCGGAGCGGCACGGGGCTGCGGCCGACGACCAGCGACATCTGCTGCGACGAAGAGGTGTCGGCTCTCATGAAGAGATGTTGGGCCGAAGAGCCGGCCGACCGACCAGATTTCAACACTCTCAAAGCCACGATACGGAAATTGAACAAGTCAGTTTTCTCAAATTAAAATTATTTTGGAGATGATCCGGTCAGATTCGGATAAAAAAACGAAGTAGTGTGGAAAAATGACCCGTCAATCGTGTTTTTCGTCCTCAAAAATGTGTGAAAAATGTGCGTCCAAGACAAACATTTATGGTTTGTGAATGTATCGACGAGTTGTGTTGCCTTAAATTAATATGATACAATCATGATTTTTGGACATTTTTCACTCTCAATCAACTACCAAGATAACTGGAAAATTAGAAACCGTCCTAGATATTATCAGTGTTCCCTTCTCAGCAAAAATGGTTTCAATATCCAATATTGAGACCTTGTAGAGACTCTAATATTGAAGTCTGTCGACTCAATGGTACTCAATAACGCCCGAACAGGGTCCATTAGACCAAACGCTGAACGTCCGACTCTCTCCTTAATTTCAATTCGGACTCTCTTTTTTTTATGCTTCTGTCAATTTTGATCGGGAAGCTTTTGAGACGGAATTTCAGTTCTCTCGTAAACAACTGAGGACTGTGACAGTTGGCAGCGAAACGTCAGTGATTCAAGGATCTATCAATTCTGACCATTTTAGATAGTAAAATTGAGTGCTTTTCAGAACCTAGAGGAGAACTCGGAATGGGGAATTCCGGTGTCTTATACTTCTGAATTTTCGACTTCAAATTCGGATTCAGCTCCCTAGAAAACCTCTTAGTTCTAATTTTCAGCTCAAAATATTCATGAGATTGGCTGTAAAACGGTTGGGAAGATCACTTGTGACGACATCTGTATCGATTTTACAGCACTCGTTTTTGCTCACTTCCAATCATCGGATACCCCACATATAGCACCTTCTTGTAAAGCTCTCACTGAAATCTCTCAGTTTAACGAATAAAATAGATATAGCCGGAATTACCCATTACCACCTAGGTCTTGAGAAGTTTGTTCAAAATCGGTTACAAATTACCCGTAAAACAATAAAATTATTGTCTCCTTTTTTTGTTGATAAATTGAGTCTTGAGGTTCGTTTGATTATGATTTCTTTCACTTGAAGAGTTGTTGAAATTCCACGAGAAAAGGGATGAGTCACGTGTAGTAATTGTCTCAATTTTCTGTTGAAAAGCAAGGTTGCCACGTGGAAGTCGCACGTGGGATGGTTTCTATACTCATTATCCAACCACTTCCATCTTCTCGATTTCGAATATTTTTTCCCGATCTTTCATTCAAAGCCAACTGTACATCGATGGCCCTTTTATTTGGACGATTGCTTTTTGTAGAATTAATCGGAATGTTATCCAACTCGTCTCGTAACCCACGAGGAGGCTATTGGTAACTGAAGGAGGGCTTTCATTATTCCATAACTCCCTTACAAAATACAATTCAACAAAGCTTGAGGTAAGCCCACAGAGGACACACTAAAATGGCCTCCGACACGGCGCGCAAGCCCTACCTCACCTTCAAGACCGGGCGGTCGTGCGGGCTTTGCCGATCCCGACATATCCTCTCTGCTGTGTTGTGCAAAGGCCGATATTATTAAATGCTCTTGTTTTCCGTTGTGGATGAGGCTTAACCACTCCATTTCCTATGTTCAACCATACCGTTGGGACCACCTGAGGCTCAAAAATGCAATAGAACCTACCTGTATAGGGTGTGCGCATAAGTCGGAAATTCTCATTTGGGATCAGCGTTCTCAAAAACCTCCGTGAGCCACTTTTTAACTGAAAATTCCGTCTGGTTGAGCCAGAAAAGAACTGGAAAGAGGCGCGTGACGTCAGAATTATTTGGGCAATGAGGCCCCCCCCCCCCCTTCAGGCTGTAGAGAGGTCGGTGACGTAATCATTATTAAATTCAAGACCCTTGTATGATAATAGGATATACCCTTCATGTTGCACCATTTACGAAAGCTCTCGCTAAGATCTATCACGGAAAAACAACTATGCGCACACCCCAGTAGAGAAACCTGTGATTAGAGTGAATACATAGTTAAAATGGTACCTATCAAATACAAAATTCCAGTGTATGTTGGTTCTACAATTTCTACATATTGCATTCTCGGGAAACTCATGCGATTCCAGAGGAATGGTTGAACATGGGAAATGTAGTAGTTGTAGAGCTTTAACATCGAAAAATTGAAAGTATTTCAAAATCGGCGTTTGCCCAAAACTGCTCCTTTGTAATGCAGAAACGGTTTTTGGGGATACTAGGTACCGTACGACTGTAGAGAACGATTTATATCAAGGGATCAAAATCTTGATTCAGGCTGAAGAACAGACTACTGCAACTCAACTTCTGTGAAGAGATGCCGGTCGGAATTCGTTCTACAGCATTGTTTTAGCTCTCTGTTTTGAGAACTTGGGTTTTCAAGAAAAACTCAGAAGAAACTGAAGATACTTGCCGCATTTTGATTCAATTGAAGCAAGCAAAAACCATGTTCTCCAATGTTCTCCATGTTTGTTAATGCACTACATAAACAAGGTAAACCAGAGATACGCCTTCCTCGTCCCTTACCGTAAAATCCAACCGCCTCTATTGGCTGGAGTTACAGAGAAGCTATGTAAATGGTTCGTCTCCATTAAAATATATCAGTTTTGCCGTTTGGGAAATACAAGGTAAAAGAGGTTTTCTTTCCTGCTGAGATTATCCTTAGGTCCCACCCCACCCTCGGCCAACAAAGCGTAGACTAACCTATTTTCTCGCTATTCGTTACCCAGTTTGCCTCGTATTATATTGAATACGAAGCGCATCTGCTTAATAGAAAAGCGGAACCCCAAGGCTATAAAATAAATCAATGCTTAACGTAAGGACTCAAGTATCTGTATTTGTTCGTAGACTTACACAATCAGATTGAGAGTTCACCAGACACGGAAACACGGAAAGTTTTCTCGAACATGTCTACAGTTATTCATTATTACAATAGTTTTTTTTTACAAAATAGTCTTGTATCCACCATGTGTAGAGAGTATCAATTTATCAAAATGAACAGAGAGAAATCGTTTAGCCGCTTTTAAACGCGATATCCCCGATAGAATGAAAGCTTTTTCGGTTATAAATCATACATTTAGCCGCTAGGTCAATTCGGTCACAGGTAGTCGACAATACCTATTGTCTGGGAAGTCCACGCTTCCATTGTCATTGCTGCCTCGCAGCTATTTCTGACCACCCCCCCTCCCCCCACCACTCCTGTCTACTTCCTCGAATGCTATTATTCCTTCATTCCCGGTACCCAGTTGTGGGGCAGATGAGACCCACCATTCGAATGTTTGTCTGAAAGGAACCCACGCACCTGTCCGTACTCACAACGCCGTTTTCAGACATTCTGTCTCTTTCGATTCTCATCCATATTCATTATTGGTTTAACATCCGATTCATTATTGATTCATATAATTCGAAAAAGGCTTCGAACGTCATTAATAATTGTGTATCGTTTTTGTATTGAGTAAGTACGTTTGAAAATCACCAGTTCATTTCTTAGATTTTGGCAATTATTTCCATTCCTAATTAGGCCTGAGGAAGAAGACTCGAAATTTGTGAAATCACTCAAGCTTGCTAAAAATGGCGTGGCAGTCCGGAGAATGCGTTGGAAGCCTCCTTCATAATATCATTCGGCAACATGCCGGCAAATGAATGGCTTTGAACCAACACTTGCCTCTCCTTTACTTTGTGTACGGATCAGGCAATGTGAGTCCAGCCACTTGATCTTACCCAGAAGCAGCAGGTGATAGTATGCAAAGTAGAGTCCGTAGCCTGTCATGAAACTAATCAAATTGTTTTGAAATTTGTCTAGGAACAAGATTTTTCGTCAAGTGTGAAATAATAAGCTGATAATATTGAAAATTACTGGTATTTTGCTGGACTTCGTATGGTAACAACATAACAATGTTCCATTCATGCAGCATGAGTTGGTGAGCGAATTTTCAAAGAATAATTCTAACCGATTTTGTGTGTTATTCTTATAGGAAATTTCACGCTGATTCCGAATATACCCCATGTTCCTATGCTGAGATGGTAATTCGAACCAAAAACCTCAAAAAACACGTTTTTTAGCGATTTTTGAAACTAAATTTTCAAAATTTGACCCCTTGGAGTACTCCAAAAATTCTGGCCAACGAACTCATCCTTACTTTTGATATTATTGACATTTTAAAATTTTTTTAGATTTTTTATCTCGATCCCATGGCCAGATATCGTCTGGAGTGACACATATATGAATATATATATATATTACATATGAAAAGTGTTAAATTTCAGGAATCGTTTTAGAATGGTCTGAAACGGATTATCACGAAGAAAATTGTCAAAAATTTGCATTACAAAAATTTTGAAGCCATTGCAATAGCTTCATTTTCTTCGAAAATTCTCTAAAAGTAGAAAGAAGCAGTTGAAAAGCAGCTTCAACAGGAGACAGTTTCAATTTTTTGTAAACTTTCTAAAACGAAGAAAGATGGTTATGCAATTGTTGATCAGAACCATTCTAAAGAAATGTAAGAGATTCGGCCGATTGCAATACGTTCATTCTCACGTTTCAGGTGGGCTGAAGAAAGTTAATATTCAGAACCAAGAATTTATATGTACTAGCAATGATCCAGTTGATGAACACACCCAGCAAACTGAAGTTACCTTCCTTCTACCTCCGTCTTATTTCAAAACGACAGAAAATCAAGGTTTGATAACTACAGGCTACCTGTACATTTGCTTGAAGCGGTCGGAATCATAATAATTCATTACCTATCGTTGTTTGTAAGGTTTTAAATCCTTCTGGTGTGAATTAAGACAAAGATGCTATACTCGTGTTATTTTCTTCTTCCATTCTGTCTTTATCATGTTACGTCGAGTGCGAGCCGGTTATAAGTTTCTTTGACGAAACTCAGAAGCGTCAGTGACATGAGACCAAAGACGAAAAGGCCGTAGTTCATCCAGGATACGTCTATGCTCGGGAAGATGTAGAGTTGCAGGTAAACGAGGCAGGCGCACATGTTGTTCACGGCCATCATGCATCCGGCCACTATCCCTTCTTGAATTGGAAATGTGATTTCAGCTCCTGAAATAATCTTTGAATGAATAAATTGCGAAGAATAATGAATTGAGGTCCCAAAGATCTAGCGATTCTATTTCTCGAAAACCCACCAACCAGCTTCCACAGGACCCATTAGAATCCTCCTGTGATAGCATCTCTGGTCTACTAATGCCTGACCATTGTTCATGTTTTCAACTAGATTTTGGGTTTTAGTGGTAGCTACAGTGAAATATTCGGGCAGTAACTTATTGTTGAGGGAGCTGACCATGTGGTAGGGGAGTGGGATGCTCCCTGCTCTGTCTATACTAAAGAGATCAATAATTCATTCAGCGTATCACGTGACCGATTGTGATAATTCTCAATACATCTTGTCAAATAGGTTTTTCTTTTTCGAAAAACATTACCTTTAAATTACCACAAATGTGTTACTAAACTTTTTATTTTAATTAACATATTTGTGTTAATCTAAAGGTAATATTTTATGAAAAAGAAAATGAAGATTGATCTGTATACTGAAGATCTAGAATCGGTGTTCCGAAAAATAGGTAGTGCCGATATGAGGCGCGAACTCTACCTACCTGCTTCTAGTTTGGAAATCGTAGAAATCACTGGAAGAATCGCAGCAAAGGAGAGGGAGGAATTCTTGGACAGTTTCATAACCATTATAAACCTGAGGTGTTATTAAATGATGAGAGAGTGGCTCAAAGGACTCATTCAACTGAGGAAAAGTCTACCATGCCAGATGGATTTTGATGATGAGGGGAAGATTATTGTTCCTCAACTTCTTGCCGAGGAGACAGCATAGGAATATCAGATGTGCAATAATTCCGGAGGGATTGAGGATCTCATACATTTTATGGAAAGTGTCCATTTCAATCTGAGTGAAGAAAAAATTAGTTTGGTGTTGATAGGTTGGAAAAGAAGGAGTGGCTGGCATTACTGAGAGGCCAAGATAAAAATACTGAATTAAAAATCAAACCAACCCCATGGATGATCTAGGCAATCATGTATTAACTAGAATTATTTACATTTTACATTATTCTACCTTATTAAAGTAAACCTTACTTTTTGTTCATTCATTCATTCTACTTCTAATGTTATATACTTGAAACATCTCACCCAATTCATAAAATAGCGCAGGAGTGGACCAAATCGACGACAATCCACCAATGACCACCACAGCCAAACTCCCTTTATTGAAAGGGACGATGTTCGTCGTTATGAGTACAATCCAGAGAAACATGAAGTCGCCGAAGGCGATCATGAGCATCAGAATGGGTTTGAGGTGCCCTTGAAAAGCGTCTGACGCTCTAGACACTGACAGGCCCAGCAGGCAGCTGCACACGATCGTCCAGAACCCCAGTTTCGCGGTTTCCGACTGAGTTATGCCCGTGTGAGCGAATATTATCGTCAGCAGCGACAGCCATGGTCCTGGAAAACTGTGCTGATGAATCACCGAAAGTGATTACGCAACCTCCCATTATACTTTTGATTTCAGATCTGTAAGTTGAATATTGCTCAATTCACCTGTGATTCCAGAACACAGACCGCTTGCCAGAGCCAAAACCCAAAAACTCTTATTCTTCGCTGTTTGTACTACTTCCGAAAAGAAGTCAGTTTCTACGCTCCCTCGAAGTATAGCTGAACGACTAGCTGGACGCTATTAAAATCAATAAAACAATATGACAGAAGTCTGGAAATTTTGGAAATTAGGTTGGTATGAAGTTTTCTCTAGCCAGCTGATCCTAAGGATCCTAGATTCCAAACATGGCTATATCTTAAGAATTCTTAAAGGATATGGTGCCGTTAAGCTCTTATCTGTACCTACCTCTCAACCGTTTGGTCTAAACTGAACTTCTAAATAATTTCTTTTGACATAGCGTTTTTGCTAATTTCAATGTAAAATTGATACGAGACCAACCAAACCTGTGGTTGTATGGGGAAAGTGAAGAAGACAAGGTCGAACAGGAAGAACTCGAGGAGAAAACTTATGAGCAGGAGAATGTCAATCTCGTTCCTGACGATCTGGCGGTCTTCATCGGTGGGACCGAGCGGCTCAGAGACGAGCGACGGCCCAAGTAGGTAGCTGCCGGCGATACCCAGGAGGGACAGCGACGTGCCGATGCCTGTGGCCGACGTCCGTTGGTTCGGAGGAAACCACGTCGACGACAAGAGGACAATCGCTGGGCTTAGTGTCACTCCGCCAACGGAGTTGAGGATAGACCCTGAGAATTAATGTGAAAATGGATTCAAGTATACCTGAAGACGAGTAGGTACCTGATCTATCAAGAACACAGCTATACAAAAGAAGAAAGGTCAAGGTACTAGGAAAGCGGCAGTGGATCTGTTGTAGGTTTTCGAAGTAAGTGAATCTGCAAATGCAAGAAGCTCTGGATTATCTCACATTTCTGCGTAATTGCTCATACACCTATTTTTGACTATTTAGAACTGTGAAATGTATACTTTTAATTATATCCCCTATATGTATTCCCGCTTGCAACCGTTTCGTTACCATTTTTTGGTGCTGAATCCAAATACGAGTATGAAGTCGAATTGCGATTATTTTGTTTTGTTCTTGATGAAAAGGGGTTGAAACAGTTCAACATAAGATACAAATCTCAACAAATTAATTTCTTCTACATCTTTTATTGTAGTTTCAGAAAAACCAAAGCGTTGAAGGAACATCGGAGGTCATGTTTGATTTATGAAGAAGAACCCTTGTTCAGAACACCCTTTACCCTTTATCATTCATCAGACAACATCCAGAGTACGGGAAAATATTATCCATAAGTTAACTACGCTCCACGAATATAGGACATGTTTAAATAGGTGTGTATACATCCAATGAGTCAACACGGGATCCCCTCCTGGTAGAATTCCTTCCTGTTTACTTCCCTATTTCCAACTGTTTCAACCCCTTTTTATCAAGAAAAAAACAAGATAATCACAATCCGACTTCATAACATTTGGATTCAGAACTCCCAAAAAAATCTTATTGCAAAATGCGGGAATACCTAGCAGATGTCATTAAAACTATAAATTTCATAGTTTCAGATCCTCAAAAATATCCATTACTCAGAAATATGAGTCAATCCAGAAATACGGCTTGCATATACCGGGATTCAGCGACTTTGAAAACCTACAGATTCCCTGCCGCTTTTCTAGTAAATTGACCGTCCTTTTTTATACAATATGAATATTTAAATCAGCTTACAGTACAATCCATAATATTATTGCCCATGGGTGGACACTAACCCATATGAGCTAGAGACGTAAAGGTGTCGTCGTCCGCAGGTATGAGTCTGATTCCTGTTCCAATCACGCAAAGAAAAGTGGCGATGACAAATGCCGGACGAAGGCCACGCGAATTGAGCAGCCAGCACGATGGCATTATGAAGAGCAGGAATGTTATTGAGCTCCAGTTGTTGAGAAGTGCGATTGTACTTTCTAAAAATTTTTGGAGAGGAGGTAAGAACCATTATTATTCATTAAAATCGGTGCCATACTTCAACCATATAAGTAGGGAGAAAGCCTTTCAAAATAATGTGACTGGGATGGGTTCGGAAAGGGTTATGTCATCCTCACTCTGATGTACACCCATCTTGCAATCCTATGGTGTACAACATCACCTGGTTGATGCCGGGACCAAACCCGATGCTCACGGGCTTGGCTTTGAATCACTGTCTTTTTTCGTAACCCCACATCCAAAGATTGGAGTCCCATCAGTGTCATGTTTTGTCCCATGTTATTTGATCTCTCCGTTAACTATTATTCTAGTTAGAGTTTCTTTGGATATGCTAGCGCATACTAGCATATAGCTTGACCCTCTGGATACCCCCTGCAATTCTCTCGCTCTTAAAGTTGTTTTAAAACATCAACAATAGTCCAGCCACATGCCGGTCTTTAGTGGAATCCACCAGGCTTTGTTGAGGTTTCAAAAGATTGGAAAGAACTAGCTTTTTCAACAGTTATGGCTTGAGATAGTCAACGAGGATTATGCATTCATACAAGTTTCATACCTTTCCAGCTCGGGTAAGCGTAGAGTGCAGAATTCGCTATTGGGCTCCACGTATTCCAAACTACGACCTGGCAGAAAGAAGTGATGCAGTAAAGGAACAGCACGTACCACCTGTAACAAGCCCACTTCGATCAGCGCTTCTCATCACGTTTACTTCAAAAATCTACTACAAGCAACAAGATCATCCTCATCAGGATCATGGAAGAACTGCATCACTCCTTCATCAACGGATCGTCACAAGTGCGGATCTTGGTTTCGTCTCACTCTCAACTCTTATCTCACAAGTTCTGGGGCTGGTGAGCCACCAATAGATTCCATCAAGAATTAAGCAAATCAGTCATGATTAGGGATGCTGCTCCGTTTTCCCATGTAATTTTACCACCGTACTTCAGCACAAACAAATAAGTTTGTGGATGAATTGGGCATTTCTCTAGTTTTAGCAAAGGGCTTCATTTCAATACTGCAAAAGGAGAGAAAGGGAATGAATGGAGGCTTTTCAACCTTAGGTTGACCATTGAGTGGTGAGAAGTTATTGATTTTCCAGAAGCAATCTTCTGCCACAAGAAGTCTTGAGGAGGTCCTACAATACAGAAATGGTATTCAAACTTTTGTAGGAACTCATCTATTCGCGAAGAGTGACTCCTTCCTCGATGGGACCCATCTGTTGTACATATTCTCATTTTGAGCATCAGGCAAACAACAGTCTTCTTCGGTGTCGGATATCAAAATCGACATGTTGAGTGACAACGATGACAACCCAAGAGTGCTTTTGGACATTCTCGTGCCTCCTGATCTTCCAGCGTGCGACATGACCTTGATTAGGTGAATACAAACTACACCAAGAGTGCTGATAATCTATTAAAGATCATTGTTCCCGTTTATATCAGTAATTCGACGTTTGAATGCTTTGTTTGGTTCTCACTGTTGCCAGGTAACAATTTCCCTGAGTTGAACCCCCTGGAAAAAATGTGTGAGGAAAATTAATCAAGTTTATGAAGAATGCCGAAATCGAATTTTCCAGAAGGAAAGAAGCCCCATTTTTGGTACTGGTATTATTGTGATATTTTTCTCATCCAATAAAATTAATTTTCAACAGTTCCATTCGAAGTTACGAGTTTTTGTGGAATATTTGCATCTTCTTCTTTCACCTCAAATATTTTTTAGCTAGGGATGTCACCTTGAAGAGTGTTCTATTGTTTCTGCTGCAGCGTGAGTAAAGTTGAAGTTTGACGAATTTGAAGGATGGCGAATCTTAACTACCGTACAATGCACGGGTAATCGCATAGTGTGGGTTCCAAAATTAGCAAAAACGTCCCAAATTAACTTTGAACATTTTTTTTCTTTTTTATTCCATCAGCGTGAGAAAGGTTAAGGTTGTAAGTAATTGGGGGTCTATTCGAGGTCTTCCATGGGATTGTCGAGGTGGAGACGAGGTCTCCCTGGAGAGGCTGGAGGTGTTAAATGCGGGCCAAACCGCGAGAGCTCCCAGAGGATCGTGATTGGGTTCTGCTGAGATCAATGAGCCATTAACGCGGGCAATAGTTTTCTTTTTTCCTCTCTTCTTTCTTTCGTCTTTCCTTCTTCCTTTTCCTCGGCTTCTTCGTACCACTTTCCAGAAGGGTTGTCTCTAACAACACCATAAAAAAAAGGAACATCCTAGTTTTTGATGTAAAGAAATCTGTCAAGTTTATTTGGCAGTAGGTACAGATTCCTCACTTATTATTTTATTGTAACATGGAGATTTTCAAGGGACCTCCGAATTACCATGATATTTGAATTACTCATCAAGATTTGACGATTCTCGGATATAATAAGAATGAGCCGACCATATGTCGGGAACCAGAACGGCATTTCCCTCGAGCGGATTGATAATAGAGATTCCTATTTGAGGTATACAATTCCATAATGAAATACTACTTAAATGTGAGAAATGAGAGGATTTCATGAGATCAAGAAGTCGATAGAGATATTGAGAAGAGGAGGAAGAATGAGAGGGGTGGAGAGAGGGGGGATAAAAAATAGAATAAAAAGGCAACGAACGAGCCAACAACAACGATCGTCGTGGGAGAACTCGGAATTTACGATCGGCCCGCCTCCGAGCCCTGCGGATAAGAAATCGAACGGTCGGGAAAACCAGGCAGAAGAAATACCGAGGATTCACTCCGTCACGTGGTGTGGTTAAAATTTAAGGGGGACGAAGAAGAAGGAAGAGCTTTTAGAGATACGCGTAGTAAGAAATTGCAGGATGAATGATTCTCGGTTTACACAGGTTAGATAGAATACTCATCTTATGTTTCGGGTTGCCTATTCCTCAAACTGCTACACGGTATGAATAATGATTACTATTTAATAGAAAACAGGCTCAAATGCTTTTCGGTTCGTGGGATCAGCGGAGTAGACCAGCTGCAAGACCAGCAAAATCCGGGCTAAATTAAAACGGGAAAACTCGCAAAACTGGTAGTTACCCATTAAGGCCATTTCCCTCATTTAAGTGGGACATTTTTTCAATAGATGGCTGTACTATCTTTGGCAAAATTACGTAATTTCCTTTTTCTCTGAAACGGGGGGGCCGATTTTCATTCTGCAAAGGTTTTTGTGAAAGGTATCATCAAACTTAGGTTTGTACATTCAGTTTCGATTTTTTTTAAATCGCCTTCCATGGTGCGCAAAATTTTTTTGCTCAAATTTGAACATTCTTTGAAATTTCAGGTATACACACACACATACAGAGAGTCTTGCTAGCAGAATCCAAATCAATTTTCAGATTCAAAATCGGATTAATAGATCGATCGGCCTGCTGGAACTACGAATTACAATAGAGACAAAATTAATGAGGGGGCAACTGTCCTCACTATTCTCCAGCTCATGGTTACTCCTACCAAATGTTTCTGAGCAGGAGAGAAGTCTTGATTTTAATTTCCTTGTACTGCGTCTTTGAAGAACTTTCTTGGATAGAACAGATCACCCCACTCACCTTGATCCTAGTTTTTCAGTAGATTACGGATCATACCTTATTTGTTCCCTCGATGGGTTGCGACTTTATAGGTATTATGACATACTTGTCGACAAACCTGAGGCGACCTGACCCTACCCAAAATGTCCCAATGACTCCTTGAAAATGCCTAAATCTCAGTCAATCAATGAGTTTATAGGAGCTCTTACTAGGTATAACCTTATTACTGTTTGGGACTAGTACGTTGAAAAAAGGGACAGTGAAATCGCTAGGATACCTAGGTATTTTCTGTAGGCTGATGATTGGTGCCTAATTAAAAAAAGACCAAGAACTAAATGAATGGTTACGAACTTTCAGCTTACTAAGATCAATCTGAAAACTCAATAAAATTATTGAAAAATACTTTCTCCCAAAAGAAACCAAAACTACTCAAGTATTCAAATGATAGTGTTTATTCTTCTCAAATTAGTCGGGATGCGGCCTGGTGGAAAAAAACGGACAATCTTCAGTTCATCCTTTAATCATCGACGTTTCAGACGCGATCTGCGTCGATCTCCAAGATACTACCATTAACAAAGCTTACCAAAGAAAAAATAACAAATAATAACTAGAAGCTGATTAAAACTATACTGAAGTGTATAGGTTTACTTGATAAAAGAAGTAAAGCTTCTGAAAAGGTCCGGTCGGACAAAGTCAAACAAATGGTCTTCTACATGAAGTGAGGACAACACAGACGGTAGCAAATCGAACAAAACAACTAAGCGTTACAGTCAGCAAGCAGCAGATAATGATAAAGGGAAGAGGCAAAAATTGTACAGATTAGTAGTTAGCAAATAGTAGCTATACTTTACAAATAACAGTACGTAAACAAGAGCTATCAGTGCCGTGATGAAACGAAGGTTGAGGTGAACACTATAGTGTCTTCGAATCGTAGGTATAGGCGGATAGGTACCAGAAAATGGCAAGGCAGAAAACTATCATAGTATCGATAGTTAGGGACGATACAACTGGAACTATCGATATTCCCCATTACTACCTATGGACAGGAAAATACGAGGGGATGCAGGCAAACACTCGCAGGGTGAGGAATAGTTTAAAATTAAGCTCGTTTATTCGAGTCGAAGCTGGGAAGACTCGCTGGCGGGAAATCTATCCACTTTTCAAGGTCTTCTAGCCTGTCTGACAGACTCCCCCTCCTCTTTCCGGGTTATCACATGTAAATGAGCCACCGACTCCCCTGCTATATGTAGGCCCACCACACGGTGTTCAACCGACCTATTTACTTCCCTCGTCCAACCCAATGGATGAAAGGAAAGTGCGATAGGTGTGAACTAGAACGAGGAATTGTGATTTACTCCTACCATGGAACAGACATAATATGTCTAAAATTAAATTAAAATATTATTTCCAAATTAAATTTTAAATGATTTATTCTGTTTAATTGTGAAGTTGTTGACTTATGTTTAAAAGAATGTCACGACCTCGCCTGGATCACTCACTTCAGAAATTCAACTCGTTTTGTTATTCCTCAACAATATAACCATCAATTATTTTGCGCACCACTATCAGTGAAAGTGTAGTATGATTTGTTTCTAATACGTGAAGTAAGTTTCTATCGTAATGAAAGTATAGTATGATTTGTGTCTGATATGTTTGCAGTAAGTATTCGATAAATCAATTTTCATACCTAAAATGTTGGACCCATTGCATTATTTTATTAATGATTTTCTCTGAAATTTTGCTAATGGGTGTGCGATGTTATTTACTTTTCCAAATGAGAGCTTTCTAAAAAGTAGCAAATGAGGGGTGTTCTATGAGCGGGAAAAGGCTCTTGCAATTATTAATGATGACTTCACCGATTCCTCCCTTAATAGGGGGGGGGGGGGGGGGGGGGGGGGGGGGGGGCTCACCATCTAAATAATTATGAAGACACTCGTTCGTCAGTCCTCGTCCCTGATATTTCCTGGCTGATGGAATTTCGAACTGAAAATTGCACACCGAGGTTTTTGAGAGCACTGAACCCAAATTTTAAGTCGAAAATACGAATTTACGACCCGTATGCACACCCTATTCGTGTTTGAGGCCTTTATGTCTGTGCAAATGGTTTGATCGTGTACGGGACGACTTTTGGTTCGCTTTGATTGATATTGATGACTTGGAAAGTGTTTTGGGACAAACTTTACCGGATCTCCGCCTCCACTCTTTGTCTCCCTTTGGAGTATATTGGGCCAATCACGCTCGTCCTACCTTCCAGTTTCTACGGCCATAAATCACATTTTATAGCCCTCGTAGGGGCCTCGTGTGGCCCTCCAAGGCGGTCGTCCTGTCAACGAGCGAGACGCTGACACGTAGGTAGGGGAAGTACGTGAAAGGACCACTCTCCTTCCATCCGCCACACCATCCTAACTCCCCTTCAACTCATTCTTCTGAGGTTTTGTCTTGTTTCCTTCGATCAAAAATATTAAAACATCTCATTCAAGTAAGATCTTCACACTATTTTCCGTTTTTTCTTTCCTTTGTGCAATAACGAATGCCTCCAAAATAAAAATTTTCAATTTTGCATTTCAGAGCTTTCAGAACAATTTTGTTCCGTATCTGTCTCTCTATGGTGTATTCTTTGTCCCTGGGTTTGACTTACTAGATAACTTACTATCCGTATTGCATGAAATATTCAAGGATTGCGCGCAGGTTAGCCCCTAGAGGGTCCCTATTAATGTCAACGCCATTGGATCGATGCATTGGAATGGTTGAGTATATGCATGCGTTAACGTCAATTTTCTAAAACACCGATTACATACGATCTAATGGCTCGATTTCGCTCAAAATTTGAGTTAGTTGGGGGCTGACCTCGAGATGACTGTGATTTGCATCGCGATTGTATGACTGTTTGACCAATTTTGATGAACTTTTTCAGGGACTTAGTGGATCACTCCCTAGAATGAATTTCATCGCTTCTGACCAACTATCACTGCAAAAGCAATCTTGAATAGATACGTCCATGTGAAGCTTAATGTTTGATAGAAAAACAGGCCATTTCTTCCCCAGTGAAGGAACAGCGTGTGTCAGGAGAAAAGAAACCTCGAGAACCAGGCAGGCTTGCTTTGTCTTGGGCAGGCCTCCTCTTTGAAGAAACAAGTTACTTGACCAACGCAAGCGGCGAGGGCTGAGCCGAGTCCACTTCTAATGGTTATTTATTTTTCTTGTCCACCGAGCGAAAAACAAGAGCTCGGAAAGTAGCACTTTGGGAAACGTTTGTCCTCGTCTTCTTAAGCGACATCCTGTGTAGGTGCGGAGTTGAGTTTTCAAAAACCTTCCACGGTTAAGTTGTAATGTACGTGAGAACCCTTGAACTCTCCGGTTACGTATTTTATTGTTATCGAGTATCGGCCTCCAAATGAAACTATTTCATTTCGTAATGGGGAACTTGCACGGTTGTTTTTTATTTCAGCGTTTGAAAGATCTTAAAGAGGGCTTTCCAAAAAGGTGCTATATGAGGGGTATCCGATGATTGAAAATTGCCGAAAATGGGTTTAGTAATTTTAACCTAACTGAAGTCACCGACCCCCTCCCCCCCTGCCTGGGCGTGTACCTCAGTCCCCTAACATAAATTACTTCATGCACTCTCTTTTAACCTGTTTTCTGGTTAAACCAGACGTAATTTCAAGCTGAAAGTTGGCACCAGGGGGTTTTGAAGGGCGCTGAATCAGTTTTTTGAGGTTCAAATTGCGAAATTTACACCCATGCAAGTTCCCCATTATTTTATTATGGTGACGATTCGAGCGCCTCCTGTGCTCGTCCTCAGAGCAATGTTCATTTCTGAATTATTTAAAACAAATAATTGAATACTGCAACAAATTAACAATAGCCACTGACTGGAAAACAGGATTCACCACTTCAGCTATCAGAGCATGTAGAGTGCATATTTACCTGGTTTCATGATGTTTCAGGAAGCTCTCAACTACCCACTCAAACTTGGCCGACTTTTAACTCACTCTTAGGCTCTCCACGTGGTATGAAATGTGGTGAACCCTACTCAATAACATGTTTTTCTAGCATGGCATGAATAGGCGAAGTTGAGACGACCGAGAAACATTATTTTAATGGTGTCAAGGTGGGGAATTTTCTTTCTTTCTCCGGCGCAACTCGCTGGTCAGGACGAGGGAGAAACCAGCCACTTGAGGGTGATCCTTGGAGAATGATAATTATATTCCAGACATTCTCCACTTCAATTACACGGGCTTTGTTGACGTCATTCTGCCCTCGATTGAGAGTCAAGTTGGTGATGAAGTTGAAGAGATTGTGCCGTGGAATCCAGTGTTTGAATTTCCTGCAGATCGAACCTGCACTTAAAACCTGACTTTTGAATCTGCACTTTCAAATATTATATTTTACATATTCTTCCATCTCTACAAATGTTAGGCTGGTATCTTGATGGGTTATAATAGTAGTTTCAACGCAGTAATGGATCATATACACTGAGTAGGTATCTATCCCCTTGTAAAGATGACTACCTAGCATATAGGTAGCAAAATAGGTATCGGATCACCTCACTCCCAACTTTCAAAAAAATTAAAAACCGGAAATTAGGTTTTCTGCCAATTGCAATAATATGAATCTACCCTCCATGTTCCATTCTAACTTCTATATTTTATGTTGCCAACACCTACAGTTCATACCGAACGTAATATGAGCTTTGATGCAGGTATATGAAAAGGTCCAAAGAAAATCAATATAAATTAAATTTGAAAATTTCCCTATTCCAATACTTGTTTTAAAGGTTAGCACAGATTACATGCTAGGCAGGGCTCTCACCTTGCCGAACCTGGCCTGACGCCTCTGTCCGTATGAGGTTCTTTTCTCTCATCGTAGTGTTGTCCTCTTCCTGCTCAGATCGTCGAAAACATTTAAGGACGGTTTTATTTGGAAAACCACGTGTTTAGGCCCGCCAATAGATATGGCAACTTTGAAATGCGGGACCCCCGCAAAAAAATTAGAACAGGGCTGAAATGCTCATTTGAATGGAATTTTGTGCTTCTCATCTTCATTTTCATTTGTTAAAAGTCTTAATTTTTAATCAATAGTGTGTTCAATCCCGCTTGGTACAGCACGTCATCCGCCTGAATGGCGTACCTACACAAGATTTGTCACAGGTGTGAGCATACACAGACCTCACCTATGGGGTTTTCACGAATTTGTGAGTGATTTTTTTCTCTCCCAGTCTAGTGTTGTCCTTTTCTGACCCGAAACATGAGGACGTCTCTTAGGAGGGTCCCATAGAGGACGTCCTAAGAACTAAAGAAAGTAGTTATAGGTATTTTTGGTAGCCATGTTAGTTTTTACTTACCCTGGTTAGGTACTTAAGAATACTTGAGTCAGTATTTATATGAAGAAAAGAAACCATTATTTCGTAGACGAGCGATGCATTTAGAACAAGTTTAGTTTCCTCCACTCTTCATCAGGTTGTTACAGCAATCAGGTTCACCCTGATTTCGTATTCTCAAGCGAAATCTATTCTAAAAGGCTGACAAATTTGTAACAAACACTCTTTCTCCAAGTTCCTTCGAACTTTTCACACACCGTACCCTGATTACTGTCACCGCATTATACCTACATCTATGAAAAAAAGGGTTCAATTGGTACCTACTCAAGTATTTTTAAGATCTAACCAGCCTTAGAAAAAACCACACAGGTAACTACCAAACATACATACTAATCTAATACATATTTTATACATAATTCAATAACACTGAAAAGGCTGTCAAACAAGCAAATTTCACTCAATACAATCAACAGCAGCCATTTGAACTTTTGGTTTGCGGAGTTGAACCCCAAAGTGCCATTCTAGGGAGCCATTCCTGTGTCATTCCTTTCTGAACTTTGAATTGTGCCACGTCCTGTTTATTCTGATCCATACGACCCGTCTACAATAACGAAAACCCGTAGGTACCTCCTCCAAGTTAAAACCAAACGTTTTGCTTTGCTTTACCAACTCGAGACGGTCGGGGAAAGTTTTCAGCTTTGAGCTCACCCTGGCATCCTGGATTCTGGCATCTCAACTCTTCAAACTCCCGCCAACTATTCCTCTTGACCTATTCTCGCTTCTCCGAAGGGAACAAAAGTGAAAAAAAATATTGGAAAATATTATCTTCTACCTCGAAGGACGTCGCCTAATTATATTTCCCCGGCTTTCCATTGAAGGCAGAGCACTTTGTTGGCAATTAAGGCCTGTAGTAAAACCTCCGATGTTATTTTTAAATTATCCGAGAGCGCTTCTCCATTAAAATAGGTTATTGCCGTTGGAACGGCTTCCGTAAAATGGTGGTTATGAAAAATCCCGACGGATTTTCTTGTAAATTTATTTTTGGGATTATTATGACCTGAAATAACTTACGTTACAAATAAACCGGTCATTGAATTCCAAAAATAGGAAACCATCAATTTGTTTTACTATGTTGTTTCACATTTAAATGTACAACGAAACAGCACCTACTGCATTATTAGAAAAATATTCATTTTACATTTCTATTAGGACTTACGTCTTTCGTAGCACCTATTTATCCAATGACAATGAATATAAAAAAAAAAAAATAACTCGGGAGTACGATAAATAAAAATACAGTTGAAAATAAAAAAGTGAAAGAGAGAACAAAAAAAATTATTTGAATTTATTAGGGATTTAAATCTTTCTCTATCTACGCTCTGTTCTCATTCTTTCTGTAAATAATTTAAATTTGGAAGAACTTTTTGGGAAGGACCAGCTGACACTGAATGTAAGGGTGGATACTACTCCCAGTATCCACCCTTATCTTTAATGTTGGCTGGTCCCATCCCGAGAACATCTTAAAAATTTTACTCTTTTTTTCAGAATAAGAAAACAGCCAACATTTTAAAACATTCTACTTAGGTATCTAACATCAATCATCAGGTATCAATCATTCTATTAGGTATCTAACTAATAGTAACTACTAATCACCTCAAACTGCTGTATAATTTACAGTTATACTACAATCATGTAGACCCTACTACATCCTCTCAGGTCTGAGTCTTCCTACCTCACAAAGCCATTTTCTATTACAGTATACTTATTTAGGAGAAATGCTGACAAACTGTCCATCCTGAACTTAGAAAATTATATCTAGATACCCCAAATTTTGAGTAACAAAAAGAACGGATTCGTCTGTTTTGAAATCCAATGTTACTTAAGGCAGATTGGTGACCAGGATACCATCATCAATAATATTCCCTGATGAAGCTCCTCGCAAAACCGAATAAAATCCACGTAGGTATCTACGGAACAACAGCCAATAATTACTTCTACCTTCAACCCAAAGAAGTATCAAAACAATTATAATTAACTATCAATCATAATTATTGTTGTAATTATTGTTAGTTGCGAGTAGTTTTAAGAAATAGCGTTATTCTAAGATCATATAGGTGAAGTACCTGGTACAGCCCCACAAGAGCTATGCCAATCCTAATATATATCATAATATTGGAGTGAAGAAATGTGGCTCTGAATGACTCGAGCCCACAACTATACATATACAGTTATGCGCTGTACCAAAGCCACAGGTGCTTTACAGGAACCTAACACGGGTAGAGTCTGTAGACCTAGAAGATTATCTAGGTCTATGGTAGAGACAACTGCGATCAGCCCCTTCCCTTTTAGCCCTTCTTGGACAAATTTAATTAGTTATCTGTCCGTTTGGTTAGTTATCTCTCTGCGACTCCTTTTAACCCGCATCAACTCCACAATGTTCATCATATTCCGATGAAATTTTTGGTACTATTGAATACGAGGAAGCAGCGAAGCTTAAACATTAGGTGATTTCTATCGCCCTTTGAACGGTTGAATTTCCCTTCCACTTCTCTACACAAAACTCACGTATCTACCTCGATAATATAACCCCCTTCTACGAAACGAGCAGAAATCCACCGCTATCTCTTCTCTATTAAAGGGACGCAGGAATAACGGACCTTCAGGAACTTGGTGTTAACGTGTTGAATTTATACTACTGAGAGAAATGCTAACATCACTTTCATCCTGAGAATTTAATTAATTTCATCAAAAACCTATGTGAAGGGACGGGTATGCTGTATTGAATTACGGATTTCATTCAAAGTGGAATTTAATTAAAATATGCTGACTTTTAGAGCGGCAGTGATTTGCGTATGACAGAACAGAAAGGATGGAGGAGGGAGGGCAGTCAGGGTCCCGTCAGATACCTACCTATTCAATTTCAAAAAAGGAATGCTCTGTATAAGTGCCAACCAGATTACTAAGTAATTCTAGTGTCTGCAGCCATCTTCTCTGGCAGAGATTTGCCAACTCAGGCCCAGGATGACGTATAAAACGAAGAACGCTCAGAATTATTACACAACGGCTTATTTTATTCCCAATAATATCTTCTTCCGTAGATCAATGTTCCTCTTTTTTCTCACAAATTAATATCTACTTATCTTAAATCTGCGAACTCTATTTCTGATCTGAGAGATCCATATCCGACTCAGCCAACCAGGGAGTTCAGTTTTCCATTCAGGTAACTAGGGAGACCAATTATCAGGCACGGCAATTTTCCGGATTCGGCATCTTAAGCGCAAATTTTCCGCCTTTTTTTCATGGTCTAGTCCAGTGTTCGCAATCCTCTCATAATCTATAATATTCAATTCTCAAACACTAGTTGTCACCAAGTTTGGCAAGTTTGTAATTGGGTATACATTTTAGCGAATTTTCGAAGAAAATGAAGCTATTGCAATGGCTTCAAAATTTAAATAATGCAAATTTTTGAAAATTTTCTTTATGGAAATCCGTTTTAGCTAAAACGATTCCTGAAGTGTAACACTTTTTCATTTATGTATATATAAATATTTATATATATCTGCCACTCCAGACGATATCTGACCGAGGAATCGAGATTAAAAAAACCAAACAAATTTTAAAATGTCAATAATATACGAAGAGAGGATTAGTTCGTTATGGCCAGAACTTTTGGAGTAATCCAAGGGTTCAAATTTTGATAATTTAGAGTCAAAAATCGCTTTTAAAAAACGCGTTTTGTGAGGTTTTTGGTGTGTATTACTATCTTAAACATAGGAACATATGGTATATTCGGAATCACCGTGAAATTTCCTATACGAATCACCCACCACTCATCAACTCATGCTGCATGAATGGGACTTTTTTTAAATAAAAAAATTAAATTATTTCGTGCTAGATAATGGCGCCGGTTATATAGCGTTTTAGCTTAGAGGGAAATCTGCGATGATAGACAGCGTTTCCGTGATCGCATTTATGAATCAACGACCTTTGAACGATCTCTCTTCATTTACATAGGAAATACACATAAAACCGTGGTTTTCTAGGCAGACCTCTTGAGTGGAGCACCGAATTTTCCGCCAACGAACGTTACGTATTCAGGATTCCGACGGCGCCTAACCCGTTAGACTTGATGTCTTGATGAGAAACGGGGGATCTCATTTGCCAGGGCTCTCTCATCCCGGGGGAATTCGACTTTCGCTTGAGGTTCACTCATTTCCCATCCAGGACCCCCAGCTCTCGGTCAGTCCCTCTCGAAGCCCTTCATCTTTGAATCCAATTACGGTGGCTGGACGTTTCCCGCGTTGTCATTATGAAGAGCCATACATTCAGCTCTGCCTTCAAATCTCAGAGCTTATGTACCAGCAGACCAAAAAAAAAGTCTGCCAAGTTGAGTGGGCAGTATAGCTTCCTCTCTTTTGTACTTGAACGTATAGAATCAGTTAGCGAACAGCAAAATTGGTAGCATAGTTCCGAAGTTATGCCTACGACAATAAATTTCAAATTTGCTCATCCGCAGTAGCCATCACTCATCCGTGGCGATATTCTTAATTGTCTTTTAGTCAGCCCTCAACTACGCTATAAATTTGAGTGGGACCGGTCCATTAGGAAATGGGAGGAAATTCAGGTTTGCGCATGCGCACACGCTACTAGTGACCCGATGGCTATGAAATTAATAGGGGACTGTCTAGGGGCTACCCCGAACAATCTCTGAACATTTCACCAAAATTGGTTGAGCTGTTCCGGGTTTATGGCATTTCAAAATTGCGCATGCACAGTATATTTCTGATACAATCGTTTCGAAATTCGAAGGAAATTGTCAACCTTAAAAATCCCACCAAATTTGAACGAAATAGGTCAATTTGGAACTGAGAAATCATAGTTTCAGGAAATTCCTTATGATGATGAGCAGGAATGGGATTTTCCTGTAGTAAAATATTCTTTTCCTGAAGGAGCTTTCAAAAGATTCTAACGTATTTATCCGTTTCTTACAAAGCTGGTTTAAAAAATACATATTTTATTTTGCATATTAATGCATATTTTAGGATTTGTTGCATATTCTGGACTTCAGTGCATATACATGCATTTTTCAGGATTTTCGCCCCAAAAATTGGTAGGTAAATAAAGAAGAAATTTAAAAAAGAGAAGTTTTTTTGTTATTTTTAAACTATGCCACGGCGCGGTTACGGCAATCTTGCCATGCGCTCTCGAGCAGCCCAGTAGAGCGCAGCGGAGAAGTTGAGAGTTGTTTTTCAAAATTCGAAAAAATCCTGGAAGAAGATCGTCGACGCCTCGTTGTCACCAATTTTTTTCAATCGGTGACCGAAGCCAGAGTGGAAGAGTCGTCGATTGATATTGATTAAAACGATTTGTGAATTTTTTTGTAAAACGTCTAGTAAATTGACTGATTTTTGATGTGCCTTTTTGTATCGTCTTGTAAATCTTTCGTGATTTTTGAGGTTCCTTTAAGTATCTAACTACCGTCGTTTCTGTATTCATGGAGAAATCGTTTGGATGGACGTCCACTAAGTCAATTTGGTATTGTTTGCTACCCAACTATTTTGATGTTAAAGTATAAATATATATTTTACATTTTGTTTCACGAAATGTTTGGAAATTTCAAACGCATTTGCCCTTATCACTATATTTTATGAATGGCATATATTGCGGTTTTAATTGCATATTTCGAGTTTTAGCAACACATTTCAGGTGCATAAAACAGCTTTTTTAGTGACATATATTCCATCCCTGATGATGAGTCTGTATTTGATTAGTTGTCAATGACTGACTGACCTAGGATACGAGTGCCCATGCTGCTATGGGTAGTCGACTAGTGGTAGGAGGGTGTTACGTAGTTATATTGGAGCTGCTACAGCAAGCACCAATTCACTTGAATCTCTCTCTCAGGTATCGTAAATCCATTCAGTGCTCTCGTTGCGAAGGAAATATAGTCGTTTACTCTTCAACCCCAACGATTCCCGACAAGGTTTTTGGCAGGTTTCCGAAAACGGCGGAAAAAACCTGCCTCCCGATCGTCGATTGACTCCCCATTCATCTCTTTTCCCGTTCGTTTTTTTTCTGCTCCGTCAACCCATCTCTGTTTTTTATTCCCCTTCTAACACCGTATTGGCGGCGAGTGGTGATCCATAAACGTCGTCGCCAACTAACAGTCGGTGATGTAGATCGTCGTGGATGCAGGCGTGTCATGGCACGCTTTTTCCTGTAAAAAGAGGATTCCTCCAAATTACCTAGTCCTTCAATGGCAGTATTTCAGACACTGATCACAGTCTGCCTCTCAGGATTGCGGTCATGGTTGGACGAAATGTATATCAAGGTATACTTTGAGGAAGGAACCAACACTGCCCTACAAAACAGGCTCTAATTATTTATTTAAAACATTCACACAGCTTGGATTGATTCTCATAGGGAATTTTGAGCTGATTGCGAATATACCACATTTATTTTCCTATCTTTAAGATGGTAATTTACACCCAAAAACCCCCTTTATGACCCTCAATTTTCAAAATTTGACCCCTCGGAGTAGTCCGAAAATTCTGCCCAAGAACACATCCTTCCTTCCTTCCTACATGTAGGTACCTACATGTGAAAAAATTTTCGGATTTTTTAGGTAGATTCCAGGGTCAGATATCGTCTGGAATGACATATACATTTTTATACACATATAAATACATACCTATATACTTACATATGGAAAATGTTAAATTACAGGATTCGTTTTAGAATGGTCTGAAACGGATTTCCATGGAGACAATTTTTACAATTTTGCATTATAAAAATTTTGAAGCATTGCAATAGCTTCATATTGTTCGAAAATTTGCTAAAAGCTTACGTGTTGAAATCGGAAGAGTAGCCACTCCTTAAACAATATCAAATATTCGAAAATACACAAGATATATACATAAGTAGATTATTAGTTGAACGGACAATTAGTGGGACAATATAAAACGCCATGACGAACATGCGTGCGTTGGTGTTCTTCCTCCGTAGAGTCGTTGGAAGTTGATCCTGAAGGAACGCACTGATATAGAAGTGAATTCAAATTTTGTGTTTCAAGAATGCTGTACCCAGTCATGGCTATAGCGTCAGTAACAGAGAATGAACGAGGAAATGAATGGGGTCGAATGCCGTGGTTAGATAAGGAAAGACAATTCAAAAGTGACGTCCTTGAATGGGCTTGACCCAGATTGAAGAAGACGATATTAGACGCTCTCGCCGCAGCAATGAAAGTTGGCAATATTGCAATGGCTGGGTTGGAACAATTTATTATTTTTTTGGCGTATCTGTGAACTTCGAACGAACTTACAATTTTAAGTACATCAAATATATACACATTTCAAAAATTTTACATCAAAATTAGGCCTTCGGCATCTATAGCCTTGGACGTTAACGATTCGTAAAATCCAATCACTGGGTAGCAAAAAACAAAAAAAAATCAAAACTAAAAATTGATATACCTATAATTAGGAAAAAAGTTCAACTACAAAACCTGAGCTCCTTTCCGGCGTAGAACAGGTTTCTTAAAATAAGGATGGTACCCACGTAGGTGGAATGTTCTAGTGAAATAGAAGTGCTGAAGTACGTAAATGTTGAAACTTCCACTACCTATAATTGTTGATACGAGTAGGCAGTCTTAATTGGGGGGTTGTAGAAACTGTTGCAGAAATTGTTTTTGAGCAGATACCTATCTCATGTTATGATATTGATTCAAATGTACAACTGGCACTGTTCTGCTGTGAATTACCACATGAATAATATAAGGGATTACTTATATCTAAACGGAAAGGCACCCGACTATTACGTCAAGTTCCAGCATCCACATACGTAGGTAGATAGGTACTTCTATTTCAATAGAAAATGCTACCTAAATAGGTACCATGGGGTTGTAGGGGAGCAGTGTTCTGTAAGCTAAACAACAGTTGATAACGACAGTGGTTTTTGTAATTCGGTGTTGGTGGTCACATTAGCCCTCGGTATACAACGCCATGTTTTGCCCGCGAGGTGTTCCGTAAAAACAACCTCGACAAAAGCTCTCCACAGTCTTCAAACTTGTGACCAGTTCGGGCGGTGGTGAGAAAATATGTCAAGATGAGGTTAGGTGACTGAATCAAGTGCACGTGGATTATTATCCTTTCTTGGAAGTAATATTGAGTTGTACCTAAGTGCGGTACATCAATTTGCGATAAATTGAAGTAATTTGAATAATAAATTATCATGTTTTCTTTCTTTATCTTTGCCATTTCCAAATCGATACATCATCTCCGATTGATTGAGTACCAAAGGCAGGAGAGTTTCAGTCCAACTTGTATTTTCAATTATTGATGTTTGTTTATTGAATTTTCCCAAATAATTATTCCTCGGATTGAACTAAATTATTCACTAACTCAGCAAAAAATGGGTTACATGTGCTGGTGCACATAACCAGTACATAGCCAACACAACATAGCCAATGCACATAATTTTTCTCGAAAAATCAATTTTCCAACAGTCACGATGTTTCTGGAGTGAAACTATTCGATTCGGCGTAAACAATTATGCCGGAAACGATAACAAACTCTTCTAGCCATGGTCAAGTCGTAAACACTCTAACACTCGATTTCCTCGAAGAACCCGAAATTTTTTGCTTTCAAACGTAATTTTCTCCGAAATTTCCTACAGTAAAATAAGGAATAACCACAACATTGAAAAGCTGAGATTTTGGGGAAGTTCTCCTTGTAACGTGCACGCGGATTTTCAATTTTATTGGAGACATTGAGCCGTTTGAAAAATAAAAAGTTTTTTTGAAAAATTCAGAACTCTCATTTTAGTCTGATTTCTTGCCCGCTAGATCTACTGTAAACGTGTTTACGAGTATAATGCATTCGAGATTTTGGATATTTAACGCTCTTTTCAATGGTGTCATTATTTTTGATTTGAAACAATAAACTGAGGGCGTTTTAGTGGCAAAAAGTCGAAAACACGAAACAAATCTTAGAAGTGAAAAAACTCACGAAAATAGGGGTTTAAAAAACTCTTGGCGATACTTTTTGTTGAAAATTATTTGTAGAATCGATTCCTGGAAGGTTTCCCACCTTAAGTGCGAACCTACTGTAGAAGCAACTCCACTGGTTCCATCCACTACAATACTAAGGTATTTCTCAAATCCCGGCAGTTCCGTTTAATCACACTCCAAACTCAAATTGACGTAAACTGTCAGTCACCGCGGGATTTCGTTTGTTTGAAACCTTCCATTCTCGTCATGGAATTGAATTTGTTTTTCGTTCTAGCCAGAGCTCATCTCGATTTCACGAGTTTCCACTCAACACGGAGGCTGTGAGGAACTGATTTTCTCATAATATTTCCATATTGCGATATTCCAGGCCCTCTCAACACCGCCCACAGCGATTTCATAACGGAAATACTTCCTCCTCGTCTATCTCTGACTCAATTCTTACACAAAAACATACTGGAGAAATGAAATAAATTTGTTTTTTCGGTTATTTAATAGATATCTCAAAAATTCTTACTCACATTATGAAACGAACTCCCTTCTTACCTACCTAAATAATTATTATCTTTCTCGTGTCATTTTCGTCAGACCCTGCAGTCAAATTCAGCAGTTGTGCAACATGTAATTGCAATTTCAATTTACATCGATAATTACATAACGTGATAAATTAGGTATTAATTGGAGTATTCTTGTGAAGGGGAGAATTTTTTGAGGGTTTTTTTTTTTAGAGGGACTTCTGATTGGTCCGATGGGGGGGGGGGGGGGGGGGGGGGGGGGGGGGGGAGTGAAAAAATACCCTCATTTCACACAACATTCACATAATATGACCATGTAACTAGCAACCAGAGGAGGAAATGAATAAGTTTTAGAGTGCATGTAAGATGTATGAATGGGTTTGTGCAATAATATTATTAGAAGCTAACTATGGAAGAAGGAGAACTAACTGTTAATAAACAACCCTCTCTGAATCCCCTTAAATATGTTTTCTGAACCACATTTTCCTTATCTAAAAAAATGTACTTCTCATTTTAGCAAACTTTTGATTGCCTTAAAACTTGAAGTTTTTAATCCGTTTAAAAAGTTATAACCCCACATTTCTTTTAGTTTTTTTTCTTAGAGTTTTATTGCATTTAGGGGGCTTTTCGGGGTTTTTTTCTACAGCTGAGGGGATTTCGGTTGAAGACACAAGAATTACTTGGTGATTCCAGTGTCTTTAGTTTTGGTGGATATCATTTGGCAACACTGCCTAGAAATGCTGATAAATCAGGTGGTGACGTCATATGAGATCTAAAGTGTTGAGTAGTTAATAGTTGGTTATGGGATTTGAAATTCTGATTGGTTTTTTAATTGTTTTTTATATTATATGGAACAAATAGGTATCATGACGTCACCATTCTACGGTACCATTTGAAGGTTGGCTTTCTATTACTCATCTAAAGGGACGTAACGCATGCATTACCTCCCTTGTACCTAATACATGCATTACTAAACTATATGTTTTGATCGGTTTTCCATTTTTTTTCTCATGACACATCCATTTGAAATATAATCTGTAAACCCTTTTTTTACGCTTCATCAAAAATTTAGGAGAATCACGTTTAAAACACTATCAAATAACATTTACCAATTTATTTATTTTACCAATTTAATTTGGGTACTAAATTAAGCCAAAAATGAAAATAAAAATAGAAATAAAAAAAAACCCAAAATGTCCTCAAGAAAGCCTGGCTCTCTGTTATCAAAGAGTTTACAGGAACTCTTACTCTTACTACACTACAACCTTAGGTAGTACTTGGAACTAATCAGTTGAAAAAGGGAAAATCTCTTTCCCTAACCTTTTAGTGAATTT
>JAEMON010000012.1:12517547-12527959 GCA_030264115.1 Lygus lineolaris
TGGAACTTTTTAGCCTTCAAAAGTATTCAAACTTTTCTCTCATTTAATTCACCAATATCAAATCTGTTTTCGGCATTCTTTCTATTCTGGAGAGCGGTCAACTATTGAACTTTCAAATTCGAAATTTCTACTTGGACTTTACCATTAACTTGCAAATGTTGACTTCAGATTCGGTTTCAGCATGATAAACAATGTTTTCAAGAGAGAGAAAAATGTCCATTATTCACAGAACGTAACCTATTGGTTTATTTATGTGCAGACCATTGCTCAATCAGGCCGTTTCTAGTGGGATGTGCCAATAAGCTCTCTGGGAACCCTAGAAAACCTCTTTATTCGGGTTCGCCAACTAGCTTCTAGTCAACACTGCGGGCGCAAGCTTTTCTTCTGTGAATAATGTATGAGTCGGCGACTCATCGAGGGTTAACCCTTTGAGGGTGGTCGCTGATACCTTCTCGCTGCTCTGATAGAGTTCGTTTCGAACGGTAACGCGCTACATTACCCTGTTATCGCGGTTCGGCGAATAACATCAAAGGAATGGCTTGAGAGAGATTTGAACACGGTGCTAATCAAGGGAAAAATTGGATGAGTCTTTTCTTCCACTCGACGGGGTTGACTTTCAATTTTTTCGGCGTTCTTCAGGGACATTATCTGAAAGTGTCTATTGGTCAATATGTCCAAGGTCCGCTGGTTGTATTTTCAAGTCAACATAGTGAACTATTTTGGTTCATTAATGAAAATGAACCCACTTCCCCCTCCTTAAAAAATGGTAGGTAACCCTACCTAACCAAGAAGTAGCAGTTTAAAACATATTTTTACTTTCCTCAGCCCACCAGAAAGGTGAAAGGAAAGTATTGCAATCAGCCGATAACCCCATTTCTGAAAGTCCCATTCATGCAGCATGAGTTGGTGAGCGAATTTTCAAAGAATAATTTCAACCGATTTGGTGGGTGATTCTTATAGGAAATTTCACGCTGATTCCGAATAGGTATATCATATTTATGTTCCTATGTCTGAGATGGTAATTCACACAAAAAACCTCAAAAAACTCGTTTTTTAAGCGATTTTTGATTCTAAATTTTCAAAATTAGAACCCTTGGAGTACTACAAAAATTCTGGCCAACGAACTCAACCTTTCTTTTGATATTATTGACATTTTGAAATTTTTTCAGATTTTTAGCTTGGTTCCTCGGTAAGATTAGTGGGAGAAAATATTCAAAACAGGTGAAGAAACCGTCGTTTTTAGCACATTTTTTAGCTTCTCTCACAAACTGCTCTTAACGATTTTGATAGAATTCACTCGTCCTCCAAGTAAAAATAAACTCCAATACCAATCATCTCTATTCATAGCTCTTTTTGTGGATTTTGACGCTGATCTCGGCCCTCAGGATATTTTTGTGGAAATTATGTGTATTTGAGCTTGTTTTTACTTCGAAGAAGAGTGAATCCAGTGAATTTCATCAAAATCGTTGAAGCAATTTGCGAGACAAGTTTAAAAAATGTGCTAAAAACGACGTTTTTCAGGTTTTTACGGGTGAAGCCTCGCACCTGATGTTTTTTAACTTATTTTTTTGTTTTACCTATTTTTTCTGTCACCTTAATCTCCTTTCTTCCTCCGTTCCCTTCCTTTCTACTGCGCTAGCTCATTGTTAATTACGATCTCCATTGTACTCGAGATCGAGGAGCACTTCATTCGTGGAATTGAAGTTGAATACCTCTCCCGTTTTTCCGCAATGAATATTCTCCCTCTTTCATAATTCAAACCTCTATAATATGCGCATTTCTGACAACCTATTTTTTTCTAAGTAGTAGAAACCACACGTAATGAGCGGCCTCTTTTCTCATTAAAACCACCTTTTAACGACTTCCTTTGCAAAAACAGACCCTTTTTTGCTCTCTCGGTTCGCTTCACAGTTTTATTTTATTTTTTGTATTTTTACGCTTATTTTTTCCCCTCGTTCCGTCGTTAAGTGCCAGGCTAGGATTCTGCTCCTGACACGGACCAGGGAAGAAGATCCAAGTAAAAGGGAGATTCCTTTTTTTTTACGTTTTTTATCAATCTTGTAGTGAAGCCGAGTATTTAAGCTTCTTTCTTTACGAACGGGAGCTCTTCGTTTACCTTCTTTCTGCAATTAATTGGACATTTGAAATGAAAGAAAAAAGAGGAACCCCACCTGGCGGAGGTCCACGAATAACTTTATTGAAATTCGAACGTCAAGTTTTGTGAGGAAGGAGCTCATTAAAGACTGCAGAACAGACCCAGATCAAATGCCTGAGGTTTTGAGGGAAAAATTTCGGTAAATATGATGCCGAATCAGTGGCACCGTATAGGTATCATGAAACGGGAAACTTTACCATAAAAGGGTGTTGAAAAAGGTTCTGAGGGAATTTCACGCCTTTACCGCCAAAGTTTCAACAAAAAAATATATTGTCATCTCCAGGAGGAGGAAGGTTTTTATTTAAGTTGCTCCATTATTATTTCTAGTCAATACTGATGTTAAGAGTTTGTCGTTTTTCAAGTTTTTGAGTTTTTTTAAATTGTTAAATCAAGTTTTCAAATTCGACGAGTTGCTAAATTTTAATTGCGTTGACTGATGCTCAATGCAATGTATACTTATATTTCCACTGCTGGCAGTGCCTATCTGATCAGAGTTCTTTTAGCTTGTTTATTTTTGGATTCTTCCACTTAAATTTACTTAGGTTAGTTCATTCATTTTATAGAAATCCGGTACCTATCGGCTTCTACTTTTGATGCGAGGATGGAGCTCCTTGTTGACTCCCAATCCATATCTTGACAGCCTTTTAGTAAGTTCATAGTATTTCAGCCATTTTAGTCCATAGTGAGTGATTCGTTCTTCTGCTTTCTGCATACTATGCCTGTACACTGTTTAGGTCCTACCTACTTAATTGACTCTCAGCCGAAAGCTTGCTAAGGCGTTAGCATCCGTATGACCCTTTTCCCAATCACTGAGAACATTATCTTGGAATTTTCCAGGAACAGAAGGAGTTAGAAAGTTTACAAACAATTCAATATTTTATTAGTACTAACCTAATAATTGATCCCCACTATTTCAAGTTTTTAAGGGTTCCGGTGCTGAGCACATAATGGGAGGCTTCAACTGGCGGCGAAAATTAAATTGGGCAAAAGTTTGGTACCACGTCGCCCCCAGCTTAGAAACTTGAGGTGAAGGTCTGAACCGAAAGAAAAACAAGGAATCATTCCGAAAATAGAATTATCCAATAATTGGCAATCTACGAGGAATAGAAGGGGAAATGGTGTTTGTGGGTTCACTCCCTACTGGTAGTACTACGAGTGGTTGGGGACCGAACGGTAACAAAGTTTTCGAACTACAAACTCCAGTTATTATTCTGGGAGCGGCATTTGGGTTGGGAGTTATTCCTATCGACTTGCTGTATCTCAACAGGAGGAAAGTTCGGGTGTGTAGGGTCTTTTATCGACGGCTCAACGGAAGAGTTGAGGAATATTGAAATATTCAACCTGAACGTGGACGGTGAATGTCAGTCTACAAGGGAAATTCATTGACTTGATATTCCCTCCTGTGACCCCGTGGAGGCAGGGCCGTCGCCATGGGGGGTAATAAAAAAAAATTTAAAAAAATAAGAATGAGAGGAAAGAAAGGGAGAGGGAATAAGAAAAGGGAAAGAACCAGGGGAAGGTTGGGATTTCCAAACATGCATAACTTGGAGTTCCCATACTCTGAAATTCTGAGTTTTTTTAAAAGCTCAAAAACGTTTGATTTCTCCCAAGTAAGGGTTCATAACAGTTTGATTTCTCCCAAGTAACGGAACAGTCCTGCTAGGATTATCGCAACTTGGAGTAATCAAAATTTTGAAATGGCAATTTTTCCAAATTCCCAACTTTTCGCTGCTTTTGGCTTATTATTTTCAATAATGAACCTTTGGAATCGAAAACGAAAAAAAAAATTTAACCCTCCCCCCTCCTCCCGCAAAATTGGAGGTTTTACGTTTCAAGATACATAGAATCCGAAAATCGAATTTAAAAAATGCCGTCCGTCCGCCGTACGCCGTACGCGGCACTTTCCTTAGTTACCATGGTCCAAAACTAATGAAATTTGGTATACCGGCCCCATTCGGGGTCTAGTTGTGCCGCGAAGCTTGGCGTTACCGTCAGTCTTCTCTAAGGGTTAGAAAATAGGGGATGAAATTTTCAAAACGCCCTACCTCGAAAATTTCAACTAGGAAGGTATATTTTTTCCATCGATTTAAAATGGAACACAATTTTTAGCGTCGAATGAGACCTTGCGGAGCGTTTTAGGACCAACCGTTCGCTCCCTGTAAGGACTTAAGGTTTGAACGAAAAAAAGAGCAGAAACACGAGTGTGAATCGCAATTCTTCCCGCGTAGGCAAAATCTGCGTACAAATATCAGCT
This sequence comes from Lygus lineolaris, assembly GCA_030264115.1. NCBI lineage: Eukaryota > Metazoa > Arthropoda > Insecta > Hemiptera > Miridae > Lygus > Lygus lineolaris. Next base: position 12,521,957 of record JAEMON010000012.1, read on the forward strand.
GTTCAAATGCAACTTTCTTTCGATTCCACCGAACCAAGTTTGTTGTTTACTTTCAGAAGCTTCCTTAGTTACTGAATTTCATTAAGAATGAATTATACAACTCTCCGATAATAATAATTACAATTAATGTAATTACTCATTACATTATGAGGGGGTAAGGTACCCACTCATTGTCGCCAAAAGATGATTGTGAACCTCGCGGTGGGTGGGTATTTTATGTCAATAGGATCTTTGTAGATGGGCGATCTATACAGAAAATAATAAACCGTTGTGTAATAATTTGCAGCGTTTTTCGACATGGGAAAGTTGGGAAATTTCGGGCCGTGATAATGAAAAAAATAATTGTAAAAAAAATAAAAAGAAGTTAGAATTAGTTAGAATTTTTTCAGTTCCCAACTCATTGAGATCATATTTCCTCATCCCATGTTGGATTTTCCAGCTAGAAGGAGCCTAAAAGTTCGATCTTCCACAAGTTCGGGAACAGCTCTGCTTGTATTATCTTGTAATGTATATTACCAACATGATTTTTAGACCAATAATCAATGGATAAACATCGTGAATATTGAACTAAAATATTTAATTCGCTGATAATATTGTTGTCTCATTTTTATCAATGTAAATTACAAATCAAAAAACCGATGTGAAAGAGGAAAATCCATTAAACACTTATCACTTAAAATCGAGGGGAAAGCCGGTATTGTGGAGAGGGTAGAAAAACTGACGCATGCGCATTTAGAAGGCTCACGGTCCCACGGTCGAGCTGTAGGTAGGTCAGTGTGAAGCTGATATCGAAGAAGAAGTAGGCGCGCGATGGGTTTTCATCGGATATAATGTTGGACTCTGGAGTTCTCATTATTATGTTTTATAATTACTTACCAAAATTTATTTTTGTTTGTGCGTACCCTACCGGGCATAAGCAATAAGCCAATCTTTGGATAGCTAAGTAAACAAATAAATATAAGTAAGTAGGAACCGGCTTTCATTTTTTGAAAGTTGGGAAATTTTGGTGGTGGAGTTGGGAAAATTTGGACCCCCCCCCCCCCCCCCCCCCCCCCCCCCCCCCCTCCGCTGGGTTCTTTCTCGCTACGGCCCTGCGTGGAAGAGATTATCGAGTCATGTTCTGCAAATATTCCAAGATGTACCTACCTGCTGTTAGGTACTATCAACTGTATCGCTTAGAAAAGTTGGGGAAATTGATAATGATGTACCAACGTTGCATCATGTAGGTTCAAATTCAATCTCCAGGGTGGCGTCCAGTCTTGAAAACCGGGAAAGTCAGGAGATTCTTAGCGTTGCACGGAAGGGTGAAATTGGGGTTTTTCTGGGCATGACGATGTTATGAACGATTCTTATAGGATATTTTGCGCTGAATCTGAATATATACCCCATGTTCCTATGCTTAAAATAGCTAACTATAAGTAGCTGTGAAATCATCAAAAAACCTAGAAAATGCACGTTTTCGACCATTGAACTCCTCAAAATTGATTTTGTATCAGAGAAAAGTTGAAGAACTGAGAATTCTGCGTCGGATGAGACCAGCGGTAGCTCACTAACAATGATTTTTGGTGATGTTTCCAAGTTTTCCTTTTTTTGTGTTAAGAAAACGGATAACTAGGTATATGACGGATAACCCTATGAAGAGTTGTTGAAGACTTCTTGTGATAATCCTCCATAATTTAGGTAATTGTAAGGAAAACACCTTTAGATTATCACATATAATGTTTATTGCAAAACACAAAGCTTTTCAGCTAAATTATAGCCATCTTCAGGTACACAACAAAAGAAACAGGAAAAAAAAAAGCTTTTTTTTTCTCCTGTTTCTTTTGTTGTGTACCTGAAGATGGCTATAATTTAGCTGAAAAGCTTTTTGTTTTGCAATAAACATTATATGTGATAATCTAAAGGTGTTTTCCTTACAATTACCTAAATTATTAGATAACCCTATGAATAATAACTCGTGATTTCATGTGTAAAAAATGTTTAGCTCAACCCCCCTTGAGTAAAAAAAATAAATATCTTCTTGCTGTGCTCTTCCTGACGAATTTGACCTTGCAGAATCTATCTAAAATGTTTCTGTTGAACGGGGAAAAGCTCATTCGGAGGAGAACCTCGCGAAAATAAGCGGTCCACGGGTTGATGGAACGTGCTTGCAAATTCTCTTCCTTTTCCGGTGGTTGTATACCTAGTCGTATATCCCGATCCCGCCAGAGGCTTTTTTCCGGTCTGAATTAAACAGAGAAAAGGGGATTTGCGAAATATTCCTGGGAAAACGTGCTCTCTCTGTATGTGCATGGAGGGTAAATATGAGCTTTTGAAGTGTATGCGCCAATGTGGAAATGCCTGTTTACCGTCAGTGGAATAATAATTTATTTAGAGGCAAAAATTCGTTTAATACCCCACGTTTCGGGATGATCGACTGATTCCCTTCTGGAGCGTACAAAGCTCGTTTTCTACTATTAACTTAATTCCGACCATCTCAGTCCAAAATATTTAAATGTTACCTTCGCATAGGTATATCTCGTGTCCTCCATTTCTCGTTGTTCCAAGGGCGACGTTAATTATTAGATTATATTCCCTGATAAAGGAGACTCTATTAGTGCACCTCCCATTTCCCCCGGGTCAAATAAATCGTTCCTACTTCTGTCCATTACCAGAAAGAGGAAGAAAACTACAACACGTCAAGTTGAAAAAGAGGAGACGGTGGGCACTCACTGAGATTAAAACAACGCTAACGCCCACAATCGTGATGGGACCTGGTTGACTTTTCTTCTTCAACCGTTTTTCTTCTAAATCTGACTTGATTCGCTATAATTTAGCTTTGTGTTAGTAGGAGGCAGAGCGGTGCTCCATGTCTATGAGGGGTTGTTTCCTGTGATGTATAAACCTGATATATACCCGTGGAGTTGAGGTATTTTTGATTTGAGGTGCCTATGGATTTCAAAAAGTTGCAGATAGGTTATTTGTCGTGCAAGAATGAACATCAACATGCAGCTCTGAAGCTCATTCAGAACTTCATTGCGTCATTGACGACGCTAATATTGGACGTGCATTCGCATTATTGATATCCGCCGATGGTTGTCTATTTCATCCCCTATAAATTGCAACCCTGTTGGATCAGTAACAGACTCTGCGCATGCGCAAACGAATGATCCTCCAAACGCACGTTTCCCACTATAGGAAGGTACCTAAAGATCCGATTTTGCTCAAAGTTGGAGAGGGTAGGAGGGTTGGAGGGCCTAGTTGGGGCAAGCCTCCCGTTGTTACCCAACTTGAGATACTAGAATTCCAAAGCAATTTGATCATTGGTAGTTGAGTGCTTGAAAAAATGTTAGAAAACATCAAGATAATTGGATACAATCCTTAAACATGTTGATGTATCTCATTTTATATGAAAATCAACACGGTCGTGAACCTCTTTCCAGCCTTCGTGACAAACCTTCTTGGCAGACGTTTTTATAATTCCTCCATTCCTCTCTGAGCTCAATTGCACATGTCTCCAGCCAACTAATCTGCAACAACTCAAAACGCTTCCTCCTCTGAGTTCTCTGAGCAATTTCATTTCCTTCTCCGGATTTTTCAACCTCTTCTTTTGCCTCAAGCGGTCGGGAAATGCTGTCAGAGTCTGTTTAGAAGAAGACGCATCCCATCAATCTCAGTTCCTCGCCGGCAAAACCAAGGTTACCCAGGCAGGAGACATGTGGGTGCAGACGATCTCTCATCAAATGAGCTCGGAAACGAGCCATGTCTTCCCCAGGGATGATATCCGTGAGGCATTTGTCAATAATAACGTCTGAAGATATTAGGTTCGTTCAAACTGACGGTGCGTTCAAACATAAACGCAAAATAATTGAACATTTTGGCTGCACAGAACCCTCACCAATGTGCGTTTATGTTCGAAATTTCTCTGTTTCATCTGGTTTTGTGGGCAATTTACCCAACTGATAAGAACTTGAATTCTGTTCCAACTGACTGTCCAGATCGAACATAAACGAACTTTCTCGCCCATGCGGAGGAGGATGGGCGAAGTGAACAGAAGGAAACCTCCTGCAACCTCCCTACTTTTGGTGCAAAAAAGCGGAGGGCGGAACGCGACGTGCTGGGGTGGCGGAGCATTCACGAAAATCTTCCCCTCATTCCATGCCTTTTTCGAACCTAGGGTTGCCAGATCTACGGATTTCTCCGATTTCTAGGGAATTTTCGAGGTGTCTATGGATAAACTGAAAAAGGGTGGAAATCTACGGAATTTTTGGCTTTTTTTGTTTTTTTTGTTTACAAATGAACAAAACTTCCAAGGAAAACCTTGCAAAACGTCAATTTTCCGATGAAATGTTCAGTCTCTTAGGTTTCATTGTTTAGATAGGAGAATACTTATGTTTGTATTCATACTTCTATTGCATGACTGATACCTAATTTAATATTTTCGTGCACAGATTCAACATCAGTGAACCCAATATAATAGTAGCCCCTTACTTATAAAATATTGCGAATTGAATAAAAATAATGAATATTTATTACGAGTTCCTTCTATAAACCTGATTCAAATTGAAAGTAAATATTCAAAAACGTTTCCTTGTTGTTTAGAACGGTTTAAATTGACGTTTTTTAAATCTATTCTTCAGGTTACAAAAATCGACGGATATTTCTGCGGGAATTTTGAAGAACATCCTACAGAGTTTTGACTAAATCTACGGATTTTCAGGGGGTCATCTACGGAAAAACCATTCTCTAGACCTGGCAACCCTTTTCGAACCCAAGGTTTTCACACTCCGAAACAGTTTTAGCGTTAGCGGATTGGACATTTTTCCGCGTTCCTTCTGAAATGTGCAATTCGAACAGAATGTTTGAATATGTTCGATCGGCACACTTTGACCTTGATTGATCGAATATAAACTTACATTGTACAAATTGCACATTTTCAATTGGAACAAACCTACGGTTAATCTACCAAGCACAATTTGTAAACCTTACCTATTATGAGAAAATCTTTTGCATTTATAACTGCCACAATGCTTGTAACCAAAACTAGCCATCATCAGGTCAGTAAAAAAAAAAACGTTCTTGTGTTGAGAGCTTATCATGCTCTACATAGGTAATACACTGCTTCCCTATACACACCTATAGTATGACGTTTCGATTTTAATTCTGTTTCAGGGACAATGAGAGCAACAATATTCTAGACAATCTGCTGTCCCGTATGGAACAGTACGCCAACAATTTGGAAACGCTAGTCGAGGAAAGAACGGCGGACTACCTCGAGGAGAAACGGAAGTGCGAAGAACTTCTGTACCAGCTCCTTCCCAAGTAAGTGTTACTTACAGAGAAGCAACCAAAGTTTCAAAACTTGAGTATAATTATATATGCTGAACTCAGGTTGATGACAATTCTCAGCTTGATTCTTGGTATACTTTCTTGGCCTATAAGGTCAGGGAACCCTCCAGTCCTTACTACTGTTTCTTAGAGCTCTTTGGATTTATGTATACGAATAGCTATACGATACTATGTAAATCCTTCCAAAAGGGAGGATGAGGATATCAAAATCAATGTACATGTTAGTTCTATAGTACGTAAGTAAGTAGCTGTAGGTACAGTGTTCTAGACACCTCAATCGCTTGTATGGGCTCTCCTCCCCACATAGTAATGTCATCTATATCGATATACCTTATACACATAATATGCGAAATAGGTAGGTCTACCGTATGAAGATTAGGTGCTCCTTGACAGCCAATGTGCTCATTATGATTATTTTATAATTTCCCAAATATGATAGATTTCAGTGAGAGCTTCCCAGAAAGCTGCAACATGTGAGGTGTCCTATGAGCGGAAATGGGGCCGACCCCTCTCCCACCTGGAGTGGGGGGGGGGGGTACCCTCAACGTCCAAATGATTCTGACGTCACGCACCTCTTACATTTTCTGGCTTAACCAAACAAAGTTTTGTGTTGAAAATTGGCGCACGGGGCTTTCGGAGAGCACTGAACCAGAATTTGAGGCAAAAAAACGCTGC
>JAEMON010000012.1:12531947-12557229 GCA_030264115.1 Lygus lineolaris
CAAGGTGGTTTTTTAATTTAAAAACAAAATAATCCCAGAATAATATTTTCCTATGTTTAAGATGATAAATTACACAAAAAAAAAAACTTTTTTTAAAGACACGTTTTTTTTTTAATCGATTTTTGACTCTACATTTTCAAAATTTGACCCCTTGGAGTACTCCAAAAATTCTGGCCAACGAACTCATCCTATATTTTGCCATACTTACCTAATTTACATTTTAACATTTGTTAAAACTTTTTATCTCGATTACAGAGTCAGATGATATTGTCTCGAGTGACACATAAGTATAAATATATATCTAGAATATATTTATGTATATATGAAAATGTGTTAAATTTCTGGAATCGTTTTAGAAAGGTCTGAAACGGATTTCCATGAAGAAAATTTTCAAAAATTTTCATTAGTAAAATTTTGAAGCCATTGCAACAGCTTCATTTTCTTCTAAAATTCCCCCTCCCCTCCCCTCCCCCCCACCCTGTATGATTACGGTGGCCTTTTTCTGCATTTTGAGTAGATACCTACTTACCGATATCGGAAATATCGCGATAATTTACCACTCACGTCAATATAATTATCGGATGATAATGATCTCTATGGCTGTGAAAAGCGGACAAACACCTGCAGTTAGGTGGGTGTGATTCAAATTTCAAAACTATTCCAATAACCACTCTCGAAAATCCGTTAAGTGCTCTAAACAACCCTTGTTTCATCCGAAAAAGACCAGTTTCCATCTCGGGGATTTCAATTTGTTGAATCCCCCACGGTACACCGCTTCTCTTCTCTATTCAATTTAAATGCAAAACGCGGTGCGCCAGCCTGTCGCTATGTATCGAAAGGAAACACTTATTTCTGAGAGTAGCAGGGAGAGATGGTGAGCTCGTAAGATACTGTGCAAACGCTTTTTAGAGGCGCGGGAATTTCTCTGATACATCTTCTCACTCGGCTGTGAATTTTACCGTCGGGTTTCCTTCATTCCGCCAACTGAGATTCCGTTCATTTGATCCCCTTGAACGACATTCATGAAAATTGTATTTAAACGATTCCTGTAATGATTCAATTAGGTAGTTCAAATTTTCCAACAATATACAACTCATTTATTTCAACAAATGGGATGTGTTCATGAGCAATTATTAGCAAATATTCAGCTCGAAATTTCGATGTGTTGTAGAGAAACTTTAATTTTTTTTGTACGAAATTTCAGCCCTTCAGGTTAATTTTTGGGAGAGAATATAAGCAAAATATGGAAAAACGTCGTTTTTAGCACATTTTGTAGCCCCCCGCCACACAAGTCCCTCTAAGGGTTTAAGAGCTTATCTCTCTCTTTTATCCAGTGAGTAAAAACAACTTCCAATGCCCTTCATCTTCAGGAAAGTATCCTGAGGGCCGAAATAAGAGTTAAAACCCACGCAAAATGTCAATTTTTGGGGGTTTCTACGGGCGAGGGTAGTGTGCCTCACTACGGATGACTACTTATGAGATTTTCGAATTCAACTTACTTATCTTGAAACGTACGAGTAATTTCATTTCAGGTCGATTACAATAGTTTTCCTCCACCCTTCGGGTCAAGTAAGAAAAGTTTAGAGGTGGTAAGGGAACAAAATTATTATATAGGTACCCACCTGTCTAGAGACACTAAGTTAACCCTTTGTTGAGAAACTCTTTAAAGTAATTGCACCACATCATAGTGTCACAAGTTTGACGGTTTTGTGGAGATGAGAGAAGTTCAGAAAAATTAATTTAAGAAAAAAGAAGAAAAACTTTAACAGTAAAGCCTTCAAAAAGCGGTTGAAGAGCTTTAGAATGAGGCGGAAATTCCTATTACCGGGTCGTCAAAGGACCCCGAGCTCATTTTCACGGTAGAATAGCCAAGTGGAGTGAACCTAAATAGCCCCTTGGGTATCAGAAACACTGCTCTAGCGAGTTAATCGGATAGTGTACCACCCTGTCTATCTCAATTTGAGTGGGGACGTAAGTACGTTTTTTTGTAATAATCTGCAACTTCAAATAGTAGGTGTCTATGTACCCACTGTTTTTGTGCCTTATTTTGTAAGCTTATGCCAATACCAACCACCATTGTAACATATCAAAATTATTTTCTTGTTATACCCTTCTATGTCATTAGGCTTTTGCCTGTTATGAAATAAATAAATAAATAAAAAGTATAGTATTGCAGTGGGAACAGGTAGGATGTAGTACCTGTACGGACTAATTGGCTTGAGTTGGAGCTAGAAATGCTATGTAAAATCCATTATTATTATAAGACCCGAGTAATACGTTCCTAATGAGTCGTTTCGACTTATCTATCTAATCATCTAACAATGCAAGGTCCCTATTGACTCCCATGTTTTACTTACTGTTAAAAATCAATGAAATACCTGAGAAAAGCCATGACATTTCGGGATGTTATTTTCAATAGATTTACACCTCACTACCTATTAAACATGCTTGCTAAATGCAAAAATTGAGTTTTATGTTTGTAGTGAACTTCCAACAAATATTGCTATAGGTACTGATGATTGATTTTAATGTTGTTTTTTTTTTTTTTTTTTTTTAGCTGAATAACGAAGTTATGTTCATTTTTAAATTTTTGCACAATACTTCTAGGTACCTTTTGAAGACTGGTGGAACCTAGTACCTTAGGTTATTATTTTTGTTCAAATAGTTGGCCTCGAAGAGCCCAGAGAGTGTAATATCCATGAAACGAACGGACTGACCATGGCTGAGTATCATGGGACTGATGGCCGAGTTTACAACAATGCTCGTATTTTACTAGAATTTGTAATATTTAATTGTAAATGACTTAATTAATAGGTAATAGTAGTAAAACATCATCGCAAATTCACGAATTAAATATTACATTTACAATTAAATATTACAAATTCTCGTGAAATACGAGCATTTTTGCAAACTCGGCCATTGGTTCCATCAAACTCAGCCATGGTCAGTTCGTTCGTGTCATTAGTAAAATGCTCTAGTTTACTTTGTTATTGTTGCTACTGGCTACACAACATGGCGAAAAGACACAAGGGTGGTATTCCACGCAACTTTGCATGGAACAATATTGATCCCTTGAACGATGACGTCACAGCCGTATGCCTGCTCAAACCTCTCGTTATTGCACCAAAAGTTCAGGTAGGTAGCTGTTTAGTTTCTAATGCTTTTCTGCCTTGAATTTGTGCTAGTTGGGGAGTTTTTAGGGTCCTTAATTCTCTATTCTGAGGTCAAAAATGCAGAATGGGAAACTTACATGGTTACTTCTTATTTCATCATTCGAAAGATCTTGGGAAGGGCTTTCGAAAAAGGTGCTATATGAGGGGTATTCGATGATTGAAACTTGCCGAAAATGGGTTTAGTAATTTTAACCTACCTGACGTCACCGACCCCTCGCCTGCCTGGGCGGGTTCCTCAGCTCCCTAACCTAAATGACGTCACGTAGGTAATCCCTTTCAATCTGTTTTCTGGTTAAATAGGAAGTAATTTCAAGCGGAATTGGCACCAAGGGGTTTTGAAAGGCGCTGAATCAGATGTTGAGGTTCAAAAGGCAAAATTGCATTTTCTCACCTTCCCTGGTTTCAAAATTTACCTCTCCCAATCCTCTAACCATTTTTCCTAGAGTAGGTACGTATCTACCTGCTTCATCGCATGAAATCTTCCAGAACCACTCCAGACCACCTGCAATATTATTGTAAGTAGGTGAGGCTCGATAACGCCAAATCGATGTCTACCTACGGGTTACTTTACTTACCCTAAGAAGTAAGAAGGAGGGAACAGAAGACACAGAAACACCTCTCTTCATCCATGACCTACCTACCTATCTTACATCATTTTATTTTTAGGTAGGTAGGGTTTATTTTTAGTAGGTACCTACCGTTTTGAAAAGTCATCCTCAAACCTTCGGACTTGAAAGGCTTCAAAGATGAGCTGCAAAGAAAGTCAGCTTTCTATCTTGAGCTTTTCAGGTTTAGGGAGCTGTGAACAAATCCGTCCTTTTAGATTGAGGGTCCATAGTAGGTACGCCGGGAGAAAAAGTCACGGAATAGGAACCTGACCTTTGATATAAAAGGTCCATTCAACCATGATCCTTTTGAATTTCATTCAGAGAGGATCTTCTAATCGTACCGCATTCTAAATAATAATCTCTTCAATAGGGACCCCATTTCTTCCAAATTCATAACGTAGATGCCTAGCCTAAGAACTAGTTGAATATTTTTTTTTTTTTTTTTTTTTTGGTTTTTCAAGGATTGCCCTATTTGGAAAATGAGCATCACTTCGTTATTCAACGTTGAAAAACAATCCAAACAACTTGGTACCTATTTGATTTGCCCTTCTAAACTCGTGTTCTTGCGTTCTGCGTACAATATTGGCGAATTTGCGCAGGGTTACGCTCACTCAAAAATGAGGCTTCTTGTAGTAGGTATCTATTTGAAATAAAAAATTTGATGTGGTTGGAAGTTATCTTGAACTTCCTTAGTTACCAATAAGTAAGGTGAAACGTTAATTATATTATCTTGAGTCACATTTCCAAGGACCTTAGGATTCTTCATGGTTAAGAAGCATCCCCCAATTGCATTTTTTCCCTGGAATTTGCTTCTTTTCTGGTTTTTTGTTTCTAGATCCGTCGCTAGTCAACTTATCTTGGGTCAGTCTGTGGTAGCGGAAACTTACGACTCAGTGACGATTTACTTCAGCGACATCGTGGGTTTCACGTCGCTCAGCGCTGAAAGTCAACCTCTCCAAGTCGTCGAACTTCTGAACGACCTGTACACGTGTTTCGACTCCATTATAGAAAATTTCGACGTTTACAAGGTATGTAGCAGTTTGGATGATTCTCGTTGAGGACCAGGAAAGGATTCCAAACTAAAAGTCGGGGCTAAGACACTCAGAATACTGAACATTTATCCTACCTCGCTCAACGTTAAAAACTGAGGTCCAAAACGGCGCTGAATGTACAAAACGGCTTAGTACCTACATAATTTCTGACCATTGCCAATCGATTGGCCAGAAAGAGCTCCTCAAATTTTGAGGAATCAACGGTGCTGTATAACTACAAACCTAGGATGATAGACTTTTTTGTCACGAGTTAAACGTGATATCTTTTATGACCATTCTATAGGGTGTTCTAAAATGAGGTACAAATTTTAAAAATGCTCAATTCGAATTAAAAAACAACATTTCTTTTTTTTACAAAAAAAAAAAAACAACAACAGGTACCTGAGGTTTTGTCATCAACGGGTGAAACATTGTATCGGGCATATATGAGGTGACCAGACGTCACGTTTTCAACGGGACAGTCCCGTTTTACGGGGTACGGGGACTTGTCCCGTTGTCCCAACATATCCAATCAGGACGCTTATTTGTCCCGTTTTACCAATATTTGGCCCTGTAACCACTTTTATGAATAGAATAGTTCTTAATAATTGAAATAAGCTATTTTGACATTAACCTTTACAATTCTTTACTTTTGACTTTTACAAAATATGAAAGATTGTAATAATTTTGAAAGGATCGAGTTTGCTTCCTAATTGCCAAGGTTTAATAAAGCCTCCCTCGATCTCAAATGAGATTTTCAACCCTTACAGCAATGCTGCTAGTGAAATGTAACTTTGCAATGCGTTGTGAACAGTTTTTAGATTTCGAAGAAGCCTGATATTTTGAAAAGATTCATTCATCACAAAAGTATGAAAAATAAACACTAAAGTCTAGTTTTTACGACAATATCTCATTTTAGGTCAAGTCTATGTCTAATTGTTCTGATAAGTTACTGAATAAAATATTATTTCATTGGTGTTAGCTGATTGACTATAATTACTATTTTTATTATATATTTTCCTACCCATATTACAAAGGACTGTATAGAATCACAGAAATTGAAATAACCAACCCTTTTTAATAGGGAGAAAAAAATAAAAATCTTAATGGGCGTGAAGCTTAAAATTTATCTTGAAGTTTGCTAAAAATCGACAAATTTGCTATTAATCTTTAAAAAAAATCCAGGGAAAAAAATCCAGACTCCCCTTATATGTATGGTCCCGTTTTGAGAATCCCAAAATCTGGTCACCTTAGGCATATAGCCCACCGAGACTGGACTGGCTAGGACATAACTGGAGATTTCGTTACCATGACACTGCCTTGGACGACATGGATTTCTCAGTCGTCCGCGCCAAACGTTGTCTTCCGGTTGAATTTTTTCCCCACATCGCCGTACCATCCAAATTCCACACTAATTTCCGGATTTCATCTTCGGAAGACAACGTTTGCCATCCAAGACAGTGTCATGGTAACAAAATCACCAGTAACGTCCTAGCCGTGCCAACCCCGGTGGGCATTTGTCCGATATAATTTTTCATGCGTACCTAAATGCCGAGACCTCAGGTACCTACTTATTTGTTTTAAAAAATCCAAAGACCTCGCACTCTGCGCGAGAGACGTGGAAATTCGTCAGACAAATCGAAACTTTCTACACCTTATATTGTACTGTAGAACCTAGAATAAATTCGTAACGCAACTCTTGTGGCACCTTTATACTTTTAACCTAGCTTATCGTAACATTTCGTAACGCATTTTTAGGACATATACTTTTTACACATCATATTTACGTACCTACAGTAGAACCAAGAATAAATTCGAAACGCAACTTTTGACACCTTTATACTGCCAACCTCGCTTATCGTAGTCTGTCGACTACAAAATTAAAATTGAGCATTCCTAAATTTCAGCATTTTTAAATTTGTACCAACAAGATTTTAGAAACCCAATAGTTACAATGTCATAACTAATAAACTAGTTAGTATGTACCTAACTTTAAAAAAATAATAATCTATTTAGTTATTTACTTACTCAAAGTACGCATATTATTATGGAATCTCGTTGGTTGTATTGCATTCTGGAGAATCAGGTGATTCCAACAGTGTATGTTGTTACAGTATACCTAGTACCCAAGTGTACCATCTTGGGTGTTGAAGTGATTAGTGACCTTTTTAACAAACAAAAACAGAATTAGATGCATAATGGCATTCGCCCAATACTGATGCGTTCCATACTTAGATACCAAAAATTAAGAATTGTAGGTATTCGTCCATGTTACGAAATTTGAGGGAGCTATAAGTGCCTACTGTCCACCTATTTTGGCAAACTGAATAATAAATTATACACATTGTTCCTTATTATTTTTAAATGTTGAAATCCAAGGAACATGGACAGGTATAATTGCTAGTATACATTCGTTCTCTTTTGACTCGTTTGTTACAATTCGATTCAGCATAGTGGGCAACGACATTGTTCTAGTCTGCATTGTCGAGGAACAAGCATTAACTTGATGACCAACCACTTGACATCATCCAGTTCAATACAGTGCGGTTTTAGTAGTTAGCCATCGGTTACCCTCCACAATAGTGTGGGGACGGGTGAAGACGTATCCTTGTTGACATCCGGAACGACTAATGGTGTGGCTATCTAGTACTTACCTACCCTCTGGTGGAGATGGTTAGCAATCAAGATTAACAGATGTCCCACATTTGTGCCGTGCCATCCCATATCTCACTTATATTTCACATTGCGCGTAAAATTCTTGGCGATGTAGGTAGGTACGCAGGTAGTTCCTGGTTTTCTAGGACATGGTCGAACTTTTAGAGTGTTTTGTTTGCTCATGCCCTGGATATCACAAAGATGAGGCTTCCGCTAATAAGATACCCTGGTAGGTACATTCGGAAGCAATACCCATCTCCTAAACCACATCAGGGTAAAGAATAGGTAGTAATATTATATATATGTAATCAACCTAGGAAGTTCTGGTTTTGTCTCATGGCCATATGGTCTTATTTCTTCACAGTTCCCACAAAATTCAACTGGCGACGAGGATGGACTGAATCGTTTATATAGTTACCTCGTACATTACTTTCTATCAATTCACGATATAAATATGTTGTGTGTAGGTTGAAACGATCGGCGACGCGTATATGGTGGTATCAGGTTTGCCAATGAGAAACGGTCTTAACCACGCCCGAGAGATCGCCCGGATGTCGCTGGCTCTGTTGAAGGCTGTTCAAAGTTTCACAATCCGACACAGGCCCTGGGACCAACTGAAATTGAGGATAGGAATGCATACTGGTGAGTATCAGGAGCCTATAAAGTACTATCATAGTAGTTACCGGTTCACTTACTTCACTCATTGAGGGTCCTCGACTTGTTTTTCGAGGGACTACAATCTCGGGCCTTAACGGCTTAGGGTAGGTGGGGGCAAAAGTTTCCAGGCACTTTAAAAAAAACGGGAAACAGTTTCGATGGAAATCAAGCAGGCAGTGCACTCCTCTAGTACTTATCTGTTCACCTATGTAGTCTCAAGAGAACAGTGCACCGTCCTCAGGAGAAAATGAGGAAAGTGTGTTTTTGGCATGTTTGATGTTATTTTTTGGAACTATTCAGCGCACGTTTTATACAAGAGAGAATATAGAAGATTTTTTGGCATATTTTCCCTTTGTTGTGCATTAAATCAGCTACAAAATGCTTCAACTTCCTTATCTCTAACCCACCTACAATGGTCACAATCACACTTGAAGCCGAATGTTCCAAAATGGGGTAAAAGTTTCCAAACACTGGGGGGCAAAAGTGAATGTTCCAAGATGGGGTAAAAGTTTCCAAACACTGGGGGGCAAAAGTTTCCACATTCCTCATCAACAATGAGTCACTAAGTAATGTTTATTGGTTCCTATTTGTGAAATGTGATGAAGTGGGCTTCGGGATTAGAAACCTACCTAGCTATAGTGCCTGGTTGAGTTCCCTGCTGCTGATGTCTTCTGTTGGGTGATGTTCGCGTAGTCACCTGTATCCAGTGTTCAATGGGGCTCCTTGGCTTATCTGTACCATCGAGATAAGAGTAGGATAGAGGGAGTGCGAGGGCCATGGGAAGGGGCCTGGAACCGTTCACTTGTAAGTAATCTTTCTATGAAGGTAGGTACCCATGATGGCTTGTGCTGACTCCGAAGGAGCCAAACATCAAGAGCAACGGTACAGCCTTTTGGGCAGCAATTTGTGAGCAACTAAAGCTTATTGGGTTAAATCCATTTATCTGTCAATACTGAATCTGAGGCAAGCCAAGAGGTTAATAACTATTTTCAAGAAATAAAGCTCTTCTGTCCCTGAGCCATAAAGACCTTCGCAAACTCGCAGGTCTCCTCACTGGCCATTGCCCCCTAAGGTATCACCTTCATCAAATGGGTAAGGCCAGGACAGTTGAATGCCACCTCTGCTGCGAGGGGGTGGAAACAGCAGAACATGTCCTTTGTGAGTGTCCTGCTGTTGCATCACTAAGATTCCAGCATTTCAGAAAGGGTTTCTTAACACCCGCCAATATTGCTAAGGAGATGCCCGAAAACCTCCTTCACTTTGTGAAAGAAGAGGCCGTTACTCGGGTTCTTAACTGAGTCGTGGATTAGGTCACAATAGATCTCTTTTGGTCTCAGTGACAAGGGGCTCCTCCCATTCCTCTTCGGAAAAAAGGATAAAGCGAGGGCAATGGGGAGGGGCCTGGAACCGTTCAGTTGTAATCTTTCCACGAAGGTACCCATGAAGCCTTGTGCTGACTCCGAAGGAGCCAATCATCAAGAGCAACGGTACAGCCTTTTGGACAGCAATTCGTGGCCATCAACAGCTTATTGGGTCTTTGCAAATCCATTTATCTGTCAATACTGCTGCTTATCTCCCACACATAATTCTTAGTTAGGTCGGTAAGTTACTTGAGTAAGTATATAATCTTTCTGATCTCTATGTTCGTACAGGTCCCTGTGTCGCAGGAGTCGTTGGTCTGAAGATGCCGAGGTATTGCCTCTTTGGAGACACCGTCAATACTGCATCACGAATGGAATCCAACGGAGAAGGTAATTTCAATATATGAATAAGTTGATATAAGGTACCAGGCACAGAGCACAACATACTTGTCCAAGATTATGATCATCAATATTTTAATTCGTCTGGACCAAAAACTAGGTAGACAAATAGGTACCTACCTAATTGGAAAATCAGGAATTTCGTGATTTGGGACTTTTCTCAGTCAGTAATTTCGCTTGCACACATTTATATGATTACACAAGTTCGTTTTAAGGTCAAAAGGTTGGCTCAACCTTAAGGAAAAGTACATTTTTAGCGCAGTGGTAGAACATCTTCTGGGACTGCGGAAGGCCTGAGGTTCAAATCCTTAAATTTTTCCCGCTTATGGCTCCAATAATGAATGTTAAATTTGTTTTTCAGCGTTGAAGATTCATGTTTCGCCCCTGACGAAAGCAGCTCTTGACAAATTTGGAACGTTCATACTTGACCTCCGAGGAGAAGTTGAAATGAAGGTATTTTTCTGTTGGCTAATTCCTTGAAAATGTGTGACATTGAAAGAAATGATCTGTTACTTACTGATAAGTCACAAACTTATTTAGATTTAATAATCTAGATTTTTAATTTAATAATTAGATTTTTAATTTAATAATTTATATTTAACATATATACTTATAGTACTTACTTTCTATTCAAAAAACACTTTTGTTTTCTATTACCAAAGGGGAAAGGGAAAATGACAACATACTGGCTCCTTGGAGAAAAGGAGTCGACAGATGGAAGTCCTACGGCGCTTGCGCAGGCCGATCTGAGTGAAGTGTCGCCTAGTCTTAAAGAAAATGAGTCCGCATCTGCACCTTCTACTCCTCCTCAGCCTTCCACGCCAATGCAGAACAATTCTTTCGTGCCCATATCCAATCAAAGGTGAGTTTCAGTTTTAAAAAACAAATTTCAAGAATGATTTGTCGATAAGTCGAACAACTCGGGAATGTGCAAAACTGTTTGAATTATCGAACTGAGAGTTTGAGATATCGGTTGTACTAGAAACAGGAAGATGAATGTAAATAGTATGGTGGATGTACTTACGTAAATCAAATAAAAATAAAAATACTTCATCTACTTACATTGTAGAAACTTTATTATCTCTTAATACATGCAGACCATAGCATGGCTCCGGTTGGGAGTAGAATGAGAATCTTAAAACACTATTCACATTCACTCAACTGTGTCCTTCATCGACTAAGTCCAAAAACATTGAACGAAATCTAACGTAATCATCAGGCCTGTCTTTCCACATGCGAGTTGACGTTTTGAGAAATGGGGGCATTAGACAGACTCGGGTACACGAGAAGTGAGTCGGGTTACGAGTAGGGAGCTCAACGAGTAGAAATGAGTTAGTGCGCATGCGCTTGTATATCGTTAATAGTAGAGTCATCTCGCAGCACAAATAGAACTGGCCTTTTTGTCAACGTATAGGGCTTCGGGTGGATTCCCGAAAACGAAGGTATGTAACCTTCTTTGAAGGTAGCCGAACTGGCACCATGGATTTAATTGAATTGAAAAATTGGTTTATTTACGATAGTAAGTAGGTATACAACAACAGTACACAACATAAGAATTAGTAGGTACACTTAATAGATATAGGAAAGCAAAAAGGATCTTCCATAACTACCTACCTACTCCTACCCGTTTGCTCAACAACCCAACCCAATAGTGTTGCTCCTAAATAGCCAAAAAATGGTTCCAAACATGACAGTCTATTAGTGTAAGACAGCAAAGCTGTAATAACACAACACCTTGGAGTTTATAACTGCTCTCAGGAATGCTCACAACATCGGGTATTCCAAGCCAGCCGTGGTCCCTGCCGATTCTACCAAAGCTGGAGGTAGGTTAGCCTTCCATAATCAGGTCCGTTTCCCTACCATTCACCAAACAGACCTCATACAGTTCTGATATTCATTTTCGAGTACATATCGAGAGAAACCCATAAGAGACAATTCTAGACAACAAGAACTTCAAAATCACTACTTGAGATCTATGAATTTCATCCCATTCGCACGTTAATGTTGCTTATATGTCAAGTAGGTTGGCTCGTGTCCCGACTCCCGAACTCGTACAATACGACTCAGGGGTTAGCATCCGCCCATGCTCTCCCTAGTAACATCCTATTCGGTATCCTGACTCGCTTCTCGTTTACCTGCAAGAACTGTATATTAGTTTGAAATATAGAGTCTCCAACCACTCACCAACCCTTTCAATAGTTCGACATAGCGGCGGGATTCGTGAGCTGAGAAACAGTTTGGTAAATTCGAGATATTGATGTTCGACTTATCAGTACAACCTACTATGTCGAAGGGGTTTAGGGAGAAGAATAAATGGTTGCTTCTTCAATGGTTCCGTCTGACTGGTTTCACCATATAATTCGCCCTCATAAGGGACACTAAGTTAATCATTTAACAACATGAACATTAATTTAATAATCCCTTGATTTCCAGGTTTCAGAGCAACAACCTCTCAAAGCCAACTTCAAACCACAACAACGTCTCTGCCACCACTCCTCTTCTTCAAGGTGACATGGCGTAGGTCGATTCTCCTCACCTTCAAGGTGACACCGACTAAGGTCCACCCATTTTTCTACCTACAGGTGACGTGGCATAGGTTGATCTCACTCACTCCACACCTTCGAGGGGATTTGGCATAGATTGCTCTCCTTTTCTTGTAAGTGACATAGCGCAGGCTGACCCCCTCTTCTCACCTTGGTGACACGGTGGAGGCGCCAGGCCACTACACCTTCAAGATGGCGTGGCATTAGACCACATCACCTTCTAAGTGCAATGGCGCTCTCTGACCCAACTTATCCTGTGCACCCATTTTCGCGCAGCTAACTTTCCCCATGTACATAGTAAAATGTCCCCAACTTCCAATACCAGCTCACTCTACCATCATAGATGCGAAATACAAGGCACCGACTGATATAATCAAAGTGCACATCATATTTTAATAGGGCATCATTTTTTTTTTTTTTTTTTTTCAGTAATACAACTGAGCCTAAAGTAACGAATTTTCAGTCAAAAGATTACACCTGTTGATCAGACATTTTTATATAAATTTCTCTTAACTTTCCTGGTAATCAGTGGATGTGATGCTGTATTTGTGAGTATCAGTACAAAAAAGTATTATAGTCTTCTTAGATCAAAATCCAGCCAAAAATGTTACCTGAAAGGATTTTTTGGTATTCAGTGCAAAATTCTATTAACTATGTGTGCGTATGCATGTATTTATTTTGAATGGTTCCAAAATTAGGTGTAGGTTTAATACTAATTTTCAACAACCTTCAAAGTTTGGGTTTCTTCATAGCGATGGATTAAAAACTTGAGATACTTGACAAAATATCTAGTAGGTATTTGAAAGCTTTGAATTTTTTTTTTTTAAATGGGTTAGCCAATTCTTGTAGGTAATCTAATAGCGACTGAATACCTCTAAATCAGCTTTAATGCGTGTCAACTCATTTTCTACTTGACTTGAAGAAAGACGTGTATGGAACTGGTGCCAAAATACGTTTAAGCGAATTATTTTGTCGTAGTGGTCCTTCAAAGGTTTTGAACAACTACTGTAAGTTGGTTAGTATAATAACGACCTATCTTATGTAAATAGTGTGATGTGAATGAGTGATATTCGTTGTAATTGTGTGCTTTCGGTTGGAACGCTTTCGAAAGCTCTTGCTCCTGCAATTGGTTTCCCCAAGACGGGTTAGACCGGATCTTGGTAGATCAGGAACTGGTAGTTTACACAAGATTCAAATTCTTGGATTTTCTGACCGTTATCCCGATATTTCCTGACTTTTAACAGTAAAACAACGAGCGTATATGAATCAGAAGTATAGAAATGAAATGAAAAATAATGTCAATGTTTTACACCTCCAAAACTTCACAAATTCTTTTTTTTCTTCAAATGTTTACCTTCTTAAAAACCGATTTCTCAAATTTTACAAACCAGTAACGGCTATGTTGAATGAATCGGTTGTGTTTACCTTCTTAAAAAACCATTTCTCAAATTTTACAAACCAGTTACGGCTATTTTTAATAAATCAGTTAAGTTTTTACCTTCTTAAAAAAACGATTTCTCAAATTTTACAAACCAGTTACGGCTATTTTTAACAAATCGGTTAAGTTTTTACCTTCTTAAAAAAACGATTTCTCAAATTTTACAAACCAGTTACGTCTATTTTGAATAAATCGTTTAAGTTTTTACCTTCTTAAAAAGACGATTTCTCAAATTTTACAAACCAGTTACGTCCATGTTGAATGAATCGGTTGTGTTTACCTTCTTAAAAAACCCATTTCTCAAATTTTACAAACCAGTTACGGCTATTTTGAATAAATCGGTTAAGTTTTTACCTTCTTAAAAAAACCATTTCTCAAATTTTACATTCCACGTATCCAATTACGCTGCAAAAGCGTTCGAAAGCAATCAACCATCCGAGTGCTTTTGGTGTTTTTCCCTTTAAGAATAACTAGGTACTATACAAAAAATGTTGAGGGTGGAAAATTTTCCGTTGAAATTCCATTGTACTACAGCCATCAATTTTTACCCAAAGCACAAAAAAAAATCATTAAATTCAAGGCCTAATGTAGTGAGCCTAACACATCCTCTAAATTTATAGAAAATGACATTGTAAATAATTCTTCGGTATTGACCAACAATCCATTTTTATAGTTATAAATACATGAAAATTTTAGACGTAAGTATGATATTATAATATTTTTCTCCCTTGCGAAAAAGAAAAATGATGTATTTATTATGGTTGATTCGTGTACATTGATTTTTTTGGATTAACTGTTAGGCTAATGGTTTTCGAATACGCTTGAATTGGGTAGGTGATTCTAGGAGGAAAAAAAAATACGTTGAGTGGTAAAACACAAAATTTCTAAGTCTTGTTTCGCGATGATGTTAACTATTTTTGTGAATAAGAAATAATATTATCAAATTTATATCGTTATTAATTATTGATAAGATTATTTTTCGTCGACGTTGTTAATTTATTGTCCAGTCTTGAGAGTATATTTCTGTGAAATGTTGGATTGAACGAATATTTTGGTTCAACTTTGCCCTTTCGTTGTAGTGTGGTGAAGTACTTAACGGTAACAAAAAAAATACGCATAAAATGTTCCATCTCGATCTTAGAAAGATCTTGAGAGCCTTGTCGAAAATTCAAATTTGAGTTAGGTAGGGAAATTACGTCAAGTTTTATTTTACTTTTTTGTATGGGTCATTAATGACGATTAATTCTGGGTTGAAACAAGAAATAGAAGAATCATAGGTGACAGGGTTGCATCGTAAAAATGCATGCACAAAGTATCTGTTACCGATTTAGGCTTGCAGTTGAGACATTTAGTGTTCGATTTGAGAGGTGAACCTACGTTAGATTTAACGATTTATAAACTTACTCTAATTTCCAAGAACGACAGAAAATATTGTGATAATGAATTGGATTAGTTTTTTTAAAGTCATTACAAAAATAAGGAGTTAGAGGTCCCTGGAATTGGCCACATTGACGGGTAGGGTTCTTCGTTGGGCCCTTATTTGGTAAGGTTCGTGAAATGGAATTGGCGTTTTTAATACCCTTTGGTAGGTGTATTCGCTAGGTTCATCAATATTACAAATAGCGGTAAAATTGGGTTAATCAACCGATTAGGGGTGTGCCGATTCAGATAGTGCGCAGTAACGGTTACAAAGGCTGCAGTGACAAGCAGGTAACCGTTCCAATTCACCGGTACAGGTCCCTTAAGGTTCTGGCACACTAGGCAGGTAAAGGACAGGCAACGCCATGAGTAGGACGTGGGACGTCTGTCAGAGTCCCGTCCCACGCCTAGTGCGCACACTAGGAAGGACATTCTTCAACTCTCTTCCCACCACCGCCGCTCATCATGCTCCCCTCATTTCAACCTACCCACAAAAACATCTTGTAGACACAGCAGAGGTAGTCTCCTTTTGATTACCTGAAACTGCCATTTCTCAGTTCCTAATAGACAGACAATTACCTATGAATTTCATCACGTTTCATCAAGTTCAGAGTTTTCCAGACCAAATTCAAAATTTTCCAAACCAAGTTCATAATTTTTCACTTCAAATTCAGAATTTTTCAGAATAAATTCGGAATTTTAATTTCAAATTCAGATTTTTAAAAAAGTTTCATACTTAGAGAAAATACTGACAAATTCTGAACTTGATTTGAAGGAGGGAAACGCGATGAGAGTGATGACGTAGTTGGCGCGGGGAAGGAGAGGTGAAGGAGGAACTTTCTAGTTGATGCTGGAATCGGAGCGACCCGCGGGCTGCCACTTTTTCGCTCCAAGAGCGATCGAGAATTTGCCTACCGTGTGCCTATCCTATGCCGTCAGGGCCGCGACCCGTGCAGTCTGCGCACCCCCATTGAAATACCCAGAAGCGAAAAAATACGTCCCACGTCTGTTGCCTGTCCTGCACCCGCCTAGTGTGCCAGAACCTTTACTGGTACACAGATGGAAGTACTTCCTACTTCATTGAGGAGCTAGCCTGGGGGAGAAGGGGGGGGGGGGGGGGGGGGGGGGGGGGGGGGGAATCCTGCCAGTCCCTACTCTCTTTTCGGTGGGTTTCATCATGTAGCCAAGATAGCCGCCACTTGGTAACCAGGCGTCATCGGCGGCACGTATAGTTTGACTTCTGAACTAATACAAATAGCCTCCATTTCTACATTATAAAAGAGAGTTTTTGTTCATGAGAACGAAACGCGTAGCTTAGCTGATAAGGGGAAACGGGCCAATGAGATTCAAGCATGAAAACGAAACGCGTAGCTTAGCTGATAAGGGGAAACGGGCCAATGAGCTTCAAGCATTCTCTTTACGTCAACGAAACGTTTTTTGTATAATAAGTGTAGAGACAGCTCTACAAGTATATATTATACGAAAAAACATTAGTATACCACCTGTATATACCGCCTGTTCAAGCTTATTGGTTTATTTTCCCTTATCAGCTACTCGTTTCGTTTTTGTTTCTGTGGGGATGGAGGGAGAACAAAAACTCTCTAATAGAGCATTTACACGTCAAATTGGAGGTTTTTTTTTTTTTTTACATCAAATCTGATGTTTTTCGTTTCGAATGGAGGTTTTCCTCGAGGCGTTCGTTGGAATCGATGAATTCCTCGTTCGAGTTCCTAATCCTCAGGAAGACGATAGTTTCAAATATAAATAAAATTCGATCAATTTCTTAATACTTAGGCTTTCACAAACCCCTACTTACGTACTTGTGCACAAATATTTCGGTTCAGAAATACATTTTCAGCTAATATCACCAAAATACTGCGTCAAAATCAGTTCACCCAAAGCTTGACTGTGTTTCGTCCATCAAAAACCCTACTCCAACAATCCTAACCAGCAACGTGTGCTTAGTTTCACATGATAATTTGTAATTTATTAACTGGTTTTCAGAAAACCCAAAACTCAATTTCAGTCACCTTCCAATTTGATGTGTAAAACCTCCAATTCGATGGGTAAACCCTCCAACTTGACGTGTAAATGTTTATTATACTCAAAGGTAGCACATGACTGGAACTTTTCTTATAGCCCTTCTCTTACCTATACCTATTATAAAAATAATTAGGTAGGTACCTACTTGTTATGCGTACCTAATCATATAGGTACAAGAACAAGATCGAAAAATGTTTCAGTTTGTGGCCAAATTTTGGACATTATTTCCCAAGTTTTATAATTAATTTCATGATTTTTAACGAGATATATCAAGTATGAAGGATACCAAAACAATATACCTACCAGAGCGGATAAACCATATCTTAGGTCTTCTAATGTCATTTTTCGAAGCAGGCGTCTAAAGGACAAAATGCTCTGAAATTGTTATTATCCTCAATAATTTCCGAATTCGTAGATACCTAGTATAAGTTTTAAAGTGAGGCTGTAGTAGGTACAAAATAAAATACAGTTGAATTGACAGAAAATACAAGCCATAAGAAGGGAGGCCCTTGAAATTTCCGTTGTATAGACTTAAGGTTTCGTCGTTGATATTAAGCGATGACATGGAGAAATGTTGTACTATTTGTAATTGCCTCTAAAAATTATAGATTCCACACCCAGTGGAGGTAAATTCATTGTTGTATACAGTTCCGACGTGAATAATTTTTTTAACCATCTCGGTGGCAAGCAATTTTGAGGTTAGAGCTGTTTTATGGATGAATAGTTGGAGGGTTAGATTGGGTTTGAAAAACGCAAACGCGTAGGTAATTGAATTTGATTGGCTGATCAGGTTGATGCACTTTACGTGAGATGATTTTTGAATCAAATTGTCCATTTTCGAAAAATCTTGACCTATATGAGTTGGACACCCTTTTTTTAACCGGCTTGTTGGGTTCTGAGTAGGCTGAGGTGGTGACTCACCACTGAGTCTTCAACAAGGTTATCTCTGGCTGTTGACGGTTATAATCTCGACAGGTTTGATTTAGACTCAATCCATGCTTTACGTCCATAACCATTAGGGGTCTTCATGGTTGAGCTTGCGGTGTTAAACGTGCTAAGTTGTTAACTTCGTCTTCAGAAAAATCATGAGGCACCCTACGCTGACCCTTGCTAACGTGTAAACATATTAACGTGTTATAACGAATCTACGGGTGAAAACTTACCTCAAATCTATCCTTCAACTGGACAACAAACTGGACGAATTGGTCTGTTTCCACCCTCGTTCAATTGGAAAGAGGGTTGATGACCTTCCTCCTCTTCCCTCCTGACTCCACTTCCATCCGTCAAACGGGTCACAACGAAATAAAAACTTTAAAACACTTCAAACTACTAAAAAACTACTACAAAAACGTCAAACTCAGAGTATTTGAAGAAAACAGCTGGGCGTATGCCGCCATTTTGATTATTCGTAAAAAACCTGATATCACCTGATAACATGGTTGTTGTCGAAGTTTACCACACCTCGGACTCAGTTAACTTAACACAGTTGATAACACACTTTGATAACAGTTTGCGACCGATTTTCTCCACGTATAACAAATTTATCAACTTTAACTCGTTAACACGTCGACAACGGCCCGACCGTGAAGACCCCTATTGTTGTTCATGTGAATGGTCTGACACACATTGTGGTCTTTACGTCCATGTGAACCCAATCTGATAGGAGGCCTTGGCAGTAAGAGAGCAAAGAGTTTAGCATAGGGAATAGAGTGGCCACAACACCATCAGCTGAAAGGAGCTTTCAAAGCAAGTAATCCTTGAAAGGCGGAGTCAAGAATCTCACTAGAGAGGGTATCAAACCTTCAACACAAAATCGATAATCCCAAATAATAGCATATTATATTGATGCTCAAACATGGATAATGGTAAACTTCGCTATCTCATAAGTGATTCAGTTCCAGGGTCCATGGGAGGCAGAGTTTTCGGTTGAGAGTGACCTAAATATGGTTTCTAACGAAACCAATAACGACCTTATGATGAAGGTGGATACTCTCCTTTTAATGACAAGGTTATTCTGGTTAAGAGACAGTTGTTTATTCCTCCCATTATTGTACAATCTGAATTTGATTTTCTGTTAACATTATCAGGTGGTTTTGAGTTGTCAGTATAGCTGAATAGGTAAGTGCATCATTGACAGAATAAGTTATGAAGGGAGAGCTGATGAAAGAAAGAAAACCCACCTGTAGGGATAGCAACGAAACATCCTTGGTCTTGTGTTGATATATTTTTGTGGCATTGATGGTTGGCTGTCGATGTGAAAAAATATTTTATTCCCTATAGAACATGTTAACACGTTGAATGTGGATCCTGTTTTCACGGGTCGTCCCCAGGGGCAGCACCCCATTTTTCTTTCCCGATGTTCCATGCAGGCGCCAGCAGAACGGGGTTGATTACTGGTGCAAGAAAGTTGGAAATTAGGAACGGAACGCATTCTAGTGGTGGCTAAGATCACTAAGAGGAGTAAGAAATATTCCAGAACCAATCAGAGACGAGGTATCCTAATCTGGCGGGAAAATACTTGAGCACGTCTGTTCTGAGTAGCTGGCTCGATTGTGCCACTTCACCCCTCAGATGCATCTCAAGCTGGCTCGATCGAGCCATTACGCATTCAACGTGTTAGGAATATTTTTTTTTTTAACCTTTTAAGTTGCAAAGGCACCTCCGACTTCCAGCGCCTCCCGCAGCTGGAAGATTCTTCAATGACACGAAGCTTTAGAACTAACATGATGGTGGATAATGTAAAGAAGAAGACTTCCATGGTGATATATTTCTCCACTCCTACAGGAAGTCCTTGGAGAATAGTTTTTTCGACTTGAGATAGATGGTGTAAGAACACAATAACGCGGGCCACGGCCCCATCACGCGGCTGACCATTTGCGCGAAAAGGAGGGCCTTGGCACCAGGTTACATCTAATTTTTACGCGATATCGAGGGTCTCGGAGCTAAGGGGGTTAAATAGGTACCTACACGCAAAATAGCAAACTCAAGAAAATCTGGCTAGTGGCGTACCAATGCTTTATTTTCAAGGAAATGACCTCTTAACCAGGGTCTAAGTGACAAAGGGTCCCAGGGTCCCCGTCCCAATAGAAAGGAAATGACCTACAATATTCATCTATTTTTTTCCCCAAAAAGCATCGATCTGTTCCATCAATGTTTGGGTTCCAATGTTTTGCCACCATCGACGGTTGGCTGCCGATGTTTCAAAATTGTTCGCCATCCCTACCTAAGTGACCTAAATTAAAATTTCTTGAGGTCAATCCTACAACCTGCATTTCATGGATGTTACAATGCATACGTATATGAGAAAAGAGGATAGTTACGAATTGATCGCCAAATCTAACCTCTTTTCCTGCACGTAACATCATTAAGACATCTTTCATGTGATTCTCAACTGAATATTGTACACCCTAAAACCACTTTTCACCCCCAAAATTGCTGGCCTTGAACATAATTTTTTTTTTTTCAAAACCAAAGAACCTGCCCTTCCCCACTTTTTTATTTAATTTTCAACATACTGCTGTAACAATTTTAAGGATTGAAAATATTATTAGTTTCGCGGTTGTGTAGTGTAAATCCTAATTCAGTATTACCAAAATACGAAACATAACTATTTATAAACGAACGCAGTTACATTTTTTTCCAAATAGGCAATTCTAAGTGTTTTCCTATAGCCTTCCTGGTCTGTTTTTATTAAGTGATTAGATTAACCTACAATGAAAAAAAGAAAAAATGAGAACTCGATGTGTAAATGTTGAAATAGATTTGTGTCAACAACTATATATGTATATAACATGTGCAGACTAGATGTATATTATATGTCGTAGATATAAATAATATTACTATCGTGAGTTCGGAACGTTATTTCTTTATAAAGTTAGATTATTGTACTGTATATAAAAAAAATTATATATAAGCAATAAAAGGAATAATGGCTCTCTTCTGAATTGATTTTTTTATTCACCCCAATTAAAATGGAACGTCGAAGAGAAAAAGGGTGAATTAACAACATAATTTGTACAGAAATACAAAAAGTTTTATTAAATTTTTACATTCAACGTTACTGATTAAAATTTTAATGATAAATTAATCAATTCTGATGATACATTGAAATTCTGATGATTAATTAAAATTTTGACGATAAATTAAAATTCTGATGATAAATTAGATGGAGAAATATTATAATATTGTTACGACGATAGATTAATTCTATAGGGTGATCTTGATTTTATTTTATTTTTTAAATTATTAGATAGGTGGTATTAGATGGGGTTTATTTTCAAAACTGACATTACAGTATTGTTCAATGAGATTCTCACGGGCCAAAAATACGATAGCGCAGCACGCTTTCGATCTCACTGTCCCGACCCTTGCCTCAAGTAGGGATGGAAAGTAACCATTCAAGGGTCGTGGACCGTTCACGCGATCACGATTCAGTTTACCCCCTGAACGCACTATCAAACCAGTCATGCAGCATGAGTGATGAGCGAATTATCGATTTTAGTACTATAATGTTTTAAGATATTTTATGGGGGATCCCGTACATAGGAAATCCTCTCTCTCCTGTAGGGAATCTTCCTTTATAGGAAATTCGGAGCTGATTCCGAATAATATGCAGTACTTATGTTGACATACCTATGTTAAGATGGTAATTTTCACAACAAAATATGGGTTTTAAAGCGTTTTTTGACCCTTAATTTTTAAAATTAAACCTCCGATTTTTTATTTATTTACTTTTTTAATATGTAGCATATATTTAGGGTGGGCTATTGTCTGGAGTGACATATTATGCACATAAAAAAAAAAAAAATTGAAAAACTTCAAGAATTGTCTGAAACTGATTTCCATGGAGAAAATGTCAAAAAAACTCGGCGCTCTGCGCCTCGCCCCTACTTTGAGCCTTTGGCTAACATCACAATTCATGAATAATGTTTTTGCGTCCCGTTGTTATTTTTGCTCACTTTTTTGTCCACCCAGGTTGATGGATCTAGGGCATCCAACAGGTTAGTAGGTACTTCCTCTGAATCCTCTGGCCATGGTTCTGCTGGTGGGTCTTTAGACTTCTTCCGTTTGCGTAATGCGTGCTTGATGGTCGGATCGTCAGACATTTCGCAACTACCTATCGAGAATGTTGAGTGTTCCATGGTTACTTAATAACATGTTGTTAATTCAGAGTAGGAAGTTGAATGGTATCCACGTTGTGCGACTCGCCAGATGTGGTAATACTCAGTAATGGGCTATGATGAGAAAAATAAGATGTGTAAGCCATTGAAATGTTTAGGTACTACCATGAAACGTAGGTAACTAGTTATTCGTAGGTGACAAAGGTAACGTTGGTAATTCTTCATCACATTCCTCTTTGCGCTCATCTTTATCACATTCCTCTTTGTGCTCATCTTTATCACATTCCTCTTTGTGCTCATCTTTATCACCTTCCTCTTTGTGCTCATCTTCGTGACATAATTTCGTGGCATAAACTTCGTGACACTTTTCGACTCTGGAAGGCCACCGCAAAAACACTATTCATGTTAAAATTGGCATTAACTAAAATGTTGAAACCATTGCAATACCTTAATTTTCTTCAAAAATTCGCTAAATCAACATGTGCTTCTGAATAATGCCACTCACGACTGGCGTGTCATGCTCGAAAATCAAATATGTTGGATAGCGACTGTTAGCGGTCGTGGACTTTCCTCCCTCCCGATGACGTCAGAGGCAAACTCACGACACCTCGTTCAGACGTAGGCAATTTCACAAATGCGAGGTTGTCACTTCCTGTAAGAACCCGGCTTAAAGTAGGAGTAAAATGAACCTGTCGGTTATTGATGATTTTTCATTTCCAGTCAACTAGGACAGGGGTTGCGCAGTGCAAGATTGTCCAAACACAGCTCATAATGGTCACGATGAACCCGTGCGATGTTTGGAGGATACACCGAGTGTCTGAGACGAGAATCAGCAGATGCTAATCACGGCTGATCAAGATACGACTTAATACCTACCACAAAAGTTTTCGCAACGGTTGGGACTTGGGACGACGTAGCAGACGGTATTGTGAGGAAAGTGATAGCATGAACACATTTGGATGCTAACCTTCGGTAGGTTCAATGGAAGTGGGAAGGGGGGGAGAATGTAGTAGGTACGGCCCCAAGTGAGCACTATGAAGATTGGCTCACTAGAGTTTTGATGGTTTGTTACTATTCGATATGTTCCTCGAACAATTACAAAAACTCTCCAATATGCAGAAGCTACTAGGTACTTGTAATGTGACGCTTAGGGACGTTTCGACATTATCGATAATCGGAAACATCGATATTTTTCTTTCGATATTTCCTATATCAAATATTGATAATAATTTTAAAAATAGCGAGAGACTTTTTTCCAAAGCAGGTCACTGCTTTGAAGAATCGTTTATCGGAGAAATATGTGGACTCATGTTTTGAGCCAATCCTTGAATCAGACTGGTTTTAATTTTTTCTGACTTTGTATCTATTTTGTTGAAATATAGATTTGTTTGAAAATAAAATGAAATCGTTTGATTTCTAGTTTAAAATTATGGCGGGATAAGAAAAAAAACGAAATTCGTTTCGATATCGATGATTGGAAACATCGATATTTTTTTCAATAATATCGGTAAATCGATATTTTCTTTCGATATTAATATTTGCAATATCGAAACGTCCCTAGCGATGCTAGACTGCCTGTATAAGGAGTGTCTAGAACTTGAAAAATATTGTGACAGGTAGGAAGGTGCTCCAGCAGACGTATCCATAGTGCCAATTATAATAATCTGTACAAATAGTGGATGTGTTTAAGGAACTGACACATCAATATGTTGATTTCGATGGAAATGTGAACTTTTCAATCACTTCCAGGTAAAATATTAGAAGTTTGAGATAAATCCATGGCTTTGGCCCTATTCTCCAGTGTCTCTCTGCATCCTACGAAGGAAGTGAATCAATATTTTACCTCTACTGATTTCACGACATGATTCAATAGTCGAATTAAGCGTGGAACCAGTCTGTCATAATAGGAAAACCAAATGACACATGAGTTGCTCTTCGTCTACGGCGGCGCTCCAATCCAGCTCCTGAAGTGCTCTGAAGTGACTCTGCATCTCTGGGGAATCTGTATTGATATTGCCAGGTGCTGAGATTGTCGTCTGTCCCTCTTCTGTACCTCCCAGTAGGTACCCTTTTCTGAGGTTTCGTCCACATTTTCCTCAACTGGGATGATGCCTTTATCCATCATCCCTTCTGAAGTACCCTCTGCAGCTGATCTTAGGCCTCTTGTGTACCTCGATTCCCTGAAAAGTATAGAAATTGACCTTGTTGGGAGGAACCAAGCAAGAAAATTGGTACAAAAAAGTTTCTTGAGGGTGGGAAATTTCACACAGTTCAACTCTCCTTGAGAAAGCAACAGACCCAGCTAACAGTGGCCAGAAGAACTGGAACTTTTTTCTCGAAATACATACAAATTTCAAGCAACAATTGTATTAATCTTCATCCCCGACTACTGGAGTATTTCAAAGGCCAGGGACGTTTCCTTCTTGATGACAATGGCAGCTGGAATGGCACCACAGACTAATGGATACAACTTAACAGAGAGGAATATATTTTAACTTTAACCCTAACGTCAAAAAGGCACGCAAGCTTTTCAGCGGCCATGCAATGGTGCTTCCAAGTGACAACTAACGGAACTAAGGAAGTACGCAACTGGATAAACAAAATTTCATCGCGCCTGCTGGATTTGAATTTGCCTGCTGGATTCTGAAGATTCAGGTACTTGAAAACATAATACAAAGGTAATGATATAAATATATGATTGATTGATTGATATAAATATATGATATAAATGTGATATAAAAATATATGATATTCTAAAAATATATGACAAAATATATGAAAAAAATATATGACAAAAAATAATAATAAATAAAAAATATATTAATACAAAATATA
>JAEMON010000012.1:12557296-12571297 GCA_030264115.1 Lygus lineolaris
TATATGATATAAATGATATAAATATATGATAGATATATGATTGATTTCTTACTTAGCTCCTTGGGTGTCTCGGATCCGTCTGTCTGAGAACAATATTGAAGGCCTTTGCCTGTTGGACATTGGCCAAGAGCTGTAATCACGTTTCTTCCTCTGGTTGTACATGAATTTGTTCTCTTCTGCATCTATGACAACTGGTGTGCCGGCATCAGAACCACTTTGTGATTCAATTGCTTTGGGCATCATGTAACCTGTGCACAGTAGAATCTGAGAATTACTTCGACAGTCGAAGGTGAAAAAAATCTGGAACTGTGGGGGCTCTAACCAATTGGGCGTGGGCGCAATTCCCAAATTAGGACGTACGTACTGAAGAAAAATAAATCTTCTTCTTCTTTCCTCCATTAAATAAATCTAGTGGTCTGAGTACAGATTACAGTGGTCTGAGTAAATTGTTGGAAATCTGGGTGACTGTGATCAACCATCTAATAGAGTGAGGACCTGGTTCTTAATAATCCGAGCAGTGTCTCTTTGGTTAAGAGGAACGTTATGATTCATGGCTGCAAGTGAGTGGGAACGCATTGTAATTTAATTCTATTCCTAGTGCAGTTCAAGTACTTATCTATACTTACTTAATTACTAACCGTGGTTACAAAAGAAAAAAATTGTAATTGGGCCCGTTTCCATAAATCTAATATATAAAATTCTCGTGTCACAGTTTTCGTTGCCATACCTACTCCTCCGAAACGGCTTGACCGATTTTGATGAAATTTTTTGTGCTTATCCGGTATCTATGAGAATCGGCCAACATCTATTTTTCATCCCCCTAAATGTTAGGGGTAGTCCACCCCTAAAATTTTTTTTTTTTATTTTTTAGACAAAATTTTTAATTTCTATTTTTTTATGATACAACATACAAAAATACATACAATCCTCAATTTTCACCCTTCTACGATCAACCCTTATTTTTTAATAGCCACTGTCACGCGAGCGAAGCGAGCGTTTGGGATCTGGACAACCAACCGTCTAGAAATCCGGCCGTCTAGAAGTAACCGGCTAGAGATCATTTATATATATGGCAAAACAACGTTTGCCGGGTCAGCTAGTAGATAAATAAATAAATAAAGAGGAGGAAGAACATTCATCCGTGCAATGATCACCAAGTTGTTGTATGAAATAAGAATGAACTTTTTATTGGGGACATATAAACATACCAACATGATCTATAACAATCCGGTGTCTAATGGGCCTGGAAGACGGGGCGGGCTTAAACTCTTATTTAAAAAAATCCTTTTCATCAGAATACGTGGATATTTTTACACATGCGTGATTAACACTAGTAACCAAACCTGTATTAGGCGTTTCCTCCAGCATTCTGTCTTGTGCCTCTAAGTTTCCATCACTAACTGTACTTGGATGAGGGTCCACCACCGCAACCATGACCGGAACCTGATTTGGCTCTTCAACCATTTGATTCTCACCGAAAAACAGGAAACCTTGTCTAACCCTGGACACCATAAGCCCAGATGGCTGGCCGTTCTGGTCTCCAGTTCTGGTCCAGTAAGCCCATTCTCGTCCATAATACCTTCCTCTAGGGAAGTACGACTGCTGTGGCACTTGGCTATTAACTCCTGTAAAGTTCAAGGCAAACAAAGGTGTCCGATTTTCGTGGAAACAATTCAACATAAAACTGATAGATACCTATTCATAATTAGTGCAAAATTGATTTATTAAGTACCTACCTACTGCAAATTGACAATCTTTTTTGTTGCTAAATGTGCACTAAACAAAAACTGCAGTTATGAAGATCGACCCAACACAGAACTATTTCGTCAACTTGATCGGGAATGGGGTCCACTGAAATATTCACCTTCTTTGCCGAGCTTTCGATAAATTTATTACCTTCTTCAGCGCTGAAGAAGGTAATAAATTTATCGAAAGCTCGGCAAAGAAGGTGAATATTTCAGTGGACCCCATTCCCGATCAAGTTGACTAAACAAAAACTGCAAATAAATTTCATTTTGTGAAATTTTAGTGAGTGATTGAACGATTTTCTATTTTTTTTGTCATTTTCTGTCCTAATTTGGTTAATTGTTGTTCGTTGTCATACTATTAATGAGTATGATGGTAAGTATGATGGGTAATGATGGTGAAGTAAAATGGGTTGGCTTCTTCAAGTTAGGTATGTTGTCAGACTAATTTCGCATTTCGTTTGTCAGCCTCATCAGGGACAGGGATTCGGTGGAACGTGTCGTCACATTGGGACAAACAAAAAAAAACACACATACAAAACAAGCATATTGGAGAGAACATGGACTGTCTCGGCATGTAAACTTATTACTAGGGACCTACTTATAGAGTGATGGGGCCTGTATCCAAATTACTGAGTTAAAATAATGTACAACGGCTTGCTATATCATCTACCAGTCGTGTTGGTACCTACCTAATAAAATAAATATGTGTACTTAAGTGGATATTTTTTGTATTTTTTAAACCCAAAACATATCAAGATTCATTAAACGTATTACTAGTTGGAGCCAGTAAACATTACTGTTAATTCTACTGGATCTAGCATCATACTCATAACTATATTGGGTTGTTTCGCCAGATTACATTGTTTTTTACTAATTATTTAAATTCCCTAGTGTTTCCAGCCGTAGATAGGTAGGTAAATGTACTAACCGATCAGGAGAGCAAGTAAAGTCGAAATCACTGTGCAGGCTTGACCCATCGCGAAGAGTGGCAAATATCTCGCACGAGAAGCCGACCATGCTTTTTATAATAAGAACTGATAGGACCTATCTGTACCTGACTATCTGCCATTTTTTTAAACTTCAATTGTTTCTGAAGGGAATTTAGAACAACTTTTACCAACTAGGAGTCAATTAACCCAAATCCAAAGGAAAAGGTGTACACTCGCACACCTAATTGGTCGGATACCAAGTACCTGTAATAGTTACTTTACAAA
Organism: Lygus lineolaris; assembly: GCA_030264115.1. Taxonomy (NCBI): domain Eukaryota; kingdom Metazoa; phylum Arthropoda; class Insecta; order Hemiptera; family Miridae; genus Lygus; species Lygus lineolaris. The sequence continues at coordinate 12,560,259 of JAEMON010000012.1, forward strand.
AAGTGAATCCACTTTCCCCAAGTAGATTACCTGGTATCAACCTCCCTAGCTGTAATAATTACTTTTTTTTTTTTTAATAGTGCGTTTGGTTAAATCCTAATAGGCACCTAATGAGCTCATTATTTCTACCTTGCAACCCATCTTATAGGGAGGAACTTATCGCATTCAACAAGTGGAAAATCTGAACAAATTTTCATGGTTTTCAATTAAAATGTTTCAATCATGCATTCTACTCCATGAGGACATTTTACAGCAAGGTTTTCAAGCATTGTTTGCAATTTAAATCGTTTTTACACATTTATTTTTTTTTAAATTGTAATATTCCCCAAAAAACTCAATTTTTTAACGATTTTGACTCCTTAAGGGGGCTAGGGACGGAGCCCATAATTTCCTGGAAAATGCCTAAATCTCGGCTACCGAAGAGTTTATAGGCACTCTTTCTATATTATTACTACTTAGGACCATTAAGTTTAGAAAATGGATAACCTCCCCCTCCCCCAGTCCCCTAACTATTGCACAGTTTTTCCTATTTTCCTCTGAAAATTTGCAACGGATTTTGTTGCGGTTGTCGCCATTTTTAGTATTTTATCATTCTCCAGGGGGACGAGGTGCCTTTATGCCAATTTAATTTTTTTTTAAGGATGTGAAAAATTCAAAATTGAAATTATACATAGCTGATCCCCCAGGTGAATAAAAAAACAAACAAGAAGATTGCCGCTAACCGCATCAAAATCGATCAAAAATTGGCTGAGAAAAATGGGCAAAACTGAATTACGTGGGTCCTTGGCCCCTTAAGGGAGTGAGCCAAAAATGTTCTCAAGAAATGCCTAATGTTGGTTACCGAAGAGTTTATGGGGACTATAATATTTATACTGCTTGGGGCCAACTAGTTTAAAAAATTTCCATTCATGCAGCATGAGTTGGTGAGCGAAATTTCAAAGAATAATTTTAACCGATTTGGTGAGTGATTCTTATAGAAAATTTTACGCTGATTCCGAATATACCATATGTTCCTATGTTTAAGATGGTAATTCACATCAAAAACCTCCAAAAACGGGTTTTTTTAAGCGATTTTTGAAACTAAATGTTCAAAATTTGACCCCTTGGAGTACTCCAAAAATTCTGGCCAACGAACTCATCCTTTCTTTCGATATTATTGACATTTTAAAAAATTTTCGGATTTTTTATCTTGATCGTTCGGGCACAAAATATATATATCGAACAAAAATATATATATTTGTTCGAAATCGGATGATCTCGAGAGGTTGTTGAGGTGCGGTCGAAAAAAAACTGGATTTTACACCAACGTTTCGTACGTTTATTCGTACATCTTCAGGGTGAAAATGAGTTTTGCAGAAGGTATGTGTGTACAGTAACTGGCTAGAAACTTTAACAGAATTCACAAGTGAATTCTAGGTATAGTAGGTAAAAAAAGTACACAAAATAATTTATAAACATAAAATAATTTATACAGAGGGTAACTTACAAAATTGTAGCTGCATTAAGAACAGTTGTCAGTAGCTATTACAATATAAAAGAACCTTACCTATGAGGGCAGCCTAAATGTATGACTCTTCATGTGTATTTTCAAATTACCCTTGTAAGCAGTCCTAAAGTCGCAAATATTACAAGCATGGGGCTTTTCACCAGTGTGCGTTCTCGAGTGATACTTCAAATTACTGAGTTGTCTACATCGGAAGTCACAAATGCTGCAGGCGTAAGGCCTCTCGTCCGAGTGAGCCAACACGTGTCTCTTCAAGTGAAATTGATGAATAGCTTTGAAGTCGCAAATATCGCAGGCATACGGCTTCTCACCCGTATGAGTCATCGTGTGTTTTTTCAGATCGTAGGAATTATTCGATCTGTAGTCACAGAAGCTACAGGTATACGCTTTCTCTCCCGTGTGAGTAGTTATGTGTAACTTTAATTGTCTGCTTAGCACAGCTCTGTAGTCACACATGCTACAGGCATACGGCTTTTCGCCTGTGTGCGTCATCATGTGTCTATGCAAAGATGTTCGATGAATAGTTCTGTAGTGACAAATATCACATTCATAGGGTTTCTCATTTGAGTGAGTCTTTATGTGTCTCTTTAGATTGGCACAATCTCCATATCTACAGTCGCAAATATTACAGACATAAGGCTTTTCACCTGTATGGGTTGTTTTGTGCCTTTTCAAATGAACAAATTGTATAGTTCTGTAATTACACAGGTCACATGCATAGGGTTTTTCATGTGAGTGAGTCTTCATATGTGTCTTTAGATTACCCTTTCGTACAGAGCTGTAGTCGCAAACATTACAGGCATAAGGCCTCTCGCCTGTATGAATTTTCAAATGTCTCTTCATGTGACAGAGTTGACTAGCTCTATAGTCACAAGAATTGCATGCATAGGGTTTCTCATTCTTGTTTCCGTCTGGATCATCTTGGGACTGCTCATCGATCATCACGTTTTTTGAGTTGATGTTATCATGAAGTGGGTCAGATCCACAGACATCTCCGGTTCTGTCGCCCTGGGGATAGTATATGGCTGGTTCCTGGTCGTCATTAAAATACGGTTCCACCGTGATGAGCATTTCCTCCTTGATGATATGCACCTCTTCTTCCTGAGAACCAGAAAGACTACTGCTAACACCATGGAGCACACTACTGGATGTGCATTGTTCTGCCTCATCGTGTTGCTGTTCCGTAGAAGAACCGGTCTCATCCAGTACCTCTGCCTTCATAGCCAAATCCGCCATCACACACAGATGTTTGTGGTACACACAAGAGCACACAAGAGAAGGATGTTGAGGTCTCACAACTTGAAGGAGTATTCAAACAAATCTGCCTTGTCAACACTTCACCAGCTTGAAGCTGAAATGGAAAACAAATGCCTGTGTTGGATACAAATACCAGCTAACTCTCTAGTATCTCTAACTCTAAATATGCTCTCATAAATACGATTCCTGACAAACCATACTAGGTACCTGGGTGAACTTCAAGGGGTGCTGGCGCTTGTGGTTTTCTTGTACGTACTGACCAACTTTGTTTTTCAAGTTGAGGTAACACATTCAACGCGGGTGATGTCATATGACATCAAGCCATCCTTCCCAGGGTACGCGTGATGTCATATGACATCAAGCAGATCTGAAGGGCGCTCGCTCCCTACTCTAATATTTTTTGAAGGTCACTGGAAGGGTCGAGGAGGGTTGGCCAGTAGTTCATTGTAATCAGCAGGTCCGTAGCTGTTGAATGGTCGTGTTTGGGTGCGGATAGAGATATTTTTAGCCCTCCCAAAAGACCCTTACTTCTTTCCTGTTTCCAATACTGTATTATGTATTTCTGTATAAATATTTTTTTTCTACCTTCCAGACTATAATAATCGAAAATTAAACGAAAAATTATGTGTACCTACTGCTGGTTTGCCTACTCATATCCTTTCCCCCCTCACTAGTGATGTCATAGGTATGACATCATGCTCCAGAAATAATCAAAATGGCGTCCAAACTACTTCTAAGGGTGGAATTCATAGACAAGGCTTGAGTGTGAGTGCAGACTCACACTCGGCCAAGTGGGGGTCCACTTGGCACTCAAGGGCACACTCAGATTACCTGAGCGCGAGGTTGCACTCAGGGGACACTCAACTCGTTTTTGTCGTAAGTTGGCAGCCTTGATAGCACAATGTTGGGAAACTTTCCCTGTTTTGGGGAGAAAGGAACGGATGAATTCTTAGAAATAGCTTTCTTATCAAAAATAAAGGCGCCAATGTCCAATTTCAAACAAAAAAAATTCTCGTAGGCCCTATTGTCAGCTGTTTTCCTTCGCTCGTTAAGTGATAAAATTCTTTCAAATTTTTGAGAAAGGTAAATTTGCACCATTGTTCGATTAAAGGTGTTAAACCCTTGGGGCTGACTGCAACTGCCTATACTCCGCTCCAGCTCTTGGAGGCACCGACCCAGGTGTCAAATGGAGTAGCGATATCTACTTGTACCACTGAGATCGATACTATCCACGGCTTATCAATAGGCTTTATCAAAGATCATTTTGAATAGCCGGCGTAATAATACCAGATAATTGGCACTATCCCACTCAAATAACAATATTTTCAAAAAAACTAAATGGCCTCAGGTAACGAACCATAACAGCAATGACGAGGGTTAAGGTGGGTTCGCACAGAGACAGAACGCTGTAATAAAGTTCGCGAAACCGCAACAACGTTATTGAATTGTAGTAAAACCTTTAAGTCGAGATGAAGGCTTTATTCATCTTAAAACGGAATAATGAAATTATTCGAAATTGATCGAAATACAAAGTGTCAGGGAAACATAGAAAACATATGGTAATGGGTTTATAACTGGATTGAATCACACCACATGAATCTGATTGGCTGTTTGCCATCTTTACGGTTTTACTTGGGGCCACTTTTGAACCAGACTTTCCGCTATTTGAAAATCTTGATATTTTGCGGCGTTATATCTGACTGTGGGGTTGGGTAAAGCAAAGGGCAGGAATTCAGGTGTTTACAGATCCATTTTGTTGTTTTTCCGACGTGATTGCCTCAACGTGAAGGAAGCTGCCATCAGACTTGGAATGAGTTTTATAACAGTGTTGGGGTTTACCCTCCTCTGCCATGATTCTAGGCTCTGTCTTCTAGCTGCTTCAAAAGCTCCCATTGGCTGACGGTGATGTTCCATCTCTTTCTTTCTTTTAAACTTGTTTGAGTAGGTGTAAAGCTAAGAGGATACATCCAGGTACTCTTACCTTGATGGTCAGATAGCCTAGATAACCAGCATACGTACCTACCAACACTAGATGGGTGTGGGTAACTAACCATACTTTTTCCCAAAAATCATAACACATAGGTACCTACTGGACACTTACTGAAGACATTATACAAAAATGCAAATAGAAAATTATTTTCATTGGCATCATCTGCATACGAATCATAACCAGGAAAACAGAAATGGCATAGTATTACGATCGCTTTATTATAAACAATTCTTTTAATTTTGATACCTACATGTCATAACTATTATATACATTTACAGAGTAGGTATAGTCGTAAGTATATACATTATTTAAGTATATATACATTATTTAATCATTTTAATTGATTCAATTTTTTAAATCAATTTTAAATTGCATTGAGAGAAAAAAACACAAAAAAAACCTACAACAAGTAGTACATTCACGATGATTTTTGCAACGGACACATAGACACTGGGAACTGTTTTAGGAACAATCTGAGTTTTTTTTATAAAGATCATCTACGATTAATTAAAATCTGACTGACAATTTTTAAAATTTGGTTCTTGGTTTTGTAGTAGCTACATGAAAGGTAGGTGTGATTTTATAGTCAAAAGAAGCATTTCCAACTTATAGAAAACTGACAACTTTTGGTTCACTTTGGAGGAGATCAGGGAACCACGGTACCAGATTGCAGAACTGTGTTGATATCATTCATGTTGGTGCACTAAGAAATCTGGAGGAAGTGGGCTTTTCAGCAGAGTGAGTTTTCATGTGTGCCTTCAAACTTTTCTGCTGTGCAGCTCTGTAGTCACAAATCGTACAGGCATAAGGCTTTTCTCCTGTATGAGTTGACATGTGCGCCTTTAAACTTTGTTGTTGAACGGCTCTATAGTCACATATTGTGCAGGCGAAGGGCTTCTCGCCTGTGTGAGTCATGATGTGTCTCTGCAAATTAATGAGTTGAACAGCTCGATAATCGCAAATGTCACAAGAGTACGGCTTCTCGTCTGTGTGGTTCATCCTGTGCCTCTTCAAAGTTAGAGGATAAACAGCTCTGAAATCACAGATGTCACACGCATAGGGCTTTTCGCCTGTATGAGTCAAAATGTGCCTCTTCAAATTCTTAAGATGGATGGCTCTGTAATCGCATAAGTCACACGCGAAGGGTCTCTCACCCGTATGCGTCATCTTGTGTTTCTTCAAATCGTGGGATTTCCTCGCTCTGTATTCACACATATCGCAAGTATAGGGCTTATCGTCCGTGTGAGTTGCCATGTGCGCCTTCAAGGTGTGAAGTTGTACTGCTCGGTAATCGCAAATGTCGCAGGCGTAGGGCTTCACGCCTGTGTGCGTCTGCATGTGTCTCCTAAGAGTAATGAGGTGAACTGCTCTGTAATCGCAAGTATCGCAGGCAAACGGTTTCTCGCCAGAGTGCGTCATCATGTGTAACTTCAATTGACTGCTTTGTGCGGTTCTGTGGTCACAAACGTTACAAGCATGAGGCTTTTCGCCTGTGTGGGTCTTTTTGTGCCTCTTCAAACTAACGAGGTGAGTAGCTTTGTAGTCACAAACATCACAAGCATAGGGTTTCAGACCAGTATGAATTATCATGTGACGCCTCAAATTTTTCACTTGCCCAGCTCGATAGTCACAAAGATTACAGGTAAAGGGCTTTTCATCTGAGTGAGTAGCCATGTGCGTCTTTAAGCTTTGTGGTTGAACAGCTCTGTACTCGCACTTATCACATGCATACGGCTTCTCTCCTGTGTGAGTATTTATATGGCTTTTCAAGTCACGGGAATGATTGGTTTTGTAATCACACATAGTACAAGCAAAGGGCTTTTCACCTGTATGAGTCACCATGTGTGTCTTCAATTTGGTGCTTTGTATAGCCCTATAATTACAAAGTTTACAGGCATAGGGCTTCTCGCCTGTGTGAGTTCTAATGTGGATCTTCAAATTATTGAAATAAATAGATCGGTAGCCACAATGATCGCAAGCATAGGGTTTCTCACCTGTATGAGTCATTGTGTGTTTCCTCAAATCATAGGATTTTTTCGTTTTATAGTCACAAAAGGCACAAGCATACTCCTTCTCACCTGAGTGAGAATTCGAATGTATCTCCAAATCACGGAAATTATTGGTTTTGTAATCACAAACTGAACAGGCAAAGGATTTTTTACCTCCATTGTTCTTCCTGACTAGATCATTCTTGGACTGATCCTTGATCATCTCATTGTCAGATGTGATGTTCTCATCAGACCTACAATTATCTTCCGTTCCACTGTCTGCCTCTGGATCATTACCAAAGTATGGATCCACCGTGATGACCATTTCCTCCTTGATGATTGGCTCACCTTCACCCTTGGAACTACTGGCATCAACTGCAGAAGATTCATGGACAGCGCTGCTCGATGGACATCGTTCTGTTGAAACGACTCTGTGATTATCAGAGGAGCTGTTTGGATTTGGTGATTGCGAATGTGCTCCATCCTCCTCCACATCCAATCGTGTCGTCAAATCCATCGCAATCCCAGAACTGAAGGTCAGCAATGGTAAATATTGATCGTTGGTAGTTCCCTATAATTGAGATATAGGTCGTACACCTTTCACAACTGGAAGGATCTGCGTAAACATCCTGTTTTGAGACCACCAGACCAAAACTGAAATAGAAAACAAATATGTTGGAACCTGATTACACAGTCCTGGATCAAAACACATGCTCATAATGTACAGAGAACAAGTCTTAAGTGTGTATTGTTTTCCAGTTAACGACTGCAAAGGTAGGCGTGTCTCCTAGTAGGCTGGATAGTGAGTTAATGGTCCTACCCCTCTTAATCCCAGGATAAAGAATGCCTGGGAATTCAGACCTCTTTTGTTTGACCAACTACATCTCATGATCTAATAGTACGGTGCAGTTTCTCAAATAGTTGGAGGCTTGGAGGAGCCAACCAAAACCACACCAGATGAACCTTGAGTCCAAATCCCATTCGCAACACAATTTCTCTTTCCAGCAGCTTTCTTGATTCCAAATGCTGACAACTAACAGCACCATAACATGGATGCCGCCATGAAGGCTTAAATGCCGATTCAACATTAGCTTTTTTCCCTCGTCAAGTTCCTCTGTTACTCTGTGGGTCAAGCTCAGAGTAGTCTTCTATTTTGGGATCTGATATGCCAAGGAGCTGCAGCAAGTAGCTAAGTTGTTCAATCATCCTATATGAAATGCTGACTCGTGACCGTTGCACTGTTCTTCGATCTTGAATATTTCCACAACCCCACACGCACCCGTACATCCAACTCCTTAGAACGTTGCCTTCACTCCCGTAAACAGGCTCTGTCTTCTCGAAAAGCAGGTTCTTACAAAATCAGGGTCACTATGATTCGGAATGAAGCATCCAAATTCTAGATTTGAAAAGTGGTGGAACAGTAAGCAGCGGTTAGTTATAGTATGAGCAGTCCTAATTACCAAGTCTCACAACTCATCTCACACCTCATATGAGGGTCTCATATCTCGTCTACACTTCACCAGAATATGAAATACTTGAAATATGAAACAATCCCCCTGCCTGAGCCTTGCCTCCGGGCACAGATCAATTTCCCAGCTTGTTTTCCCCACATTCCCAATCTTATATTGCTCATTGGTATATCACCCATCCTTGGGAGAAATCTCCACCAACCAGAGTGAAATTAGCGATAGATTCTAGCAATAGAGAAACTCGTAGAGGAGCCTACCAATAGACCCCAGAAATAGAATAAATTGTGGGAGAATTTGGCAACAGATTTTGGCAATATTTTTTTAGGAACACAAAACTGGCTGGACAAAAGGTTAGTTAGAAACATGCAGATTGCCAAACGTACTGTAGAAAGGAAGACGCCTCAGTAAAGCCATCGAGCGTTTCTTTAGTAACCCTCACAATACCTGCCTAGTCTACCAGTCTGCTTTTATTTTGCCGGTCATCAAAGAGTAACACAACTGAGGGCCCCTTATAATCAACTAGGCGACCTCCACCTGTACCAAACTCTGGAACATCATCTGAGATTCAAAGTCACCAGTATAATAATGTCATCTAAGACTTGAGTGATGAGTGCTCTTGATAGGAGAATGCGTCAACAGAAGTTCTCGTTTCAGTTGTACTAAAATTGTATTTCAATAGAACGTTGGCCAGTCAATAAGCAGGTCCTCCACTTTCATCATGAGGCTCTCATTCTCCACAGGGGATGGGGGGTGTTCTGTCAGCGAAACAACAGTTGAGTTCGTAACTTGGTGATAAACGCCACCATGTTCTGCAAGCGAGGTGTTCTATAAAGAAGCAACATCGACAAAAGCAGTCCACTGTGGACAAGCTTGTGACCACCTTGAGATGAGGTTAGGTGACTGAATCCCGTTATCTTGGATTATTATCATTTACTGGCGATCATTTTATAATAAGTATAGTAAGTAATGAGTTATTAGCGTGAAATGTCAAGTTGTGGTAATTTTGAGTGATTTGAACTTTTTTTAATGTTTTCTTCCTTTCTCCTTGACATTTACAATCGATACATCGTTTCCAATCGATACACGAACAGTCGTTCTGCCGTTTCGACTTTCCAACAGTTGTGATAGCTCCAAAGTTACAGAACACCCCCCCCTGATTTGAACATTCTTGGGACTAGGAAAAGACGTGCACGGCAAACTTTCCAGGGTTCAACAAGTGTGGAATCTAATTTAATCGATACGGTGATCCACTATAAACACCCAATTTTTGCTCCTTTCACTTAGATTGGTGAATTCGCTGTGGAGTGCTCATAGACTGATCAGTAAGTACTATTTCATTGTACCTATTTAACACCGCAAAAGTACAGAGATATCTTGTAAGCTCTTTGAGGGTACCCACTTACCCTCCTTGGATACCTAATGAGGATTGTGAGCAACCACAATCAACTTCCTACTTTGCCGCCCGGGAAAAAGAAGAAACATTAACAACACTGACTCCTCTTATGCTTACCAAGCTTTCTAGGTAGGTATTCACTTCATGATAGAAGAAATGAGAGTGAGGATCACAGATCACACAAACACACAGGTAAGTAGGTGTAAAATATGTTTTAGGGATGTAGTACCTTTGTTGTGTTCTGTGAATCACAAAAACAAACCCATCATGACAACATACCTTTAATGATTATAATTTACCCACTTTCGGTGTTATCAACACATCATAATCAAGTTGCCTATCTGCTATCTGATAATAGGCAACTTGAAACTTGGTCAATTTCTTCCAAAATGAATTAGGTAGGTAGGAACTTAGTTTCAAGTGGGTGGAAATATTTTGAATGTGGAATAGGTAAGTAACCACTAAGTACCTGGGACTTATTATATTCTGGGGTGACTTCCAAGGGAGGAACGTAGGTAGATACCTCTGCAGTAACGGCTGAGAAAATCAAAACATTATTCAAATAATAATTAATTTACATACCGTCTATAGCTCGGTGATGTGAAAAATGTCAACACTTCACGTCCGGTAGAGCAAATCAATAATTATTACGTCAATAGTGCAATACGTTGGATAGTAAATTAAAATTATGTTAATTATTTACTTTACGTTAATCAGCAAATCAACTCACGGCAGCAAATCAACGGTAGTATCAGTATTCTATGAATCAACTGTCAAGGTGTCATCACCAAGGAAGTTGGAATTAAATGAAAGCGCCAACCGCCAAGCGCCCTCACACCACCGGTTTTGTGTCCAAAACTTCCTAGAGCCTCTTGCTCCGCTGGTTTAGTTTACCGTTCCGTTGCAGGCGCAGCATTTCTCTCTCTCTCTGTCCAGCCTGGCAGGTAGGATATTGGTCAAAAAAAGTCCGTTTATTCAAAGAAATCAAGGGACTACTTCCAAAAATACAGGGCAGGAAACTGTTAATAAGTCTGAATATCGAACAGTTTCGACCTTCTAAAAATAAAATAAGATATCTACAGACAATTTTGTTGAGATTGGCAACAATGTAGAGAGTTTTGAGGGGATAAACAATAGAACAGTTTAGGTTACTGTTGAAAAAAGTCCGTAAATTTGGAGAAATCGACAAAAAAACAGCGTTTTTCCTATTCCTGCCTGTGTTAACTGGGCCGCCTGCGACGGGATTGCCTACCGTGAGATCACACGGCGCTGCTCGAGCTTTGGACACAACTGAGCCGGCGGCTTTCATAAGGGAGACCCTTGCTTCCATTTTTATTTAATTCCATTTAACTTCCTTGATCCTTGGCACCTTGGAAGGAATCCTAATTCCATGATACAACCTCACAATCTATCATGCAACGATGCAGGAGAGTCTGGG
>JAEMON010000012.1:12582336-12595769 GCA_030264115.1 Lygus lineolaris
TTATGCAAAATGTTCGTCTTATTATTCCTACAGATTGTTTTCGCTTGAGAAAAAACTAATTACTCCCTAAAAAGCCGTGTTTTTGTCTATGGTGCAGCTAATTTGAAAATGGTTCTCATGTGACGAGACACTATGGTTTTGCCACATAGCCAATGGTAACCAGGGTGACATTGGTGGCCCTCCATTTGTTGGTAGATACATACTCAAAGACCTTACCACTGCATCATGGATTGTTCATAATCGGACATCATAAGGGTGAGACAGGTGTTTTTGATCCATTTAGCGCGTTTGCACAGCGTCAGAACTGATCCAGGGTTGGAACTGGGCCGTTCGGACAGACAGTCTGGGACTGTTCGGAACGGTTCTACCTATTCTGATTTTTTTGTGAACTGTTGGGACGATGTGCGTGAGCACTCGGTGTTCTTCCACGTTAGGTAGGTTACTCTGGATCGGGTTATCCATTCTGGATGCTGAGCAGGTTCACACAGACACAGTTCTGGATCGTTCTATCCCATCCCTTTTCAGAATGCAGTTCCATCCAGGACTTGTTCCAGACTGTCTGTGCGAACAAACCTATTATCAACCCAAATTAATTCTTGTAAAAATTGCCCAACATCCAACCCATGCGCAGATCCCTTCTTCCCTGACCAGCCATTACATCATCATGTTACAGTATTGTTAGCGATGCCAACAATAATGTTGTAGATGGGTGTTGATCCTACTAATAACAACAATATATATGTGAACAGGACCTGCTCCTTCCTGAGCAAAGCCGTGAGAGCTGAAGAAGCTGGCGCCAAAGCTGTGATCATATCTGACAATGTGGAGACTGATGAATTTTACACTGAGATGATCGACGATCAATCTGGGAGAGAAGTCAATATTCCTGCCACTTTCCTCCTAGGCAAAAACGGGTAAGTAGGACCTATTTGCTTCTACGAAAGGATTCATTGGATAATAAAGGGGAATATTATCCAACGCTTGGTGTTGTGAAATAATAATAATGATGAAACTCTCTATTAGAGTGATAGTCCAATTGTCAGCAAGCCACTAACAGGTGCTGCTGAGTTATCCTCATGGATACTACAGTGCCAGGCTTCGTGGCGTTGAGGAAACGAGTGATGGTAAAGTCGTACATTCAGCGGGCAACGTCAGAAAACAAATGCGTACGTAACCTTCGCAAGTTATAACTGATATTATCCACTGTCATCCCGCCACCATACATTAGCGTCACTCCAATGATGATTTACGTGACTTTAAAAATAGAACCGAAACGGGCTTGTTGGACCCAACTTCAAAGAAAGGTAGAATCCCAAATTTGCTCGCTGTAGTAGGAGGCCACAGGCGCCATTCAGTTGATGGCACCCGTTCCTGCTGAAAGTCTCTACAACTAATAAGACTCTTCACACTGTCTGCAAAACTGGATGGTCATTAGTCTCAAATCTTAAGAATTTAGAATGCGAGTATACAACACTTGTACTTCTTTTAATTTGAGAATAGACACATTTCAAGTGAAATACGTACCTCAGAGCCGTTAGCTAGTCACTCAGCTTGCCTATTGGTGGGAAGTCCCTCTCATACAGGTGTCTACAACGTAGTCTGATTCTGATTGTGGAACTGTCATGGGCAGAAATCAAAATCCGATTTTGCACCCTTGAAAACCCTCAGGTTTGACCAGAAAACTGGTTGAAAGAATAGAGTGCGTGACGTCAGCCTGGGTGCTGAGAGTTCCGCGTGTTCAATTTGGTAACAGCATGATACAACGGATAAAGTTACAAGACCCGTTTTCGGTCGTCAGATACCCCTCACGTAATACTTTTTTTGGAAGCCCTCACTGAGATCTTAAAAAAAGACACGCAAGTCCCCGCAAATGGCACTTGAGTGTCCACCCGGTATAAAATCCAAATTGGTTACCTACATGAATTCATTCCATGTTTAATCGTCATAATTTTGCAAAAACGGCCCCTCTGGAAAGGACTGAATTATGTTACCTAAGTGAATACAAAGTCCAAAAACTGATCCTAGGCGATTGCCAAGAAGTGCTTTCTTCTGGTCCCAACTGGTTACAAATACTGCTCCAAAAGTGTCTTTCGAAAAATTGGTCTGAAGTGGATTCCCCCTGAATTAGGGCGAATCTGGTCCTATGATTTGTATATTGGCCCTGGGATGGAAATTACTCACCCGAATCCCTCTTATTCGAAATCGGGAAGTGAAAATGACTTGTAAGACTTGCCCAAAGGTTGTTTTTGCGTTATCTTACTCCTCGTTGCAAACTAGTTTGAAACTTTTAAAGTCGCATTCATGCAGCATGAGTTGATGAGCGAATTTTCAAAGAATGATTGTAACCGATTTTGTGGGTGATTCTTATAGGAAATTTCACGCTGATTCCGAATAGGTATACCATATTATGTTCGTAAGTTTAAGATGGTAATTCACACCAAAAACCTCAAAAACGCGTTTTTTTTTAAAGCGATTTTTGACTTGAATTTTCAAAATTTGAACCCTTGGAGCACTCCAAAAATTCTGGTCAACGAACTCATCCTTTATTTTGATGTTATTGATATTTTGATGTTTTTTCCGATTTTTAGGTCGATTCCTCGGTCAGATATCACCTGGAATAACACACATAAAATATATACCTACATTACGTGTAAAAACTATATACTATATGCAATAAAATATATAGTTATATATATGCATATAAAAGTGTTAAATGTCAGGAATCGTTTTAGAATGGTCTGAAACGGATTTCCACGAAGAACATTTTCAAAAATTTGCATTATTCAAATTTTGAAGCCATTGCTTCATTTTCTTCGCAAATTCGCCAATTCGAGTTGTACCTTACCTATTTGTAATAGACGATTTTCAAGTTGTATTATTTGTAATTGAAGATTTTACGTTTTAGATTCATTATAAGAAAAACACTGGAGCAGCTCCACTTGGACCACGCTGTCATCAATATCCCGATAAACGTGAGCTATGTCCCGCTCAGCCAATGGAAGCAGCCGCCATGGCTGCCTTGGTGACATGAGCCTGTTTTGACGCATCATCGTCGGACTATTAACATTGATTGTGGTGTCTTCACCTCGTACATACTAATATTACTATATCCTTTTTGTATTGATCGTTTTTCGTTATTTTGGGAGTGTTGTTAATAAAATGTTGTTGATGGTTTAGAAAAATTGTTCACTTTAACCCTGGAATCCATGCCCCCTGAAAGGCAGAATATTGTAAGCGCCTTTTTTTTGCTATTTTGAGTTATGGGTAACCGTTGGATTCGTCTTGAAAGGCGCATCTACGAGTATCTAGCTATTTATTGTAAGCAAGTCTCTAAGGCCTAAACTAACCAAACAAACAAACAGCCTAAACTTTTCAAATCGTAACTACCAATGTTGTAAAACATTGTATCCACCGTTCATTCGGAATGTAAGTGCCATGAGTCAAAATTAAATACCGAGGTAATAATCGTAAGCACCAGGGAGAACTATTGTATGCTCCGACTGAATGGGGAAAAGTACGAGTATTGTAAGCGCCCTTCCCCCACCACGAGTGAGGGTGCTTACAATACACCTAGTCCAGCTGCGTTTGAGGTAGGTATCCCTAACGGTGCTATACGCGTGAAAAAAATACTATTTTCCTTGGATTTTATGCAATTTTTTTCAATGATTCGACGGGAAATGGTTAGACAGCCCAAAATGTCATGTTTTAACGGTTCAGGCAATAAAAAGATCCTTCCACAGTTTTTCGTCGCTACTGTAAAATTTGGAAAATGGCGCTTAACACGTTCACGCGCACACAAATATGCTATGGAAGTAGAAAATGAAAAAATATGAAAAAAACGTTCTTATCACTAATAACGCTCTGGGTTGGTAGTCTGGAAACTTTTCTCGAGCGTTACCAAGCTTTGGGGCCATTCCTGCCAGGCGTGTTATAAGGAAAACACTCTGCATACATAGAGACCCATGCGTCTCCCGCCTGGTGTGGAGGACTCGCATGACGCAGTATGCTGCGTCATCCGCACAGTGAACGTGTTAACCCATTTTGTGCGTGACGTCAAAGTCGAGGTATCCCCTCCTACGAACCGAAATGAGGTAATATTATCACATCCGCACGGAATGGGTTAAGACATTCTGCCTTTCAGGGGACTGTCTTTTCAGTTGGGTAGGTACCTCCCTACTAGGTAGAAACATGTCTTGATATTCCAAATTAGATGGGCACATTATCTTGTAAATCATGGAAGGTAGGTAAATATGTGGCAGTGATATTGACACTATACTCCTGCATAAACTTCTATGTGGTTGGGATCACCCTCTCCACACCACCATTCCAGCTGTTTTTGGGTCGTCAGTGGCACCAACCTCATGGTGCCTAAATACTAATACTGCCACTTCTCAGTTTTCTCCGGCCGGCATCTAGTCAAGGACATATTTATACTTTTTACACCTCATGAATAAAAAATTCGTAATGCAACTTTTGTGACCTAACCTCGCTTATTGTAGTCTGTCGACTACAATGAACTCATTACATTGTTTTTTCAATGGAAAGGTTCCCGAGGGGTCACCCTGTATTATTATACTTAGTTCAGACAAATAAGCACCTACTTACTTGTTCCTTTGATTATCATTAATATGAGCTGGGAAAAGTAATGAGAATTCTCGCACCAGATGTTTTCATGATAATTTGGTGGGAGATTATCCCTACCCTCAGCAACCCTGGGTCCCTCCAACTGCGAGTGGGGTCGTTCACCCAACCACACAGAAGTTTATGCAGGAGTATAGAGTATATTACCCCATCAGGGTAAGTTCACACATTGACTGTTACATAATATATTTAGCTGTCAGGGTGAGAAACAATTACGAAAAGCGTGTGAAGTAGCTGTCAGGTGTCCAGAAAATCAGTCAGTTGCCGTAAGGCTCATCCAGTAATTTTCAAATTGAAAAATAATAATAGGTACCTACTTAATGAGTAGGTAGGTAATGTCTTTCTGACTCAAACAGATTAGTGCCTTTTGATCAACTCCTTTGTAGATTTCATTAATCCATCTTATGTCGCATAACCTGTAATTGTCATTGTCTGTAATTGTAACCCTTGGGCCGGACAATTGTGTGAATCTAAAGTGATCAGAAAGTAGGTAATTCGAAGATGAGAAAAGAAATTTGAAACCACCAGTTCTGATAGACAATTTTATTATACTTAATTATATAATGCATCTTTGATATGAACATATTTTTTCTTCTTCTTTTTTCAAAACACTAGGTCTTCAGGAATTGGTCCCAAAAGCAATAGTCTTAGCGATGGGTCCAAAT
Organism: Lygus lineolaris; assembly: GCA_030264115.1. Classification (NCBI taxonomy): domain Eukaryota; kingdom Metazoa; phylum Arthropoda; class Insecta; order Hemiptera; family Miridae; genus Lygus; species Lygus lineolaris. The sequence continues at coordinate 12,587,643 of JAEMON010000012.1, forward strand.
ATGAACACGCGAATTGTGACAGACTTCGTCGACATGCTCTTTCACACTTTGAATTTTAGCATCAGATCTGTTTCGTTGATATAAAAATATCAGTTCAGTACAAATATGACGAACCTAAATTAAGTGATGGGTATTTTTTCAAAAATTATTCCATCATGCCATACTTCATGTGCAAGTTTGTACTCATTTCAATTAATTTTCCACATTGAACAATATTAGGATACATTTGAAAACAAATAAATAACACGAATATAATTATAAGGATACAAAATCATCATATAAAATTATATTAAAAATTAAAAAGAAATAATCATTCAAAAAGCTGACTAATTTTATCAACTGGGCAAGAATAGAGATACCTAATTTGGTAAAAATAAATTCAGGTTAAACATGGTATTTTTCCCGGTCATCTTCAAATAATGGGACTGCTGTTGTGAGAGTTGCTTAGAAATAATTTGGTGATTATTTCGCTTTGAAACACGCTGATGATCGAAATTTGAATCCACTGAGAATGGCACGGATAATATATTGCTTGACGATATCAGGAAATTGAAACGAATGCTCTGATCTCTAACAGCAAAGTCCCGTTAAATCAGAGACCAGGATTATGTTAATCAAGTTATAAAAATTATGTAAGATTTGTACATAGAAATATACTACTAAAGTGACTGAAAACACGTCAGCGGCATAGCCTCCATGACTGCACATTGTAAGAGTGGGAAGGTACCTACGTAGCGTTCGAATGCCACTAAAAATGTTGCTAATGATAAGTGTGCTCACCCAGTAAATGAACCATAGAAGATGCAAAATTAATTTAATAGGGTGCTCCAGGTCGAATAAATATTAAAAAACCAACGAATCGTTGTGGCTCAATAATAATCCGCAAAAACCGATAATCGATAATTATGCAAGAAAAAAGTAGATGGTAGGTGAATTAGGTTAAGTAGTTAGTCAGCAGTTTATAGTTTCAATTCATACCTAAATTTTAATCATGTAGGAAGTTACAAATGTCTGCTCCCTTTTCTTTACGTCTGATGAACCACCCCATTCGGTCCTCAGATTTATTTGTTTGATAAACGGGCAAAGCCCCAATTACAAAAATGGTTCAAACCCTCGAAAAGATTAAGGGCTACCTGGGTAGGAGGCCGCTCCTTTGCCCCTCATTAGTCCACGTTTATACAAGGACTTTTTTTTTTTTTTTTACCGTCGCGACACTTTGTCGCGGCGACACAAAGAAACCAATGGAGCCGTGTATAGTGCGACGGTAGCGTTCGGCGACACACGTCGAACAGTGGGACGAAACTTGAATCAAATTGTGAAAAAGAAATTACAGTTGAATTTATAATCCGTATGGCCTCTAGAGGTAACTCTTGAGCCTAGTAAATGGTTTTTAACTTGCCAAAACGAAGCTCTTCCAAGACGTGCACACATAAGCCAATAATACCTATCATATTGCTTAGAACAAAAACTGGTTTTGTGAAGACGTGAGGGTTTAGGTACTTTGAATATGAACGTACGGTTTTCGGTGACTAGCTTTTTTAAAATATAGGTCTGTAACTATATAGGTAGTTGATTTATGTAGGTGATCTCCACTCAAGCAGATAATTCACTGAATCTGAATTTAAGATGGATTGCAGATTGCACCCTACGTCTCTTCGTTAAAGGTCCTGCCTGCGAAAACATTGTTCTTCTTCGTCGTCCCCGTGAAGAACGTGTTGTGTGTACCTACTAAATAATTAGGTATGATAAAAATCGCACACCAAAGAATTTAAGTAGGTCAACAAAAATTGTATTCAGAAAAAATGAAATTGTACCGAACGAAATCAAAACAGTTAGTAACGAGATTTTGGGAATCAACTAAACTTGAATTTTGTGAACACATGATTGAAACATAATTTGTGAAAATAAACTGTAGCATCCGCTACAAACGTTACATGAGGCACATCTCCATCTCATCATTCAACCAAATTTCATTTTCCCCAGGTGCATGGGACTTTAACCACTTTTTTCTCACTACTTTCACAAAGTTGCTGAACTGTTCTGAAACGATGGTTTCGTCAGGTACGTGAAAATCAACAATACTCTTCAAAAGCTCCAATAAAAGCACTCTCCCCTCCGCAGAGGTAGGAAAAGAAGAAACATTTTGCCCCTGGCCACCCTGAATTCTCAATTTCTCTACCAGGAATGACGATTTTCCTACTTGGAACATTTCAAAATTCTGTCACACCACTTCCGGAGGGTTCTGGAACCAAAATTTTATTGAAATACGTTGGTAATAACCAACAGAATACGGTAAAAATTTAGTTACCAGGTTCCATAAGGTTCCGTGTAAAGGACAGTCCAAAAAGAGATGATTAAATTAACGTTTTTGTAAATAAAAATACGTTCGTTAGACAAATTAAAAAAATAATGAATTACTACGATAATTTTTTTTCTTTCATGAAAATGGTCTACACACCTCCTTCTGTGGTCTCCATAACGAATATTTTGTTAAAACCACATCCACGGAGTGATAGAAGTTGTTTTCATGTACCTAACGGTTTACTAAGCGACTGAGACGAGACATCCATAGGCTGTGTTGGTTTGACATCCAATGTTTACTCATACGGCTCAACGTTCACTTCCCCATTTATAATTATCTGTTCTGGTTTCTCTGAGATCACAACTAACAGGTGAACAGGTTCCGGCTTGCCAAAACAGACCTTCATTTTTCGACTTTTGAACCGCTAGATTCACGTTTCGTCCCACTGGGCGTCGTGTCGCGATGGTAAGAAAAAATGTCGCCGCATGCTGGCGGACGGGCGACTGTCGCCTCACCTCGGCGGTAGCCGTCACCCCCTCCAAACACATAGGACCTTATGGCAGTGTTTTTATTGCGACGGTAGCGACAGCTACTACGATGGACCACGATTAGCTGATCCAGCTTGTTGAGCTTCATCCTGTTCTCTGGGATCAGTCACTGGAAGGATTAAATGACCGGGATGAACAGGAAAAAGCACGGAAGGAGGTCGCCATGGACATGGACTTGTCTTGGTACTTCCCGATTTTATTATAAAATTTGAGAAACTCCTCGTGGTGAGCGCTTTTGTTGAAGGGGTGAACTAACATGCTTAGCCGCCCTCTGCCCTCACTTAACAGTCCCTCTGCTTCCAGTACTCCCACTAGCAAACTTCTGTTCATGAAGATGGGAGTAGACTGAGCTCAGACAGAACAGAAGTGATCTGAGGAGTGCAACAGTGGGGATGGGGGTCGAAAACGTCGCAACAAACGCCGCAGTATAAACGCGAAACACCGACGTTTTTTTACCGTCGGGCGACAGCGTTTTTTTTTTTTTTTACAGTTACGACAAAACGTCGCAGTATACACGAGGGCTCAGTGTCGACCCAGGTAGAAGGCGTCTGCTTTTCAAACTCTCCTCATTCCACGGTTATTAAGATATGAAATACGACTCGTTTAATTATGCTTGAAGCTCAGCTTCGAGGTGCAAATACCAACTATACTTTCCTCCAGAATACATTGGAAGTGGAAGGCCATGGTGAACCAGCTGCCCACAAAGCATTAGTTTCTCCCTCCGCCCAGCTTGAAGAAATTGGGAGTGTACCAGTCGAAATGACATGGTAAATCTCCTTTACGGTCACAGGATTGGAATATTTTTTTGTTCAGTGATATTTCCGACTTATTGCCACATTGATTTAGTTCCATCAGTTGGCAAAATTGTTTGATATTGTTTATCTTGTATTCGGGATCTCTGAATAATATGAAACTATATTCAGTGCATCTGTAAAAAGATAGATAACTTCATTCGGAGCAAAAATAATTTTTAACCCTTTAGCTCCAAGGCCCACGGTATCACGTAAAAATTAGATGTAACTGGAGCCAAGGCCCTCCTTTTCACGCATAATTCAGACACACGCTGAGGCCGAGGCCCGCTTTATCACGTTCTTACCCCATCTATCTTTAGTCAAAATAACTATTCCCCTAAGACTTCCTGAAGGAGCGGAGAAATATATCACCATGGAAGTATTATTCTTTATATTATCCATCATCGTATTGGTTCTAAAGCTTCCCGATAGATGACGGCCATCGTGTCATGAATGGTTGAAAAATGTTCCGGCTGCGGAGGAAGGGAGGGAGGAGGGGGTGGAGGTCAAAGGTGGTTCGGCCTTCCTGACTCATTGTGGTTAGTATACACTGAACCATCGCTACACCCAGGTGTCTACCTGGGTTGATGAAGGGATGGTTTGAGGCGCCCTCATCGAGAGTATCGATAGGGTAATATCCTCTGAAGGGATCCAAGTGAGCCGATCGCTCTACGCTTATTCCCCCTATCGCGATCTTCAAACGAGGTCTTGAGTAGGGAAAGCCTGCTCTGGAGAGGCGTAGTGGGGGGAAGGAGATGAGTATTGTAAGAGCCACCCTAAGTCCTCCTGCTCCTGGCATCACTTATCCCATGGAAGAAGTAGAAGAAGGTCCACTTCATAGGAAGATGGATGCAGAGTTCTGAGGATAGTAGGGTGGGATATTTTAAATTATTGATTAAAGATTTTGGTTAGCTCAGCAAAGTCCACAATAAAGACATTGTCACCTGTGAGACATTCAGTCCAGCGCCTTTGATTTGTATTAGACTCTACTGAGCATTTTAGTTTGATTTTCAAGTTGATTTATTTTATTAGTAGCCAAATTAGGTCAAATTCCATGGCCAGCACGTTCCCCAGATCTTTCCCCTAGCAAATTCTATCTGCGAGAAAATATCGAGAGAAATTCGTGCGACTCCTCGACAAACTTTGGAAAGAGTGATGACAAACTTTACCAGCCGACTTCAGGAGTACAAGGAAAACGGAGGTCGTCATTTAAGTGACGTCATTTTCGCTACATAATGTTTTTTTTTTCTTCTTCTACTTTTTGGTGTGTTTCGTAAAATTCCGATAAGTTCGCTTTCAAATAAAATTAACAAAATTAAAATGTCTTGTAAATTCATTGATTTATCCTGTTTTAAAAACAGTCGGTTATTTCTGCCGGACCCTGTAGGTAGGTATCTACTTTCCTTGATAGTTTGGAGCCGATCTCACCTGAGGTCAATGTCGTAAGAAGTTTTACACAATTACGTATTAGTTGCGCTCGCTGTTTGTGATATACTCATCCATCTTGTGCGGGGAATGGTAGTTTTCTTGAGGGCTAGGTACTTGTCTTTATGAATATACAATGGTAATCTAACCATTTCCAACTAGGTATATATTCAAGTATAACCCACAATATTATTATTGGCATAAATCGTTGGTGGAAACATCTTCAGAAAAGCCTTGAGCGCTTTGGTGCAGCCCCTAGGACCTGTAGAGATGTATCTCAATCTCAATTCCTTCAGTAGCGAATTTTCATATTAATACAAATAGAATAAGACGCCAATGCTGCTGAAGTGTGATTTGGAAGGAAACGTCAAGCAATTTTTGGTTCCGATCCAGATAAAATTGAGTAGGTACAATATGAAGAAAATACAACACAATGAATTCAAATAAATTCTTCATTAGCCGTATTTTTTACGGAACCATTATTATAGGGATTTATTATAGTTTCACCGTGCACGGCCTGAGGTTAGTGATAAGCTTGTTTGGCCTGTTCGGCAAATAATATACTTCCCTTGGTAGTTTGGTGCTAACCTCAACTGAAGGCATCGTTGTCAATAACTTTACTTAAGCAATTGCGCTCGCCATCTGCGTTAGTGCGGTCCACTCATGAAGTCTGCAGTATAGATTCATGGAGGGCTACATTAATCTCAACAATGGTAAGCCAACCTTCTATGTAACCATTTCCAACTATGTACATAATATTCAAATACTACACGCAAAGAGGAACTCGCATAGTTTTTTTATTTTTATTATTATTCTGAATGGTGATGATTTAACAATCGATAATGTAGTCGTAGGGCGACAGTGTAGGTGTTTAATAATTCAGAAAAGTTATTGAAATATTTCAATTCGTCCTAAGGCGGGAAAGAGATATCAGATAGACAGATACAGTGAGACCAACCAAACAACACTCAAAACCAAGTCCAAAAACTCTTCGAACATCCTCATTTTATAGATTAGGTACCTATTATAATACTTTGTAAAATAATATTTTATTTTATGATAAGTAGGTAGTTCACCGGTGCTACTTTCTTGTAGTTTGTTTCTTCATGTGACGTCAAAAAGGGTTTTTCCAGAGCCTTTTGAATTGAGGACTTATTATTTTCCCAAAGGAATATCAATTAAAAGTAGCTTTGGAAGAATTCCGGAGCTTGGATGAAATACTAGAATTTTCTTTGTATGAAAGTACCTAGGAGTTTAAATAATATTGATAGGCCTGATTCATAATCGGAAGGTCCTATAATATCAATTTTTCATTCAAGGGTTTTATTAGAATTAGGTAATTTCAATATATCTTTAGGTTTAGGTGAGCTCTTCAAAGCGGCTAAGGTGACAAAGAATCACGTTGACGCTCTACCACCTGGAGGCAGTACAGGAGATATCATCAAATTCGAATATCTTTCAAAGAAGTAAATGCACTTAAGTGACTTGAGTCTCAATTTCTAATACCAACCAGTTATTAAGTAACCCTGAGAACACTGAAGGAGGACTTGAAAAGAATTTTTATAACAGTGGTGGAGGTTACCCTCCTTCACTATGATCTTCTCTTAAAATCTAGCTAGAGTATTCTCTAGAGTGCTCAGATGCCAACAAGGTCTGGAACGCATAGTTCCGTATAACTACAGAACTCAAAAATGCTCGGATCACAGTTTTGAGATCTACAGTTTTGCGCAGTAGGTTTTGGGCATATTTCGTACAGGAACTCAACCCAGACTCACTGCGCTAGCAACAGACCTATTGATTAGCTAGGATGGTTCATTCACTGGGTATTTTTTTCTTCTTCAAAGAAGAGGTAATGATGGCAACAAGAAAACCCATGAATCGTCTACTTCTTGGTCTCCGACATGACAGAGTCTCACAATAATGCAGCCTTGGTACTAATCGTTGCTTACAATATTTTCAGTGTTGAAGAATAAGAAACAATATTCGTGATTTCAAGACCCAGAAATATAAGGGAGATCTAATCTATCACAATTCAATGTGTAGGTTGTCGGGTCGACATAATACAATAATACGCGATGATAAGCAAAAATAGGTACAATAGTATGAATTAGGACTATGTTATTTACAAGACTCATAAAAGTCCGTGTCAAGTGATAAAAAAACGTACTGACTACCAACAAAGGGTTTCTCACCGGGCCACCACTTCTGGTTTTGCGAGACCTACTACAATTAGGGTTAATACAAAATATACATTTCAAGGTAAATAAATTATTTTCGCGCATTGAAATTGAACATGTTATTGCCCGAGTTACCTACTGTAGTCGTCAAATCGATGGGTACACGCGGTAGGTATAGTTTGTACATGTAATGGAATAATAGAGTATTTTTTTCTCAGCATCATCTTTACCCACGTCACTCTTGAAGAGAGATGAAGAAGTTTATACGCCAGATGGGCCAATGAGAACGTTGCATTTACTAGGCGTGACACTTAACCCTTTAGCTCCGAGGCCTCAATATTGCATAAAAATGAGATGTAACCTGGTGCCGAGGCCCTCCTTTTCACGCAAATGGTCAGCCGCGTGCTGGGGCTGAGGCCAGCTTTATCGCGTTCTTACGCCATCAATCTTTAGTCTAAATAACTATTCTCCAAGGACTTCGTGTTGGCGTGGAGAAATATATTACCATGGAAGTCTTCTTATTTATATTATCCATCATCGTATTAGTTGTAAAGCTTCCCGATAGATGACGGAAAGACTGTCTTTCTGCCATCGTGTCATGAAGAGTTGAAAATGTTCCGGCTGCAGAGTTGCAGGAGGTCGAAGGTGGTTTGGGCTTTGCAACTCAGGGTCGTGCGAGCGTCCAGTAACGAAAAGGTTAAGACATGCATCATATTCACATAGACGCAGTCGAGTCTGCTTGAAATTGTCACTCGCCCGTGGTCTGCTCAGTGGTAGGAGTGTTCTAGAAAACCAAATGTCTCTGTTTCGAATCTTGGCTATCTCTGGTTTCTTATTCCATCTAATTTTTGAAGTTATACTTCTTTGCGCCCGTTAGACACATT
>JAEMON010000012.1:12603800-12628692 GCA_030264115.1 Lygus lineolaris
GTCTCCCAGGGGGTCAAGTCTCCCTAGTTTCCCCTACGTAGGTACTTACGAATCTCAAAAAAGAAGAATAAAGTGCGAAAATTTCGAGTTTTTTTGCCCAGTAACGTCTCCAGCTCCTCCAAAATGGGAGTAAAATCAGCAAATTCTTATTCGGGATGCCATACCGAAGTTGGGAAGCACTGACATTTTTGGTCTAATTTCACTGGGCTATTGAAAAAGGAAAAGTACATATTGAATATATCGTTATAGGAAGCAAGATTGTTGCTGAGCGGATACGTGAAGTGATAACTTTTGACGTCAGACCCCTCGGGCTTTCCCCATGAGACTGAACCTGTGGCCAGTAGTCTTTACCGTCTACTCTAGTAACCGTCACCAAACTTGGTAACCATGGTTGGCTCAGCTGTAGGCAAGCGGTTTATACCTTGGCACGCTGTAGCCATGAAGTCAATAAGCGATGACCACCTCTTGACGTCATATCCCGGGGGACAGACGGAGCTCTCATCCTGGCATTGGCGGTTCCTCAAAACCAGCTGGCTACATCTGCTGCAGTGGCTCGTGTTGTTACCGTCGCATTTCATACAACTCACCACTCTTGACTTGCATTCGCCTGAAAAAAATAAAATAAAATAAAATACAAAAATAAGTAACTGAGATGACAAATTAATCTGTTTCTGATAATGGCACGGCTGAATCAGCAGAGATGAAATGTTTTATACGACCCTCTCCCTCGGGCTGCCTTTAGCTTTCCAAGAAATGTGAGCAGAACCAGAAGATCAATCAGACCTATGAACTATGCCTCCAAATGGTTGATTGTTCTCTCTACAAATCTATTTGCATTTTCATAATTTTACCATCTTGGTCAAGTACTGACTTCAAAATTCTACCGTCACGTTGTGCGCGTTTTTGCCAATCTGCTAGCTCTGCTCTGGCAGGTTAGCAGATAGCTTGGTACAATACTGTAGTAGGCAAGGAGTATCCATGTCATAAAAAGCAAAATGGAGTCGGTGCATGCGTGATATATTTCGTCAAGACTCAAGAGGTTTATTCCAACTAAAAATGGTAATATTCGAATACTTGAGCTGCACAGAACCTTCTGCACCGCTGAAATATTCGAATATAACAAAAATAAGGACACTGAGAAACGCTTGATTTATAAGATTTTATGATGGACCTTGACACATAGTATGGATGCCTTAGCATGCCATTTGCATGGAGCACAGGGTTCCGCTTTTCTTGATGCTCAGAATCAATCAGCCTTTTTCCAGCCTCGAAGAACCCGAACCCGAGAGGCAACGCATTTCTTTAGACTTTCATCAACTTTTAACATGGAACACGTTTTTACGGGTTGGAGCCCGTGAGCGTAAACTTTGCCTGTGCGTCACACGAAACCAGCTGCCGCCTAAGCTGCACACCATCACCCCTCCTATCTACTTCCTCTTTCCGAAGGCCAGACCATCCCCCACCCTCACCCTTCCACTTCTTGCTTCCACCTTTGACATTCCTAGCTGTTCCTTCTCAGAGAGCACAGTGGAAATAATTTATAGTATACTTTTTCTACATATCTATGTATCTTCTATTATTATCTAGGTACCTATTCTACAAAAATGTTTCAGGTTTCCTTACTTTAATCCTTGATCTAAACTGTAATAATCCGGGGGTCTGGGGGTGTCCCCCAGATTTCATTCATCAATTAATGTACCATCATGGACACAACCCACTGGCTGCTATTTGTAGGCATTAGGTAGGTATCTACTTGGAGACAAAAATACATATTTTTCTCCACTACGACCCACCATTTTGACGTGACTGCCCGCTGTTCCTGAGTCACCAAACTCCTAAAACTCCAGTATTTTCGATTTCAGCCCTTTCGGATCAATACCTGCTTCGATAATCATCCAAACCTGTTTCATCTCTAGGTCCGGTATGTGATTTCCTATGAATTTCATCGTGATTTCGTGATAGGATCATCGGTAACATCGGCACATGCAACAACGCTAGGTGTATAACATTCCATAGGTAGTTTACATAGTCGTTAATTTCAGCGTTGGTAATAGCTTATAGGTAGGTACCTACCTACAGAATCTATAGATATCTACACTACATAGTCAAAGTTACGCTATGAGAGGAGTCGATAGGTTGTACAACCGCCTACTCAACTGTTTATAAGAATTTAAGTTTTATTTTGACAATCATAGACTTGAGTAGCATTTTCAAGTCAAATTATTTTTTTTACAGGTCAAATCACCTATCTTTTTGTAAATCCAGATCTGATGGTAGGCACATCTTAATTTCCCCCTCCCCCTTACTGCAAGAACGGTAGTGACGGTATGTCATGTATATCAACCCGGTATAGCCGTTGTGTAATAATTGGTGAGATCAGGTGACAGCTCTTGTATGGACTCACCATCCCAGGAGCAGCCTCTAATCAGCCATACCTAATAAGAACAAAGCGGGAACTGGTCGCGAGTGATCCAGGCGCTATCTATAGAGAGCAGGGACGTACCGTAAGAAAAGATAAATTTGATAGTTACATATAAAATGTCATCATAATTTCTTATTATTATTATCTTTTTTTTTTTTTGAAGATAATAAATTAAATGATTTTAATCAACAGAAGTCCACCAAACACAACCCTCAATTAGGTACATGTAAAATGAATAATTTGTTTAGTAAAAAACGTGGACTTGAAAATGCTATTATACTCACGTAGTGTAGGTATGTTAGTACCTAAGAATATTCATATTCATCATGAATATACATATTCATAAACGATTTAGCTTATTAATTTATCATTTATTTTAAACATAATAATATTATCAATGATAGTTCTTTCGGGATATTATGTTATTATTGTCTATCTGCCAGCTTGGTTAGATAGAGAACGTTATCACGGATGTAGGCGAGTGAGAGTCAAGGAAGCGAGCAAATGAGGGCCTGAAGTGAATCATAATTTACTGCCAAGGTCAATGCATTTAATTAGATCAGAAGATATGAGTCTTCAATTCACTCTTTCCTCCCCACGACAGCCCTAGAAACCCGTAGTTTGTGGAATAATGAACAAACTTTGATGAAATTAGGTCGATTTCTTTCTAGGTAGGTACATGAAAAAACTACTGGTCCGCAGAGTAGGCAAGCAAGTTTGCAAAAAGCGAAAAAAGGAAAAGTGGGTTAGTATTACTGACCCACATCTAGCTGGTTAGATAGGGTCGGAGTAATTTCCGCAGCCAGTCAACGAGTAATGAGACAATTGTCGCATTTTTCCTTTCGAATAATTTATGGTTTTGCTGGTGTTGATGAAGTTAGGATTAGGTAAATATTGTTTATTACCTGAGATATTCGAAAGGGCGTGATGTACTAAGAGGAGGATGCCGATTGAGAAATACAGAGGACGCGCCCTCGCAGATTCCATTCTTCATGAACATTTCTGATCGTAATTGGTCATTTTATCACGTTTAATAACGTTTTTTGGGTCGTCTAGGGTTGGACAAATAGTTTACGACACGAGAAAATCACTTGTTCACAACAAACTCAAAGTGAGAGCGATTCACGAACATCTGGTCGACACATGTTGACGCTCCGAGAGTACTTTTTGAGGGCGTCAGACACTGCGATCACGATTGTTACACACAGTACGATCACAACGAAAGGGAAAACTGCAAGGAAATTTTGAGGAAATCAACGATAAACCCGCATTTTTCTGACAAAGACCCATGAAACACAAATCGCATTGGGATGAGCTTCCAATTCCAAACCAAACACTTCCTCTTCCCCTACTCCACCACCACCAGGGCTTATGGATGCTAAAGGGATGCCACTATAGTATCCATATGCCCATGAGTTAGAATGGGAATAGAGAGTCTTTGCTTCCTTGTGGTGAGGTACGCCAGCACAGCCCAGCCACGCCCATCCTTCGCTCGAAACATTACTTACTTACCTACTTTAATTTTTGACTTGAATAATAGGTACCTACGTTGCCAGATGTGATCATTAATGGAATACAATTTGAAAATGCAATTGAAATTGAGAAAATTCAAAATATAATTAGAAGATTTTGACTGTTAGGTAGGTAGGTACCTATTGAAAACATTATAACTTGTATTGCATAGGTATTACGCATGTTTGTAGATTATAGGTTTAGAGGTTTAGAAAATGGAAAAAGTCTCTAATAATACTTAGGCCTAATAATAGATCAATAGCTGCGTTTCACACAGCATATTGATGAATTATGTGGTATTTATAGGTGGTTTATTTAGGAATTATTATGATACCACAGAAAAATAGTACCCTCGGTTTACTTCAAGCTCCATACGTGGACCAATTCTCCTAAATAGTAAACCATGCCATTTATTTGAACTGCCTTTCACAACTAACAAAAACTTAAATTAAAGACTTGGGTTGTTGAATAATATATATGTTAATAGTATGGGTTTTTTACTAGTGGGTGACTGGTGAAATCACTACACGAAAACCATAGACGTTATTAAACGTGTTTTATTAACAAAAGGAACGTTAAACAATTAAACTTTCGAAAAGAACAATAAGCAAAACTTGACTAGTCAAAATACGAATGCAAGAGACGAGATCGAATGACTGGATGCTAGAAGACTGGAGCATGGATGGTATGACGAAGGCGAATAAGATGACGCATGGATGTAGGCAGAATCCTTGAGCGGATCGTCTCTGGACTATTTATGCTCTGTGGTGGTGAAGCAGCTTGCGGCGCTGGGTAGGCTTCACCCACAATAGTAATTGATAAATTCAAATCACATTCTCTTTATATTTGCAAGAAGAATTTTATATAACAACGTAATTCATTAATACAAAAAATGGACGACAAGTGTCTATATTAAATTTAGTAAAATATGCCCACGCACAAGATTTTCTTTTGTGGGTTTATGGAACTATATTCTCGTTGTTTTTTTCATAGTTTAATATTATTTTTTTCGTTCATACTTTAAGTATACTGTGTAATTTTGTTTTTCCACAAATAAAGCATTTTTGAAATAAATTGAAATTGATTTAAATTGATTCTAAGACAGATAAATTCTAGACCTTAGATTCCAAGGGAACATGAGCAGTCCATTTCTGAAGTTGAGAAGTAGGTAATCTAATCATGATAAGGATTGGACTGAAAACAACCACGTTCCTTAGCTGAGGTTTTTTCTGCACAAGAGTTATTTTCTGTACAGACATACCAAAATTAGCTCAATCGTTGGTACCTATCTGCCATTTCTTTACGAACATTTTAGAGCTGATTTGCAGGATGATTTTTACAGTTCTAGAGGTCTGATTTCCTCGAAGGACTGGTCCGGTGACATTGGTCCAGGCACATCTTGAAGGGCGTTTCTCAATCGTGGGCGCAGAGGTTTGTAAGGGATTTCCTCTTCGGGTATATTATATTCAACCGCCTGGAAACAATACACGAATTTATTAATATTCATACAGAGGTACCTATGTACCAATTATACGCAAACTCGATAATACTGTGTGCTGCATTGGAGGAAATGTTCGAAAACCCCATGAACCATTTGGTACTTATGTTTTTACATGGAAATTTTGAGCATATTACCGTATTCCTATAATAACTAGCCAGTTACCCGTGCGTTGCACGGTCCCACAACGGTTGGTTGTCCAGATCACAAACGCTCGCATCGCTCTCGTTTTGACACAGAGCCCTTGGTCGGATTAAACATTTTATTTTATAAAACCCTTCCCCTGACATTAACGAACACACAAAAAAAATAATCATTCAATTTGGTCCACTCATTCTCAAGTTATTGCGTGACATAGGGAAATAGCGATTCATTTTTATGTATTAAGATTAAATATATCATAGTATAATATTGCCTCCTTTTTTTACATACAAAAACTGTACGAAATTTTCCCCATGTTGCCGAAATTACATCAAGTAGGTAACTCATGTCCTAGGTAGGCCTACCTGTACCTACCCACCCAAAATTAATGATGTTTGAATCTTTCGACCCTTAAATTGTAGCACTGTATAGGTACACCTATAAAACCTGCCTTAGGTTACTAGGTGAACCTGACCCTGTTATGACCTATACCTACTAGTAGGAACCTACCTTTTCTAAAAAATCCTGGAGCATTCTATCGTGGCTCCTCACAGCTTTGCCCAACTCAAGCTTCAAAGTATCCATTTTCTTTCCTCTTTTCGACAATATTTCCTGAACAGAGAAACGTAAGAAGATTGATAAACAAATCCACGAGTAAAACTATACAACTTAATTAAATTTTCCAAGATTTAATACCTGCGGATTTCATTTCATACTTTTTATGATTTAGTGAATGGCTAACTCGAGTGTAGATATCGAATGAACCTTATTATCGAACGCTTAAATTCAAAGTTGGCTTTCGAGTAGACCACATACATAGATGATAGCGGAAGCTTTGCACTCACTTTTAGGTGGCAAACAATTTTTTATTTTCGTATTTCGTTTCAGATCGTACCCTGTGAAGATCATAGCAATTCTAGCAATGGTGGGTATTACGGAAGGACAGAGTTTATTTCGGCAAACACCGATTTCTCACGATCTAATGGCCCAATACCTCTCAAATTTTGAGTGTATTGTTCCCTGTGAGTTTTGTCGCAATGTAGGACCTGCAGTAGCATCAGCGCGTGTGAAAACGCAAAAAACGTTAACAAAATTATTAATCGTGTTGATGTTTATCAGTTTGTTTTAGAAAAATATTAACACGATTGTAAACTTCTCGTTCAAATCATTTGATCCGAAAAAGCTACAATCTTCAAGTATACCTACAAACAAGAAGGCTACAAACGAAAAATATATGTAAAAACATGTGAGAAGTTTACAATCGTGTTAATATTTTTCTAAAACTTTTTTTTCCCCCCCCATTTTTGAAACGTTTATTATTGACCTGCTAGTGTGCATTGGGGCAACTGAATATGGGCGAATGATAATGTTTCATTTTTTTTCTTTTTTCTAAAACTGATAAACATCAACACGATTAATAATTATGTTTCCAGATGATTAACTATTAAGTAGGTAATAGTTAATAAGTTTAGTTAATAGTAATAGTTAATAGTAATAGTTAATAGTAATAGTTAATAGTTTATTTGTGTGCCACTGCCAATTGCAGACTTTTTTTCCATTAATTCAATGGTTGAAGTACGAGTACGTAACTATACCCTACACGGGCCTAAGAGAAACTCCTCTTCCTTAACCTTCTTAAGCCCATGATATCCTAAATCAGCATTTTAAAATTTCTTTGCTGAAAAGTAGGTTTATTAAGTACAAACCCTGATTTGTTTGTTGGCTTCGACAATTGCATTTGGTTCGAGATTGGCTTTGCTGATGATTTGAGCCGTCACCACTTCTTTGGTCTCAGCTTCTTCCTCCAAGTACTGGATCCTCTCTTCCATCACCTTCAATTGAAGGCCGTTTCTTTTTTGAATATCTCCGAGGGCGGTGGTGTAGAGGGTTTTCAATTCTTCGATTTCAAACTGCAACTGTTACAACATAACAAGCTATATTGGCTGTTGTTAATGTGGTAGACGCTGCAGAAGAAAACGGGGTTTGCCGAGGAAGAATTTTCACAGAATTGAGCGATCTAGGAATCTCAGTGGATCACCCTAGTCTTCCTGAGGATTCCCGCATTCTATTTCATCATCTTTTTGTTTAACTTGGCAATTTCGACAATAATCTACCTGGAATTTGCAGCGTTTCCTATCTTAATGATAATATCAATATAACTATTGTTATCAAACCGTCAAAAATCGAAACATGCCTTTTCTATTTGATCTTCGAGCGAATCTCTCTCTATTGTAACAGTTTCTAGTTTTTTCGATATTTCGATGTAACGGGTGTGGATGTTCTGAAAAAAGAAAGAACATTTTCCCAAAGTTTTGAAAGAAGATTTCGAAAAACTTTAACAGAATTATTATACATTCCTACTGTCAGAATGGGAAAATAATCACTGTATAGTATCATTTTCGGACATGGAGAAAGACTTACTCAACATAATATGGAAAAAGGATGTGGATTGGGACTAAAAATAAGCGGAAAAGGTTGAAGGGAGAGGTCTGTAATACATTATGTAGGTAACTCAATCCGGAAAAGTTATTTATCGATAGAGAATTATCTAGGTAATTCAATAATAGATGATTTTTGCAGTAGGTATTTGTGAAAAATCGATAGTGTACCTTCAATGAAATCTTGCCCTTTTTGTTCTCTTCAAGAACTTTCTCCAGTTCTTGCACCCTCGCTTTGGCATCTTCGAGTGGCTTTACGAGCCTTCGATTCTCTTCAGTCAGTTTTTTAACCATCACGGCCGCTTCGTCTCTCTCTTTCTTCAACTCAACCAATTCTTCCTTCACAAAGTAGGTGATCAATTAACAAATTAAAACACACTTAGGTCATGCAAATTTCGAAGATTACTGTCAAGTAAGAAAGTATACTCCATCACACCACAGGCAGACGTTCATGAGTTGGGCAAAATGTTATGTAAAACTCACTTTTAGCGCTGATATCAGAGCCAAATTGTTATTTACTATTTCCGAGTAATAAGTTTTCATTTCAGTGAGCGCCTCTCGCTGTCCAGCCTTCAATTTGTCTATGATCACGTTTTTCCTTTCCTCAACCTCAGCCACTTCCGTCCTGTTCTTCATCGTGTAGTACTCTCTAACATTTTCAAGCCGTTTTTCGGCTCTTATAGCGCTCTCTTGGATTTTGGCCAAAAATTCTTCCCGTATTCCATAAACCTCTTCACTGTGGGTCTAGAAGGAAATAATGCATATTTTTGGGCGATTTTCATTGGCTTATGGCTGTTGCAAAATTTACATTTTATATTAAACTTTTTTGGGCTTGTGTGTTTTTTCATCTATCTGTGTGTCTCTTTGTTCTGTTAAACAAAAGTAACTACAGCACTATTGTAGGAGAAAGGCAAATGCGTGATGCCTGAGAATGGCTGAACAACTGACTCTCACCAGCGGCTCACGGTACCTAAACAACGGCTTAAACTCGGAACGATGTATTTCGAGCCCCACCAGGGGCTATTATTATTTTGCTGGCTATTATTATTTTGCCTTCCAACCGTTTCCATCAAAATTTTACTGTAAAATAGTATTAAACAATGTGTCACCACATTAACCGCATTAATTGCTGATTATTATACTGAGGTATAATTATATTTACCTTATATATTTCTCTAACTTTCTCCTCGTGGGACAACTGTTCGATGACGATCTTTTTGTTCAACTCTTCTTTCTCCTCAATAAGAGCAGCTTCTTGTTTTTGGAATTCCTCTTGAGTCTGCCTCAAGGAGACCATGTTCTCAGCCTGAAATATTTTCGTAGTGTCATATTCAAAGGAAAACGGGAATCTAAAGGACAATATTGAAGTTATTCAGGATCTTGATATTGATGGACTATGTTGGTGTCGCGATGGAGCCAGGAAATGGTGCCGCTGCATCAGCTACCACGTTTTGAAAACAGGGGAGGGATTTTTAGGATCCAAGAATGCACCAGATTGTGGCGCCACTCGGAATTACGTGTTGAGTATCGTTGATCATGGAATTTGAAATACTGGTTAGTTTTAGAAATGTCGCATAATTATAATAGTTATGCCGTCTAAGGTAAGATTGGCGTCAACTGCTTTGTATAATTGTATACATTTGGCAAATGAATGATGCTCAGTTTACACTAATAGCTATTCTACTGGATGGGAGCACTAAGCTATATATATCCCTTCTAAAGAGACGTCCCTGTAAAGCATGCATTAGGTACTATAGTTTTTCAAGTTATGACCAGAGATTTAGGTACCGTATATTCTCGTAATAATCAAATGTACCAAAAATGTACATAGTTGAAGGTAGACGATAATCACGCCTGGTAGTCTTCAAAACACTTACTTTTACTTCAGTCAAATGATTTTGGTGTTCGTACATCAGATGTTTCACCCTCTCATTGAATTCCTTTAGTTCTGTTTGGTGTTTTTCATCGGCTTCCTCGAGAGCACGGTCTTTGTTTCTAAAAAAATTGCAAACAATTTTTAAGAACTGTTTTATTCGTACTGTTTTTTTTAGGTCGGTTATTATTATTTTAATTTATTAGTTTATCCAAGTAAACTAATAAATCATAGTCGTTTGAAGAATTGTGTTACTAATCAAAATAAACCCTCCCCTTTCCCAATGAAAGAACTCAGCTCTTTCATAATTTTTAATGAGATAATTTCCTGTTTCTTTAAACGAATTAAATAATTTTCGTTTGGTAGGTAAATACAAATAAAAAACCAGTCCTTTTTATTTTTCATGGAGCGTATTCACGGCTACTGCGTGATATGATCTGAATCTTTGGTTACTACGTAATTAATATCATTTATATAATCACTCGACAAATTATTATTTATTATATTAAGTAGGTACCTACATCTATACAAAGTAATCAAATAATTTTTGAAGAGATAAGGAGCCCTTCAGCCCGGGTAAATTGCTCGTTATAAATTTACCTGTTATGATATTAGGAAAAGAACATAGAACTCTTTAAGGGTTGTTTCTTGGGGGCAGATTCCAGATTATTTGGATTACCAATGTCAAACCGTTTTTTTTTCGGAATTTATAATGTCAATAATGACTAATTATGGTTGAATATTGACTTATATAGGTATGACAATAGCTTGTTAGGTGGTGAGATTATGGCGGTTTACCGAAAAATATTCCTTCCTCTCCCCAGTTCACATAGGTCCCTACTCTTCTGCCAAGTGCCAGTAGGTACATCATCCTTACATGAATATGGCCTCAGAACGATTTCATAGATGATCTTTCCATAAGTTAACCAGAACACTTACCTCAATTCCGATTTATTTTCTTCCTGTTGCTGCCTCGTGATCTCCCAAAACGTCCGCAGCTTGTCCCGCTCTAACTGTAAGGGAAGTTACCAAATTCATAATTTTTGTTCCTAGAGAATATTGAATCCTCAATCGTATTGATGTCAGCAGTTTGAAAAAAAAAAACAAAAAAAAAAACAAAACAACAGCAACAACATCGTAAACTTCTCGTTCAAGCCGTTGAATACAAGCCATTGAATACGAGCCATCTGTTCAGGGTTCCCGACTTGGGACTGTTTTTACGTTTACAGAATGTCTGGTAGGACACCCCGTACAAATTCCAAATATGCTAATATACAATAATTAGGTACCTATCTATATCAGGTTGGGCAAGAGTAGCAGTCCTCTTATAGTCTAGATTAGAAATCACAATGAAAATAACCATAGTGATTCATCAATTCCTGACCAACCTGGAAGAAGTTCCTTTCCTCCCTCTCTCGTTCCAGTTCGTCTTTGACTCTCATCGTGTACTTTTCCAGGTGTTCTCTGGGCATCTCTGACATCGGAACGCCATCTATGATGCCTCCCATCCCTCGGCCGCCCTTGCTCGCCTTCCCGGCTTTTTTCTTCGGTCCCTGCCTCAAAAATATGATTTTGAATTATATCGTTCAAGTATTATTGAATATTGGCTGAGAATTAGGTTGACATCAAATGGGGAATTATCGTGTATGAGAGAATGCTTTTGTATCGTCATTTGGAAAAAATAACACTGAAGAACAAAATAGTTTATTGTTCTGGTGTGGAGAAAACTTGGAATACAATCTCAGCTGTTTGAATAACCTTGAGAAACCCTTTTATACGTCTCACTAAAATAACAACCGAAAAAGAATGTGCTGAAATTGCATTGGTGGCAGTGAAAAAATAATTAATTTAAATGATTGATTAATAATAATTAATGTTTCCAATCAATCATTTAATTAAGTTAATTTTATTCTCACTAATCAGGAGCTCAAACAATATTGTTTTTCGAGAGTGGTTGTTTTTCGTTTTGTTTGGTTGGCATCTTGGACAGGTCTGGCCAATGACAGACGACACCCTTTTCAACGACACTTTCCCGCCACAGGACAATAATGAAAATTTCAATAAATTTTCTAAAATGACAGATACACTATTTTTGCCTTACGACTTCAATATTGTTTCTTTTAAGCCAATACCTTTCACACAAAAAGTTAACAAAAATTTATGATAATTCCCCATTCACTCGTAAACCCACAACCTTACATGTTTATAGACCATTGAATATTACTATAAATCTAATTCCCTGAATTGAATAACTAACAGTCCTACTTACTACAATCGTACAGCGATTTGTCTTCAAACGAATTCTTCAGTTCAACTTAGTTCAGTCTAACTCTATACTTCTAGGCATTTATCTAATAAAGACCTACCTATAACGAACTATAAAAAGATGAGGAGATAATAGTTACTCAGGCCAGGATGGCTAGTAAGAACTTGTAGGTAACCTACTTATAAGCAAAAACTGACCTCTCAATACTTACCTATGCGACTAGTTTCTTTATTAAGTGTTTTATCAAGTATTAAGTATACCATATTTTTATAGATAAAAAATTAATAATGTTCAAAATATAGTTGGTAAGAATGCAAGTACAAAACAGAATAAACAGTAGGTAGTAGTAGGTATATATTATCTAATACACTTCTTGTCATAAATTAATATTATATAAACCTTGTGTTGTGTGTGTGTTGTGTTGTGTGTGTGTTGTGTTGTGTTGTGTGTTATGTAAAACTATTGTACTTACTTATTATTAATAAGTATTTTTGATATTTAGGTTTGTATGTGGGAATTTCGAAATTTCAGATGGGTGCTACTCGATCTGTCCAGTCGCATCAAAGAAAACTATAATTCGTTTTTTCAATTTCAATCAACTTTAGGGATCATCAAATTAATTTTTTTTAGATTTAATAAAATTCATTCGATTCTTAAATAAAATCTTCAATTAAATTATTTCTCTTACAAAACCTGTATCCTACTACCTAGGTAGGTATTAAATCAACAAGTCAATTCTCGCTAGCAATTACGCAGAAGGTGTGAATGACTTACAGTGGTCTCGGGGAACCTACCTACTTAAAGTTGTTTATTTGATTTTTTTACTACACCAACCTTGAAACGGAAACCATTAAATTCTGAAAAAGGTAAAAGCGATACTCAACGGAGTATAATTCCAAAGACTCACGTTGTTTTTACGAGACACAAGCCCTAAAAACACCATAGAACGTATTTTTTCGTTCAGGTAATTTTTTTTTTAATTTTCGTTGATTCCTTCTTTTTATCAGTGAATAATGAGATTAATGAGGCAAAAATACCTTACTTATTGCCCATGATACCCGTTTGATTGGGTCTGATTGGTGTAAAAACTGTCGTTCCTGTAACTTATGGCTTTGTGTCACATAGTCTTGGATTTGATGTGAGGCTTTATAGCAGGAGGTTTATTCATCAATAATAAATTGTTCCTAATAAATTTTGGAACTGAAAAATCACTAACATTCACATTGTTTTTTTGAATTTATTTAATTTGAATTTACAACAAATCTGTTGGGAAGCTCGACAGTTCACACTACTTCCCTTACCTACTTCTACAAACCCAAAATGACTATTTTTTAAATGTATTTCTGCTAATTACGGCCCTCAGAGCTTTGTCCTGTGATGATGGACATTGGATATAACTTTCATAGGTATCTATTGAAAGTGCAGGTAACTCTTTAAGAATTCCATCATAAAAATCTGTCGACCCAAAGGGCCAAAAACAGTGTTGTTTGCCTATTTTTTTTAAAGGTAATTTCCACTCAATTTCTAAAAGAATAGGATTTTTCGGCTCACTTACCATGTTCTTTTGGAGTGCTGAGTTGGTGTCTAAGGATGTTTGTGAATCGTCTACGCACTATTCGAAGCCAAGTGTTGTTTGGTGGTTGCCATATCATCACCCTTCCCTTTTCTCTCGTGTGAGCATTATTGACCCACTCAGCCCGTTGTACATCCTCAAAAATGTCTTGGCAGCAAAAAACCGATCAAAACCCGATTTTTAAAAACTATTCTGCGGGCTCGTGTGGGTAATATAGCTGGTTTCAGGGATAGTATGGGTAGTCGAATCCGATATTTACTGGGCCATTAGCCATTTCCTGGCCTGTAGTGACCTAGCACGCTTTAAGTTTTGTGAAATTGGTCAAATTCCGCATAACTTAAAAATCTATTTTTCAGTAATATGTTTAAATTTTTTTCAATACTTAGGAAATTGATTTTAAGTACCGAAAAGGAAGATTTCATGTTTTAATTCTTTTTATGAGATTACCTATTTTGTTAGCGAAATCAGCTACAATACTTGAAATGTAAGTGTGCGCTTACAATACGAAAATTTACTCGAAAATTCGACTCGAAGTCACTGGTAGTTGATCTAATTCTGGTTTGAATACCTCCAGTACATACTATTTTAAAGCATGAAATAAAGAGTCGGAAAGAGACGATGAAATTGTAGAGCATAATATCATATTTTATGCTCTACAATTTCAAGGCCTCCTCTCGACTCTTTGTTTCTTGCATTAATAGTTACTCTAGATGTGCTGAAGGTACCTATTCAAACCAGAATTAACAGCGACCACCAGATAGAATTTTAGAGTAAATTTTCGTTGGAAAAAGTGCTTTTGACCTCTAAAAAACTGTTAAGGTCTATTCAGGGAGACCTAACATATGGTATATTCTCAATCAGCGTGCAATTCCTTTGAAGAATAGCTGGCCAGATGTGGTATAGGATGGTATGTAAGCGTTCACGATTTTCCCTGCTAGGGGCTACTATGCTACTACATGCTACTATGCTACTACATTAATAGATATACCTACACGACATATCGAAAGAGCTGGGACTGGGTGGATTTAATTTCTACAACTTTTTTATCAGACGAAATATAAAGTCGAAAAACGTGTTTTGTTCTGTGGTTTCATGCCAAACCGCGTCAATAATGTATTATTGGTTTTGGAATATGGGGTGTATTCGAAATCAGCATACAATTTCCTTTGAAAATATGTAGAGAGCAGCAGATTGTACAAAAATCCCATTTTTTGGAATTTGTGTGGTTCTTTCCTCTCTCAGATCTGCGTGTGGTTCTCATTTAATCTGGACCGAAATCATGAGGGTCGACCCTTTGAAAACCATCTTAAAAGGAAAACTTTCATGTTCCGTTGATGTCAATCCTTAATCACGGCGAAGTATCGATTTAATTGCTTCAATAGCAAACCTAAACGGGGTTTCAAATATTGTAGTCTAAACATGTTCGAGTTCACCCAACTCATCGCCAACCCTTATGATGTACCTACCACATTCTCCAAGCTATTCCTTCCGCTCGGCCACGGCCGAAGGGATGTGCCCCAGGTGGTGGCCAGGAAAAGGGCGATAGCATCGGGGAATTATAATCATTTTTTCGAAACATATTTGATATTCGGGCGAAGACTTTCCCGAAAAAAAGGACTAAAAAAATCGTCCGAGAAAAGAGGGTGACCAGACCTTTTTTCCCCCCACCTTTCGTCCTCCCAAGTCTAAACATACCGTAAATATGAAATATTCTTTTTTTTTCTGGGCCCGTGTTGAGAGAGGGGTCTTTTTAGCATGTGTTTGTGATATTGGTAGCGGTCAACCCTCTATTTCTGTGGGGATTAGGGAGCCTAGGGTAGGAAAAGGCGGTTTTTGATGCATATGTGAAAACTGGCATAGGGGATATAGAAACTGAGGCAAACTGAAGCTCCGAGGGCGGGAGAGAGTCGATCCCTAATCTCGACCACCCAAAGGGCTTAGCTTTTCAACCCCTATACGAATTGATTCTTTCCATTGTTTTCTTTCGTAGGGAGAAAAACCGTTCGCTCCTCGTTTTTTTCGTGTATCTCTTGTCAGTATTTCGCTTCTGTTCTCTGATACTTTTCGCCCGGAGAACACCTGATCTTACGCCGTTGTTATAAAGTACACGACAGACACGGAATAGCGAATGAAGCTGTTTTTATCCTTTCAACCTCTCTGCTATATCCCTGCGGGAATAGTCTTTTCTTACTAACTAGCTACCCCAATTCAAAGGTCACATTTTCCAATAAAATCAATACTTAAATAATAAAATCAGTCCTACTACTTTTTCCAATCAAATGGACTCTTTCCCTCAATTATTATTTCGTGTTGGGATATTGAAAACCTTGGTACCATAAAAATATCTTGTATGTAACTCATTGAAAGGCTGCGAGTTTCTTTCTTCAACTAGATGGTTGCATTAGAGAGGTACAAACATCGTTCAGATTCCAAGGAAGTGTGAAAGGATGGTACGAAGATGGATGGTCTCTCCCTTGGTCATAGATATTTTTTCGTCCACATTCTTAATAAATTTAAACAAAATCGGTGCTTAGGATTTTTTGGCTGTTTTATGAAAATCCTGAATATAGATATTATAGGTATCGGTTTTTCGATGTATCGTTGAGTGACTTATCGATACCATTGATATATCAGAGAAAGAATATCAATATAAAACGATAGATATTTTGTCACAATATAGGTATCGGTATTTCAAAAATATTGATAAATCATTGTTGGGATGAAACATTGAAACACTAACATCGATGGTGTAAACCATTGGTACCTCCAATGACGATGTTTTAGCGAATTTTCGAGAAAAATGAAGCTGTTTGCAATGGCTTCAAAATGTTAGTAATGCAAATTTTCGACAATTTCCTTCATGGATATTAGTTTCACCACTTTTTCATATTTTTATATATATGTGTCATTCCAGACGATATCCGACCCTGGAATCGAGATAAAAAATCCTAAAAAAATTTAAAATGTCAATAATATCAAGAGAAAGGATGGGCCGTTGGCCAGAAATTTTGGAGTACTCCAAGGGGTCAAATTTTGAAATTTTATAGTCAACAATTTTTGAGGTTTTTGGTGTGATTACCATCTTAAAAATAGGGACATAATATGGTATATTCGGAATCAGCTTGAAATTTCTTTATAAGAATCACCAACCAAATCGGTTAAAGTTATTCTTTGAAAATTCGCTCATCAACTCATGTTGCAAGAATGGAACTTTTTCTCTATCGGCGCTCACCTCCAAATCTTGGTGAACAGGTACCGCGTACCGTCAGCAATGCGTTGATGAAGTTTAGAAGCAATTGGTGATGCATTTGAATGAGATGGGAGATTGAAGAAAAACTCTGCGCTCCTGGCCTCGGCCGGGGGCCAGCCCCCGCCTGCACCCCCGGTTAGTTCTAATACATCAGCCCCAGCGGCTAAAATTAAAAAAATGGAACATGCTTCTACTAGCCTGCTTCATATATGTTGTGTAGTTACCCATCATAATGCCAAGCTGAAAACTCCAACCAACTTTGTTTACCTTCGTACCAGTAGTTCTTAGAATGATGTGGGAGGAGGGGGAAATATGGAACTTGCATTGGTCAGAATTTTGCAATTTGAACCTCAAAATCTGATTTAACGCCCTTTAAAACACCCTGTGTCAATTTTCAGCTTGAAATATCGACTGGTTTGCCCAGAAAATGGGTTGAAAGGGAGCGCGTGACGTCATTTAGGTTCCGCAAAAGGGAGGCCGCCCAGGCAGGCGAGGGATCGGTGACGTCAGTTCGGTTCAAATTACAACCATTCCATTCCATTTCCGGTAACTTTCAATATTCATATTTCTCATTCAGCACCTTTTTGGAAAGCCCTCATTAAGATCTTTCAAATTACAAAATAAAAAATAACCATGAAAGTTGGCCACTGGCAGCATGAGATGTGGTGTGTTGTATATTAAATTCAGAGCTTTTCAACGAGTGGTGAACGATTTTTGTGGGTAAGAAAATGAGGAAGTCATAATACATTGTAGGTACGTGAAAATCTCTAAAATCTTCAGAAATCTGACACAAATTAGCTTGCTTTTCGATCATTATTTGAGAAATATCGATATTTTTCTAAAATCGATGTTCATCGATGATATTGGAGCGATACCTATGTATGATAATATCGACTAAAGCAACGTCCATGGTAAAAACATCGAAGATCGGAACAAAACATCAATTGATGTTCCATCCATAAATCATTGCCATAATATCTACCCAAACCTTGTGAAATTCGGTCGAGCCATTTGGGCTGAGGAAGGTCACACACACAAAAACCGTTCGTCTCTTATTCACTGATAGGTTCAATTTTATGTAGGTACTAAAGGTAGATATTCAGTTCTGTTTTTTAGTCGCATTATGCGTAGATATAGTTACCGATATTTATACCAGTATTTTAGAAGCCGTAAAACCAGCTCCGCTTCACTCCGAAACAATACAAACCACGTTCGTTAAGAATCGATCGTATTCCAGAAGCAATATAAATGGATATTGAGATCCAGCTTGAGAGGGGTAAGGTATTCATCTCGCTTAATCCCCACCCCATGTTCGTTTCCAGAGTGCCCCGTTTGTAAATCTTTGGGTGACTGGATTAGACCTAATCCTAATCCCTTAATAGGTATTTCGCCCTGGCAGAAATGACGCATCGCCACGACGTCCCTGCGTTTTCCCGACAACTCTAACTCAAGCGATGGTGCCAATATGGCCATTAGATTCGGTGACCGTGCCAAGCGCTAAAAGCCCGTAAATAACCCGGAAGACTTTGGAGAGGAAAATCGAGGGTTTCCGAAAAAGGGTTTCATCGAAGAAAAAAGAGGGTTTAACGTCTGAACCACAGCACTATAAAATCCTAAGTGCTCAATAAAACCTCTCAACAGAAAATTCCGTGAAAACCCGATGAAAAACGTTCTACAACTCACAAATTTTTTGTTAGCAAAAACGTCCCAGGGGAGAGTTATATGTAGGTACATTGAAACTAAGAAATAGGGTGTCCCAGCATAATTCGCCAAAATTGGGGGAGGATGCTGCCGACCGCACCACTATTATAGCTCAACCCGTTCGAAGACACGATTTTTAAGAGGTGTTTTTCACACTAAACTCTCATATTTTAACACATTTACCCAATTTTTCATCACTCAACAACTCAATCAACCCATTTATCTAAACCAATAAAACTCATCAACCCAATTTTCCCGCACGTACCTACCTTTTGAGAATGATTTGGAATGTGCGTTACGTTTTTCATACGGATATGGAGTGTGCTGCCCTTTTAAAAGAGCGCCTCAACTAAAATTATCGATTTTTCCGTATTTATGACCTGCTCTTTTCAATAGTGAAATTGACATTTTTAAATTCGATCCGGAAGGGACTGAAATGATTATTATAATAATAAATTAAGGGAGTGAAATAAAAAATGGTCTATTTGGTAGATTTTTTTACTTAATGGAAAACACTCAGCTCTGCATTTAATGCGCCACTCTCTGGCGCTGCTCGTTGCTTACCGACGGTGACGGCTTCAAAATTCAGGGTGAGCCGTTTCTTGCCTTCTTGCTATCCTCGAAATGAACTATTACTTAGTTTAAAAGTGAAACGCCTTACAAGTTAGCTGCGGCGTTTCTCTTCAAAAACTGATAAAAAGCGTCCGAAACGCCTCAGGTACAGTGTTGGGCACTTTGCAATTACTTATGTTCGTGGTTGTAAATCAGGTTTTAATCACTCAATTCCTTTATTGAACCATACCGTTGGAACCGTCCAAGTTTCGGGAATACAGTAGAACCAACCGAAATCAATGAAACATTAGGTATATTTGGAGTCAATAATTACACTTCAAATAAGTAATTAACGCACGTTTCAATTACTGTATTTAAAAAGGTGTCAACTACATAATTGGAGAGTAATTATTTACTCTAATTACATCTAATATATAAAATTCTCGTGTCACAGTTTTCGTTGCCATACTCCTCCGAAACGGCTTGACCGATTTTGATGAAATTTTTTGTGCTTATCCGGTATCTATGAGAATCGGCCAACATCTATTTTTCATCCCCCTAAATGTTAGGGGTAGTCCACCCCTAAAATTTTTTTTTATTTTTTAGACAAAATTTTAAATTTCTATTTTTTTATGATACAACATACAAAAATACATACAATCCTCAATTTTCACCCTTCTACGATCAACCCTTATTTTTTAATAAGGGCTCTGTCCCACTGTCACGCGAGCGAAGCGAGCGTTTGGGATCTGGACAACCAACCGTCTAAAAATCCGGCCGTCTAGAAGTAACCGGCTAGAGATCATTTATATATATGGCAAGACAACGTTTGCCGGGTCAGCTAGTTATGACATAGATTCCCGTTAGATATATTAATTGTATTCTAGATATTCAGGCGGTTCTAACAGTATGGCTTAACATCATGGAAATTGAGTGGTTAGAGCCTGATTAACAACCAAAAACAAAAGTAATTGCAAAATGGCGTTTGCCCAACACCGCTCAGGTATCACTAATCGATGAAATAATCGATTTTTCCCCGATTTGTTTATTGCATTCAATTCAATTGAGGTTCCATTGATTTACCACCAACACTTTGGGTCGTATAAGAATGATCTGGAGTGAAGAGTTTAGTGAATCTAGAAAACCTTGTAGCTCATTTTTGAAAATCGCATTTTTCGATATACGGCGTTCTTCCTTCTATTGGCAGAGTAGTTTTGTACGTAGGTAGCCCCTTTCATTTTGGAAAATCATCAACTAAAAGAACCTTTATTTACAGCTTAAATGTTAAACATGTCAACAACTCATAATTTTCCAAACCTTTCGAAAATCTCCTCCTTTCCACAAATTCACAAATTTTTTTCTAATTCACTTTCAAATTTCTTTCAAATTCTCAAAGTATAAGGGTTTAACGAAAACCCAAAATTTCAATCAGCTTTCTAGCGGTATTCTATAAATTGCAATTTATTATTTCACCCTCTCGACGAGAAAGTGTAGTCTTAAGGCCAAAAAAACGTGGTTAGTTGCGAGCGAATCATACTTCTTAATACATATGTCAAGAGTGTAAAGGAAGTAATGAAGTATGCAAAATTGCAATTTTGAGTAGCGTCTGAAAGCTGATGTGTCATGACCCTGATGAAGATAATAAAATACCAAAAAATAAGTCGGATTGTTCGTAACTGAAGATGAAGAAGCCTAATTTCTGTCCTTTTCATCCACACCCAAATGAATACATTTTTGGGTGAGAAATATCGAATTTGATTAGGTATATAAACGCTCAAGTCACAAGTGTCAGTACTAATTATTGGTTAATCTTTAATCGGCCTGATGTGATAATAATGTTATTTTTCCTGTTTCCAGGCAAGAAGATAGGTATAAAGCAAATCGCCAAAAATTGTTTTACGAAGATAATACCCACTTCAATATCACACTAAGGGCCATTCTCATTACTATGAATGGACCATCTGAATCTCAACAGCCCTTATACACGCAAATGACTCGGTCTATAACATTTTAAGAGGGTTCCGCCGTTATGCCCTGCTATAAGCTCCACAGCCACGCGCCTCGAATCGAAACAGAATGATGTCATTGCGGATCATTGGAGTTTCAACGTCGTATTTCGTCCCATAAAATTTTGTTCCCTGAATATATACGATGTCTAATGAGCCGAAACGGGGCAAAAGGGCCGACCCTTACAGGGAAAATCCGTATGAAGAAATCAATTGAATGGCTAAAAAGGGAAAGTCGACATAAAAACAGGGATGGAGGGGTATAGATCAAAGCTTAGATATTGGTGGTCTAACCAAGGGGTCGGAGGAGCCGGGGATTTACCTTACGGAACTGTTTTATCTCGAACTATAACAGTAAACATCCCCTCCCCCTTTTCTGAAAACCACTCTGGGAAGGTTTTAGGGGTGATACCTTCCCCGTGCTAGGTTAATTCTTACACATGTGGTTCACTCGTAAAGCGCGGGATATTGGAAAGTTTTTGGGATTTATAGAGAGGCCAGAGCTGGAGCTCCCCCACCTGGTAGGTGGTTCATCTAGGCCTTGGCCGGGCATTCATCGGAGTTTATTGTAAGACTTTTCCGACCAGAGAGGTTTACGTTTGTGAGCTGAGCGTCGGATTTTTTTTTTTTTTTTTACCTCGACCAACGTGCAAGCTGAAATGGAAGGAATAAAATCCTTTCATATCTCGAGCCCAATAAAATCGGCCAGCACTAAAAATCAACTTTCAACGAATTTTCGAAGAAAATGTGGCGATTGTAAGTATGAAAATTAATGGGGTATTCAGGTCCGTCATACGGTTTTCAGTTCATGTTACTGTGAAAAGTAAGTAGAGTGGAGGAAGAGGTAATGGGGAACTTGCATGGTTATTTTTTAGTTCATGATTTGGAAGATCTTAATGAGGGCTTTCCAAAAAGGTGCTATATGAGTGGTATCCGATGATTGAAAGTTACCGAAAATGGGTCTTGTAATTTGAACCTAACTGACGTCACCTACCCTTGACCTTGGCCGGCTTGCCGGGGCGGGCGACCGGCGACCCTAAATGGCGTCACGCGCTCCCTTTCAACCCATTTTCTGGGCAAACCAGCCGTATTTTCGATCTGAAAATTGGTACCAGGGGGTTTTGAAGGGCTCTTAAGCAGATTTTGAAGATCAAAATGCAAAATTTCTACCATTGCAAGTTCCCCATTATTGTGTACAATATATAGGTAACAAAAGGAAGGAAATACCAAAGTGATCGATTTCTTCTCTATGTTTGTTTTCCTTTAATTATTGGCTCATTCCCGCTAACATTATGTCTGTTCCAACCATCGGCGATGCAGGTGCAATTAGAAATATATCTTAGCTTCTTCGCAAACTCTTGTCGACAGTTTGTTGATAATTGTGTGCGCAGAAGGCTCTGCGCATCTAAATATTCGAATTGCACCTGCACCGCCACTTGTTAGAGCAGCCCTGTTACTTTATACGTTCTCATTCACTTTTATTGTACTACGTGAGGTTTGTTCCAACTAAATGGTGCTGTTCGAATAATATTCAGTTCGGGAATATACGAATAATCTGAAGGTCGTTCCTCATTGTCAAAATGGAGTTCGATCTTCGCCTTGAACATTTCCAAACATCTTCAAACCGAACATGTTAGTTGGAACAAATCTGACAACATTCTAGTTGAGTGCAACTTGCCCTGGCAGTTACAGTTCTTATCACTCTTATCAGTAAGGTAAGTCGCCCACAGTTCTTATCACCTATATCAGTAAGGTAAGTCACCCACAAACATGGTGGAACAGACAGAAAATATTCCAGTTGAATATTTTCCACGAGAATGTGCGCAGGATCCAGTCAGGTTTGACTTGGAAAAACTTTGGGTACCTATATTATTTTATAGTTAACGTAATTTGGTATGTAATTTAGAAGTTTATGGTCAATGTAATTTATTATTGTAGCACGATCTGGTGTTGGTGAAAGGAAGAGTAGTGCTTTCATGGCTTCGCGCCATTGTTGCCATAATAATAACTATACCGTAATAAGAATAAAGTATATTGAAATCAGTGGATACCTAAGGGTTATCTATATTTGTCATAAATATATGTGTACGTAATAAACCGTTATGTAAGAATTTGCAACGTTTTTCAATTATCCCGATCTTCAATTCCCTATAGAAGGCAGGTCTGCAGGGAAGAGGTGGCGTACGACAGAAATATTAAAACATCGGGTGAAAAATTATATCGACTTCTGCTTCTCCCCGGGACTTTATTAGGCACGGCCGCCCTCTCATCGGAAAGTCCCTTTTTGCCTGGAGAAAAATTAATGAAACAATATCTCAGCCAATAACCTCTTTTGGGGCAACGAAGAGAACAAAAATAATCCACAGCTTTTATTACTATTGGTTCGGGAGAGGGGAGCGAAACGAATCGTGGACGCACAATCTGTTACCGTTTTTATATTCCAATCAACATTATTGGGAGATATTTCTTTCCTTTTTGTGTCTCTTTCTCAATTCGACTTTTTGAGAAAAAAAATGTTTAATGGGAGTAATGGCGTTCTCGATAGGGTGACCCAGCTTTTTCGGTTCCAAAGTTTAGGAAGAAGAAAAAATAATATGGTGAAAAAAAAATAAAGAAATAAATAAAAATTAGGGTTAAATCCGATTACATTTATATAGGAGTTCGTTGTTGGTGTTGCTTGTGTTAGCTCACTTACTGCTCCAAATGAAAGCCATGATCTTAGGCAATTCTTGGTAAGATTTTAGCAGTGGCGGCTGTTGCAGGTTAGGCGTCAGGAAATAAAATTGTATGAGTTTCCCCAGACCAAATTAGTTTATTATATGTGTCAGAGGACTTTTTTACGTTCAGTTTTTCATTTTCCTCGATAGAGTTGCATTAATCAAAAACAACACAACTCTATCTACTATTGAAATAGCTTCATTTTGGATTTACCTCATCAGCCACAACTTTGAAGAGACTAAGGTTCTTCACAAACTAGATCAACCAAGTCCTTTACATCACAAGTGTTTTGGCACACTTGAGAGGTGGAGGAAATGATCTCCTCCTGTATTGGCGTTGGAATTTTGAGTTTTATTGTAATTCCCAAAAGGAAATGAAGGAATGAAACCGTCATAAAAATTGTTCATCTTTGAATATTTAAAGAAAAATAAGCTACATCCCACCAGCCACCACTTTGGGGCCTCTTTGTCTTTGGTTATCTTTTGTTGTAATTCTTCCTCAATGAAACCCGGGTACTTAAATCTTGTGTATAATGTATTGCCTAGCAAAGTGAGTTCCTGTATAGATAGTTGCTTGGAATCCATCCCTCTCATATACCCTCTCTTGAACCAAATCACAATTTTTCAGGAGGAGGAAAAAACTGAATACAGTTTTTGATCACCCTTTGTTTCCCGTTATTCGGTCACTTCTTGCCTTCCGGTAGTCGTCAATACTGAAAAAAAAAAAAAAAAACGCTGCAAATTATTACACAACGGTTTATTATTTTCTGTCTAGATCGACCATCTACAAAGATCTTATTGACATAAAATACCCACCTACCGCGAGGTTCACAATCGTCTCTTGGCGATAATGAGTAGGTACCTTCTAGTAATAATTATTATCGGAGAGTTGTATCATTGTTTCGTAATGAAATTCAGTAACTAAGGAAGCTTCTGAAAGTAA
>JAEMON010000012.1:12637923-12658497 GCA_030264115.1 Lygus lineolaris
TAAGATGGTAATTTACACCAAAAACCTCAAAAACAAGTTTTTAAAGCGATTTTGGGCTATAAATTTTCAAAATTTGACCACTTGGAATACTCCAACAATTCTGGCCAACGAACTCAGCCTTTCTTTTGATATTATTGATATTTTGACATTTTTTGGAATGCGGTCTGAAACGGATTCTCATGAGGATAATTGTCAACAATTTGCATTACTACAATTTTGAAGCCATGCAATAGCTTCATTTTCTTCGAAAATTCGCTAAATTGAATACAAAAACCACGAAAATACTGATATTTGAACCTAAACATTCAAATTTGGACTCATTCGGTCGTGAAAAGAAGAAACACGGAATCTCAAACATTTGGGTACTCCACCCCTAATTTTGTGCGTTCTTTCCACCGATGAAGATTTAGAGAAGCTTATTATCTATTGGTATAAACTAAATTGTAACCTACTAACTAAGGTACTTATTGTATAATGTTGCTGTACAGGTAATAACATAAAAGCGTATAAATGGAGTCTTATCCTATTTTCGGGAGGGGTGAGGAAAGTAAAAAGTAGTATAACTACGCTAATTATTTATCAATATTTCCTCAAAAATTTGACGAGACGGTGTTTTAGAGGGAAAATGAAGGGCTTAATGTATAATTCATTAAAGTGTAGTAATAATGAGTAGCTAAGGGCTGGTTTAGTGTATAATGTTTAGGGCATAAAACAGTCATCAATATGAAAAGGTGGGGTGGAGTTGAGGATCATTAGCACCCCCAGGCAGATTGGGGGGCGGGGCCTGTCGGAGGGCCAACGGGAACCGAGGGGGCGTGGCTTGAAGGGCGCCGAGAGGGGGAAGGGCCCGATGGTGACCCTTCGGTCGGCCCGACAGTCGTTCACCAGAAACGGCCCTGAAATCACGAGAAAAAAACTCCTCCGAGAGGGCAGGCCGAACCGTTGGGGCCTCGAAATTCGTTAATTTTGGTTTCGTCTTGAGAAAAACCGCGCCATGATGGAGTGCGGAGCCCCTTTGGCCGCGCTCCACTCGATGACTGAAATGAAGCCTCACAGCTCGGTGCCGAACCCTCACGGCATCGATCACATTTTGGCGCGGCCGAGTTCCGTCGCGAGCCCCGTGATGAGGTCGCTGCCGCCGGCGGCGCTGACGGCGGCGGCCGCCGCGGCGTCCTACTACAAACACGCGCACCCCCTCAGCGACCTGACGTCGCGGTCGCCGCTGTACTGGCCGGGCCTGCAGGGCCTCGTCGGGAACCCCATGGCCTGGAGGGACCGCCTCGCTAACAGTGAGTACCTTACAGTTTATTACCTCATTAATTACCTCATTAATCATCAACAGGTACTACCTGATCCTATTATAGGTAGGTTTTTCAATACAAAGAAACCGGAGTGAATGAAAAAACGTTATCAATTTCCACGGAAATAATGAGTTACAAAAGTTAAATCGATTTCGACGATTACGCCATCATCATCAACAAACAAATAACTGAAGGTACATCAGAAAGAGCACAGCTTATAATATATAATAACAATAATAATAATAACTCTTTATTTCCATAATAGGAACAATTAATTCCCGCCTAGGAATGGAAATACCTATTTAAAAAAATAACATTAAAAAGAAAAATATTAAAATATCGATTACAAACATTAGGAATTAAATAAAAGATTGGAAAATTTAGGAATTTAATGCCAAAATTGGGAATGAATTGGAAGCTTAAAAAACTATTATAATAATAGTAGTCTAACATTTGACGGGACGGTGTGCTATATAGTCATATAAATAGCAAAATAGTCACAAGAGATAGGGAAATTTAATCCC
The DNA here is from genome assembly GCA_030264115.1 of Lygus lineolaris. Taxonomy (NCBI): domain Eukaryota; kingdom Metazoa; phylum Arthropoda; class Insecta; order Hemiptera; family Miridae; genus Lygus; species Lygus lineolaris. The sequence continues at coordinate 12,639,749 of JAEMON010000012.1, forward strand.
ATTTGGTCGACAAAAGTGAAGGGGCTGAGAGGAATAACCAAACACGTGCAAGCAAAGTGAAAGGGTTCGAAGGGAACTTCAATCCTATTGGCTGAGGAGGAATAACCAATGCGAATCAAGGGCAGACATAGTGAAAGGGGTCTCAAACAGTGGTGAGGGTGACATTATGAAAAGGGGGCAAAACCGAGCTATTGCAGGAATAAACCTATTAATGATGAAATATGATTTGGGATTACTTCATTCAAACATTTATTTACCAGACAGAAATCGGTTAAAATGATTGAAAATTCGCTCATAAACTCATGTTGCATGCATGTGACTTTTCCAAGTATATTCTACATGCCTACTTTTGGACCAAAATGCAGAAATTCTACAAACAGTATATTTTTTTGTCAGATCAAAACTAAAGTTACCTATGATTGGATTCACTGGCAAAAGCATTATAACTGAAATCATTTTCATGTTCTCCAATTCTTTCCTAAATTTCCTAATAGTTTGACCACAACTCTCAAGCCCACATGAACATTGTAATTTGTAAACCCCACTTTTGTCCTGAACTTTAATTCTATCTTCCCCACAACTTCGACTTTCCAAGTCAAATTCAGAATTTTCCATTTTGAATTCAGAATTTTCAATTTTGTCTTCAAAATTTCATATAATAAATAGGTTCCCATTGACAAGAAATCCAAAATTAGAATGGAAAATTCAAAATTTGGTTTGGACAATTCTAAACTCAATTTTGAAAACTCCGAATTGCACACATGAAGCATTCCCCAATTAATTACCTCATTAATCATCAATAGTAATCATCAATACTACCTGATCCTGGTATAAAGGTGGGTTTTCCGAATCAAATTCAGAATTTTCAATTTTTTTTTTTATTCGAAATTTCATAGAATGAATGAAGGGTCAAGTAACGTGGTAAGTAACTTTTTTTTAAGAAATGCAGATAGTCGTACGTTGGATTCAGTACAAAAACTCAATTTTTTAACCCTAGAATGGTACCTACTCTGGAGTTACTACCGCTCACGTATATTCGACAAACCTCCCTGAAAAATTGATTTAAATAGCCGTTTCCATCTCTATTAACAGGAAAATTCCAAATAACAAGGTTCTCAATGAACAAAAGTATAATTTTTCAACTCATGGAATACTAATAAGTGAAAATCTTTAGGTACGTAATCATTTTTCCACAGCATTCTTAGCTCCTTTTTTTGGACTTTATACCTATAAGATTTATGGAACACAAAAAAATATAATTTAAAAACTTCAATTTTTTCGCTTCACTATGACTGAGGGGAGGCACTCTTAGAGTCTCAAGCCCCTGCAGCGCTCCTAGCGGTCACCACATGAAAATGAAATTGGACACACGTCGAATCGACGTATAAGTACCCTTCTAGGGTTAAGGGCGTCTGAGAACTGGGAAAAAACCACGTAAGAGTTAAGATATTCGCCTTCAAAGTTTCGCTGTAAGGGGAAAGAACTAAGTAAGTCCGAGAGTAAGGGGAAAGATAATATCAGGTAAGTCATTGATTCCTGCCCACAGCCCACGAAGGTCAGGCAAAATATAGAGATATATAGGTACCTATATACGTAATATATATCCAAAATAAATATTACGAAAATATAGAAAAAAGTCCCATTCACGCAGCATGAGTTGATGAGCGAATTTTCAAAGAACCATTCTAACAAATTTGGTGCGTGATTCTTATAGGAAATTTCACGCTGATTCCGAATATACCATAATGTTCCTATGTTTGAGATGGTAATTCACACGAAAAAACCTAAAAAAAAACAGGTTTTTCAGCGATTTTTGACACTAAATGTTCAAAATTTGGCGCCTTGGAGTACTCCAACAATTCTGGCCAACGAACTTGAACTTTCTTTTGATATTATCGACATTTTAAAATTTTTTTTGGATTTTTTATCTCGATCCCACGGGCAGATATCATCTGGAGTGACTGGCATATATATATACATACAAAAAAATGTTAAATTTCAGGAATCGTTTTAGAATAGTCTGAAACGGGTTTCCATGAAGAAAATTTCCAAAAATCTTCATTACAAAAATTTTGAAGATTCGCTGAAAGATAGTTTATAAAGAAAATTTAGATATCATGCCGATACAAGTCCTAATTTCATGTGACTTACACGGTTTCTTCCCCTTGCGAAGGGAGGTTTGGAGAATTTTATTCAATTCCCCACTACTTAAGCCGTCAGCAATATGCTTAAATCTCTAATTTTACTTTTTTATACAGAACTATTACAGTTTATTCAAAAACCTCATTTTTAAACACACAAAAATAGTTACTATAAAGTTTTAAACAGTAAATTGAGTTTTTCTAAGTTTTACAAAAAAGTGACTTTACCACGTGCTTTCCCCTGACCTTTCAAATGCCTATTGACAAGAAATCTAAAATTAGAATGGAAAATTCTGAATAATTTGGTTTGGAAAATTCTAAACTCGATTTTAAAAACTCTGAATTTGATATGAAGCCAGCCATGAAGCATGTCCTAGTGAACCAATTTTAAAATAACTGCTCTAGGTAGGGTAGGGAAGAAGTCAACTAAAACGTATCCCTATTTAGCCCTTAGTGTGTATACAGTGTCTGACAGACACCTATGGAAGTTCATTCATGCTGTTGGGCAGGATAGGTCCTACTGGCTACCCCCACACTCTCAGTACCTCTCGCCCCACATCTCCAGAGTGTGAAGCAACGTTCTGTTCAGTTCCAGACGTGAATTGTGAAGGTCAGTGCGCGATTTTGTGCAACTCGCAGTGTCTATTGGACACTCTATACCCTCCCACCATGAGCAAGGTGAGTGCCCCTCAGACACCGTATACCCTCCCACCAGGTGTAAGTGCGTTATTCACATTCTGATAATCTTCAGTTTTTTGTTTCTTCACAGAAGTTTGAGTTTTTGAGTCCACAACGTGATTACGCACGTAAATACGTTTTGTATTTACATTTTATATTTTTTCCTCGACCTGGTGGATTCTAGTAACCCTGAGTCTCATTCTGGAACTCGGTCGGGAAAAGGGTAACAATAACCATCATCTCTACCTTGCCATGAATCTGCTACCATCCCTATTTCCTCCTTCATTCCAACAATTATAGGACGATCATATCCAAAAACCCAATCATCCCGATACAATTTCAACCAAAAAATCATGACAAAACTCTCAAATTCAGAAAATAAGGAGCTCCATGACAGCCCCTCAAAAAACCTTTATTTGGGCCTTTTTCAGTAGGTGTCCACCTAAACATCATTATAACATTGGACTGGAGTGTAAGTATTTTGAACAAAATCATTAGGTGTAATTCAAACTTCAAGTAATTGAGAGTCTCTCAACTAACTCTGAGTCTCATTCTGGAACTCGGTCGGGAAAAGGGTAACAAGAACCATCTCTACCTAGCCATGAATCTGCTACCATCCCTATTTCCTCCTTCATTCCAACAATATAGGACGATCATATCCAAAAACCCAATCATCCCGATATAATTTCAACCAAAAAATCATGACAAAACTCTCAAATCCAGAAAATAAGGAGCTCCATGACAGCCCCTCAAAAAACCTTATTGGGCCTTTTTCAGTAGGTAGGTGTCAACCTAAACATCATTATAACATTGGACTGGAGTGTAAGTATTTTGAACAAAATCATTATAATTCAAACTTCAAGCAATTGAGAGTTACCAATAAGAATATTTCAGGTACCGTTCCTTTTCTCCAAGTATTCGGACTTCAGTGAATTCCGAGTTTTGATTTCGATTTCAAACAGTTATCAAGTTATTTTTGTTCCTGTTCATTTTTTACAAATACAGAAAACTTTACTTGCGTTTTTCAATCAACTTCGGTAACCCCTCCTCAATCATAGTTTAAAAAATCGAGGTAGGCAACGAAGAAAGTCAACTGATGGGAAGGTGGGTGTCTGAGAGACACTGTATACCCTCCAACTCAATTTTGCGTGTATACACACTGAGGGTTAAGTGGGCGGTAGGTAAATAGGTAGGTTTCCCAAGTCAAATGTAGAATTTTCCAAACCGAATTCATAGTTTCTTGAACCAAAATCAGAACTTTTCAAACCAAATTAAAAATTTTTAATTTCGTATTCAAATTTTTTTTCAAAATATTAAAAACATGAATGTAAATCTGAATTTTGAAGTGGAAAGTTCTGTGGGGTTTTGGGATAATTCTGAATTTGCCTTGAAAAACCTATAGCTTCCTCACTTTGAAGCATGGACTATAAGAATCAGTTAGTACTTAAGGTAAGTTATGTACTTAGTGAAAGTTGTACTGAAATCGGTGGGCTACTTCGAGTTATGCTTATGAAATACAAATTTCAAGTTTGTGCATGAGGAGTAGCCATTAATGATCTAATTGTTCCGAAATTAATATAAACAATCGTCTAGGCCAGCCCCCAACCACCCTCCGAATTTGAGAGAATTTGCTCATGCGCGCGCAATGAAATTGATAGGGGACTTTCTTGGGACTTAACCACACAATCCCTTAAAATTTAACCGAAAATGGTCCAGTGGTTCGGGAGCTTTGACTGTGACAACCAAAAATTACAAGTTTGCGCTTGCTCAGTGGCTTTTACTGATCCAATCGTGACACAATATCTAAAAATATCGTCAAAATCGGACTGAAATTTCCTACAGCTTGGTCCGGGACGAATGGAATCGCCACAGACAGACAGACACGGAACCCAAAAATGTTCAGGAAGATTTGAAACACGAAAACAAGTGGAAATTTTGGTTTCGGGGGACAAAACACTTTTGACTTCTCGTACGAACATGAGGCTTTCTTACCTCCGGTATTTAGGAAGCAAAATATATCCTTTAAAATCTAAAAAGTTACAGCCATGTTAGCATGATTGGTGAGCGAATTTTCAATGAACCATTTTACCCTATTTTAAAGATTTTTTGAAATTTGGAAATTCTTATTAAGTATACCTGGTGGGTTATTCTTGTAGGAAATTGTGGGGAATTGCTGTTATTGTTCCTTTAGGTTCCTTTATAATATGTATAGATGATACTTTTAACCAATAAACTAAAAAAACGCGTTTTTATAAAACTTTTGGACCTTGTTTCGACATTTGCTCCTTAAAAATGCCCTAAAAAATGCTGGCCTATACGAACTCGCATTCTTCCTTCTGATATTTTGGTACTGCTATTTTTTTTTTTTTTTTTGATTTTTTTAAGCCTATATAGGTAACCTTACCGTAGTGTAGTACCTAATCGTCTGGAGTGACTCGTGCACACATAATGATAGATAGTTACATTAAAAAAGTTTAAAATTCAGGAATGGTAGGATAAAATTTGCAAAAAATTTGCATTCCTGCCAACAATTTTGGACTCATTGCAGTCTTGTAGTGACGCTAATAACAAAAAATAACAAGGATGGAGGGTTTGGTTACCTATACGTTATCTTTATTCCTTTCTCATTCAAACCTTTTTCCGAAGCAAAATTCACCGGCCCACTATTAGTTCCATAATGAAGGTATACCTACTTAGTTACATAATAACGCCAGTCCTCGCTTATGTGTATTTGGGTCAATCCCTTCCCCGTGTATCGCCTAAAACGCTTTAGCGTTAACCGTCCACGCTAAACACATCGGCCTGCCGTCCGTTTTCCCCTCCCCGAAACTGATGGGCGATGATTGATGAATGACCAATGATCGATCACCGTCCTGTCCGCAAAAGGGGGGTGAAAACCGCATCCCCTCTCCACCGAGAGTTTTCATCCCTTCCTTATGCATTCACCCTAATCTCTTTTTCATGTTCAACTACATGTTCATTTTAAAAACACTCCCCCTCTCCTCTCATTTCACTGGCGACAGTTGTTCGACGATCGCCCAGAATTAATATCAACGAACGAATGACGGTCACACGAGAAAAAAATCCCTATTGTGTTTTGAAGTCTGTTCCTCCTATACTTAATTTGCAATACTTCTCCTGATGGCAATTTAATCCATATACACTAATTTGGGCTATGATGGATTCACATGATTGGAAACGGGTGAGTTTTAGCTATTTTTTTGAGGTTTTTGGTGTAAATTATCATCTTAAACAATGGAACATATAGACTATGGTATATTAGTAAGGTGACCAGATTTTGGGATTCTCAAAACGGGACTCCCAATTCCGGGGATTACTGGATTTTTTTAAAGATTAATAGCAAATTTGTCGATTTTTAGCAAAAGAGAAGTTTTAAGCTTCATGCCTATTAGATTTTTCTTCTTTATTTCCATGTTTGGTCCAGAGTTGGTTATTTTAACTTTTGAGATTCTATACAGCCCTTTGTAATAGGGTTAAGAAGCTACCTATTTAAAAAAAACTGTAGTAAATCATAGTCAAACAGCTTACAACAACGAAATAATATGTTATTCAGTAACTTAACATTATCAAAACAATTAGACATAGGTAGACTTGAGAAAATGAGATATTGTCGTAAAAACTGGACTTTAGTGTTTACTTTCATACTTTTCTGGTGAATGAATCTTTTTCAAAATATCAGGCTTTTGTTTGATGACGACCGAAGCTTTATCAGACAATGAAAATTAGGAAGCAAACTCGATCCTGTCAAAATTATTACAATCTCTCATAGTTTTTAAAAGTCAAAAGTAATGAATTTTAAAGTTTGATGTCAAATAGCCTATTTCGATTGAACTATTATACTCATGAAAGTGCATACGGGACCAAATATTGGTAAAACGGGACAAATAAGCGTCCCAAGTGGATATGTTGGGATAACGGGACGAGTCCCCATAAAACGGGACGTCTGATCACCTTAATTATGAGGGGCATCCGATGGCCGAAGACTGTGCGGCGATGAAGCTCCTGACACTTTTGATGTCATATGGTAGGGTCAACGTTTTATGGCCGAACTACCTATACGGTTGGTGTTTTGAACTGTAAATCGGGTGCAAGAAATTTTGAGGCCGAAATCCGATTTTCAGGTTATTACTTGCATCTTGGACACACAGGAGTTCGTAAATAATTTCGGGGCGGTTCAGTTTCGAGTGAATACGAACCACCAAACCATATTTATGGAGAACCACAAGTCTAGTTTAGGTCCCTATAGCTTACTAGGTATATTTTGATCCACTAGAGTGACAGAATATGATGACTATAATGGTCTCACCAGGTGACTTGGTCCCACAATATATCAAGGACTGGGATTGGCCGCATTCGACGAAGAATTTGATTTTTTTACAAGTTTCCTTATGGACGAAATTTTGTCTGCTGTGCTTTTAAGGCTGTCTAGAGAACTATAAGTTAAAAATGCTGCAAATTATTAACAACAGTTTATTATTTTCCATATAGATCACCCATCTGTAAAGATACAATTTGTGTATTGTAAGTACCTAGCCTAACCATAACGCGAGGTTCACAATTCGTCGAGCATAGGTACAATCAATATAATATATTATGTATAGATACATATTATGAATGTACATATCTACCTGAAAATTATTGTTATTATCCGAGAATTGTAGTAGTAGGTCTTTCGTAACGTTACTGAGTACCTAACTAAGGAAGGTTATAAAAGTGAACAAGAAACTCGACTCGGTGAAATCAGAAAAATGTTGCATTTAATCACCTGATCAAAAGTTCCATTCATGCAGCATGAATTGATGAGCGAATTTTCAAAGAATCATTTTAACCGATTTGGTGGGTGATTCTTATAGGAAATTTCACGCTGTTTCCGGATACACTACATAGGTATATACCGGTGTTCCTATGTTTACGATGGTAATTAACACCAAAAACCTTAAAAAACACGTTTTTTTGAAGCGATTTTTGACTCCAAATTTTCAAAATTTCACCCCTTGGAGTACTGAAAAAATTCTGCCCTAGGAACTCATCCTTTCTTTTGATATTATTGACAAAAAAATTTTTTTTATATTTTTTATATCGATTCGAGTGACACATGAAAAATGTTAAATTTCAAGAATCGTTTTAGAATGGCCTGTAACAGATTTCCATGAAGACAATTTTCAAAAACTTGCATTACTAAAATTTTTGAACCCATTGCAATAGCTTCATTTTCTTCGAAAATTCGGTAAAAGCGAAATCGGCCTACTCGGAGGATTTGCGATTCACACTCGTGTTTCGGCTCTTCTTTCGTTCGACCCTTGAGCCCTTACAGAGAACGAACAGAGGGTGGGGGTTAACTTTTTTGTTTCATTATTAAAAATAATGAACCAAAAATTCTTTTTTCTGAACCAGGTGGCCGTACTGACAACTTTTGATTCGATCTTGGATCCAGCAATCAAACACACTACACGAACCCATCTCACGCGACATGACGAAGGGTTTTTTGGTTGGTTTTAATTATAGAATTAAAGCCCGCAATAAAGCACGAAATGGGACGTTACAAAGGATGTGGTCAAGTAATTTATGACCTAACGTTCACCGAATAATGACACAAATCCGAACAAGTCACAAAAAAATTTATTATCTTCTAAACGAGGCGAGAAAACCTTTAAAATTGTTTGAAACGATACCAGAGGGTTGGAGTCTATTATAGCTTCGTGTTAATTATTAGTTCTGGAGGTACTACATCGCGCTTTATTTCACAGGTGTGCGGTTTTTATTATTTCAATTTCATGTTTTATTTTTCGTTTTAACGACGGAGAGGAGGTTCATCAAACTGGAGGGCCTATCGTGTTGAAGGAATGCGCTTTCGTGAAGGGCCTATTTGTTGAGGAGATCGTAAAAGCTGGGAAGGAACAAGAATTGACGCCACTTAAAACGTTGTAAAACGCCAGCTAAAACGGATGACAAGGCTTTAAATTACAAGGGAAAGACGGAGGTATGGAAAGTTGGTGTTATATCCGTCGTTCGGTGTTCTGTTACGCCTAATGGTTTCAATTTCCATGTAGTGGCTTAACTTTCTGTAGTTTTAGCGAATTTTCGAAGAATGAAGAAGGTCTTAAATAAGAAGTGTCAAGCTGATCTCATAAAATATTACCATATACCGTATACCTATACATTTGTTAAAGAATGGATGTAAATATCAACTTATAGGTCATTTAGAGGTTTTTGAAGAAAAAAACGATTTTTTGATTTGTCGAAAAAAAAATCAGGTCTCCCCGAAAATTTTCCTGAAAATCTTCCATTTTTAGTATGTAATCGAAAAACCAACATCCACGCGTTATCTGGTGTTCAAGAAACATTAAAAACATGCATCATACTTGGTAGTGTAATACACTCTAAATACTCGATTTTTTGCTTTTAGTGCACATCTGGATCGTATCTGTGCACGTTTTTGTCCACTCATAATTTTGAGTGATAGACCATTTTTTCATAAAATTTTGAGTGGAATCCGAATTTTCTATAAAAATAAGAGGGTTTCAATTTGAAAAAAAAAAAAAAAACGACGTTGGTGTGTGTTGCGCACATGAGGTGCAGTCATTGAGAACAGCATAGTTGGATGTAGAATCAAAATAGTAAATACAGGTTTTCGCTTCTTTTCAAAAACCTCTGAAATAATTAAATTAAAATTGATATAATTTCAAATAAAAACAGCCTACAGGGTGCAGGATGCATCTAACATGACTGTCGAAACTTCAGTGATCGATTTTACAGGTCATTTCCAACAAAAAGTGTCTCTTGAAGTTTTTTAAGCCCCTTGTTTCGTGAGTTTTTTGATTTTATATAAGATTTTATTTCCTTTTTCGACGTTACGTCTTTAAAACATCTAACAACAGTCACAACTCCCTTAATTGGCAGTGTAAAATTAAAAATGACGACATCGTTGGAAAGAGCGTTAAATTTCCTATTTCCTTGATGTCAGATCAAAATGCTTTTGGAGGAATTGGAGGATGAAAATTATGCCTGAAAAGTACATTTTGTCAATACCAGGAAATTGTCTGTTTTTCCAAACACTAATAATTAGGTATGCTTCTCAACAGTAGCCCTGAAAACTGAGCAAAAGCCTCACCACTCCGACGGTGTGGTTGTTAGCTAATTTTCGAAGGAAATGAAGCTATTGCAATTGCTTCAAAATTTTGGTATTGCAAATTTTTGAAGATTTTCGCCATAGAAATCCGTTTCACACCATTCTAAAACAATTCCCGAATTTTAACAGTTTTTTATATGTATATAAGTAATATGATGTGTCACTCCAGACGATATCCGACCCTGGAATCGGAACAAAAAATCCAAAGAAATTTTAAAATGTCAATAATATAAAAAAAGGATGAGTTCGTTGGCCCGAATTTTTAGAGTACTCAAAGGGGTCAAATTAAGAGAATATAGTCAAAAATCGCTAAAAAACGATTTTTTGAGGTTTTTGGAGTAAATTACCATCTTGAACATAGGAACATATGGTATATTCGGAATCAGAGTGAAATTTCTTATAAGAATCACCCACCAAATCGGTTAAAATTATTCTTTGAAAATTCGCTCATCAACTCGTGCCATGAATGTAACTTTTTTCCATTGAAAGTTTTTCTTGCCCCTTCTGTCCCTTTCGCCTCTTATAAATTCCCCCGGGTATTCCGGGTACGTCTTGTTGAACTCGTGTCCCAAATCGTGATTTTCAGACTCACTATCCCATTCTCAACGATTTTTGACGGTAGGTCTCGGAAGCACTTTAGTTGATTCGTCCCATCACGACGTTCTATACTAATCCAATTGCCCCCCGACTCAATTACCGTTTTTCCTTCACATGATTCATACTAAACTGCGATGAAGGGGTGGTTAGAGGGGGGGTTCGCCTACTGTGCTTCAACTATAGGCCACAGATGATTTGTGGGGGACACCAAAGTCGCCCTTCTGCCTCTCCCCGTCACAACGTACGGATTTATTGAACAAACTTCCCCGACAACAGCGGGCAGAAGGGGTTTAGCCAGTAATTAAAACGGGTCCAAGAGGGTGGGAGGTAATTTATTTTTGATTCCCAAAGCGGCCATGCGTCTGCGGCAAATTTACTACCTTCTTCATATGGACACGAGAATTTCAATTGATCATGAATTTATTAGGGATTTAAATAACTGGGCTTAGGATTTGAGTAAGCCATATTACGCTGAAGCCTCAAAATATACTAACTCGTATAATCTTTCCCTCGAGGCTTTCAAGGTGGGAGAAATTTGTCAAAATCAGGATGAAGGAAACTCGTATTGGGAATGCAAAATCGGTCGCCAACAATCAATTTTGAAAATCGTTTCTCAATCGAAGGCTAAAAATCGATTGCACCAATTAATCAGATGAAAAAATCGATTTTCAAGAAACTTATTTAATTTTGTTTAATAAAAAAAAAAAATAAATTAGGTGAATGTGAATGTTTTGTTAGTTTGGTATTTTACCTATCTAAATTTGGTAGGTTTTTATTTATTTACAATTCATTTTTTTATTTCTTTTAAACAAAAATAATGGAAATGTCAATGGGAGTACGAAAAACAAAATTATAACGGTGGGGTCATTCAAGAATTTAAAAACTTGCTTGGTTCAATATTTTATTCATCGAAAATGTCGAGGCTTCAGACAAAACCAAGAGAAAATCTTATTTTATATACTACCTACCTATCTAAAAAAAAAAAAAAAACACATCAAGAACGACGTACAAAAGTTGTGTAAAATATTTACATGCTCTGCTCGGATTTACTCCAACAAATTTATGCGCTCTTACAGCAAGAAGCACTCAAAATACAAAGATTGGGGGTCGATAACTCTATGCATCGCAGTAGGTGCAGTATTTTGCCAATGTCTCGATCACTTCATGCGTCGATAGCTCTATGTATCAGTACAGTCTTTTGTGCCAATGTGTGGATCACTTCTTCCGTCGATATTTCTATATATGTGTCAATACATTCTTGTGCCAATGTGTCGATCACTTTTTCCGTCGATAGCTCTGAGTCAATACATTCTTGTGCCAATGTGTGGATCCCTTCTTCCGTCGATAACTCAATGCATCAATACAGTCTTGTGCCAATGTCTCAATCACTTCTTGCATCGATAACTTCATGCTTCAGTACAGTATTGTGACAATGTCTCGATCACTTCATGCTTCGATAGCTCTATGTGTCAATACATTCTTGTGCCAATGTGTCGATTACTCCTTACGTCGATAACTCTACAGGTCATTACATTCTTGCACCAATGTGTCGATCACTTCTTCCGTCGATAACTCTCTATAGTTCATTACATTCTTGTGCCAATGTGTCGGCCACTTTTAGCACCGATAACTCTACGTGTTATTCGTAAGTCGGTGGGTTGAACACTTCATTATTTATAACACTCGGACTCTCTTGTCAATCACTTCACAGTTCTCACCACGACATGCCGACCACTTCTTGTGGCTACTCTAGACCAGATTTCCCTCATTTTTTCATTTTATTGGACACGAACCCTCGTAACCAACACTTTGAGGGGACGAAACCCGAACCTTATGAAAAACACCCATATTTCATCCGTCGGTTTCCAATAAAACCCCGAAGGAAAATAGAAGGGAAAAAGAGGTGGTCATTTTTCGATAAGAAAATCCGACGAGGTCATTTTTCGTAGGTCCCTCGTTTTTATGAACAAACACGCACACACGAGTGTGGAAACTGGGAACACACCTCAGTCGTGTATCATCGAGCGATAATTATTATCGGAGTGACAAATGTTTTCCTTTTACATCCGGAAAGGGTGTTGCCTGGACGAGGGGAGGTTTTGATGAGGGTGGCGCCTCACGGAGTGGGCGGGACTTTGGGGTTTCGCAAGCTGACGCCAAGGCTACCCTCCGCCTAGGCTACCCTCAGCCAAGGCTGCCTCCTCCCGTCAAGACTGCCACTGATTCAAGAAGGAATTTCGCTCAGTGTTGCCAGATGTCGGTATTATCCCTAACTGGTGAGAGATTCTTAGGAAATGGGGAATTATCGTGTATGAGAAAATTACATTTTTTCTGCCTTTGTATTGTTATTTGGAATAAAATAACACTTCCAGTGCAAAGAAAGAAAAAATTGATGGTATGGGTGTGGAGAAAACTTGGAATAAAATCTCAGCTGTTGGCTCTTGAGAAACCCTTTCCTACGTCACACTAAAATAACTGAACCGAGAAAGAATGCACTGAGATCGCATTGAGAGCATTAAAAATAGGAATAATTCAAACAATTAACTAAACATTAATTAATAATAATTAATAATAATTAATAATTAAATAATTCAATCAATTTATTAATTATGTAAATTCTATTCCCACTAATCAGGAGCCCAAACAGTGATGGGCTTTGTGTTTCGTTTTGTTTGGTTGGCATCTTGGACTGAAAGGGCCAATGACAGACGACTACCTTTTCAACGTCACTTTCCCGGCAAATTACAATAATAAATTAATATTTCAATAAATTTTCTAAAACTACAGATACACTATTTTTTCCGTACCTACGTCTTCATTATTGTTTCTCTTGAGTCATTATCTTTCAGAAAACAAATTAAATAAAATTGATGATAATTCCCCATTCAGCGCTGATTCCGAATATATCATACGTTTCTATGTTTAAGATGGTAATTTACACCAAAAATCTCAAAGAACGAGTTTTTTGACCATTCATTCTCAAAATTTGACCCCTTAGAGTAATCCAAAAATTCTGGCCAACGAACACATCCCATCTTCTGTAATTATTGACCTTTTGAATTTTTTTTAGGTCAATCCTAGGGTCAGATAATGTAGGTATCGACATACATAAAACATTGGGAACCTTGGGAACTTTTGGAATCTTTTTATAACAGCCCGAACTGGATTCGAAAGGAGATAATCAAAAATTTGCATAACTTAGATCATCAGGACATTGCAATAATTAAATTTTCGTAGAAAATTCGGAAAAAAGGACTTGTGGATTTTCCGGTGAAACACCCTTGAAACTTAGGAATTCTTCAGATGTTGAATAGCATGTTCTTGCTATTGAATGCACTCATTTGACTAAAATAAAATTTAGGACTTCATTAATTAAAAATTCATACAAACTTTCCCTGAGTTTCTTCAGGCTGCAGTGGTCATGGATATTTTATTGATATCTGTAGCTGTAATACAGTATTTTTCAATTGAAGTCACCTTATAGGTATTTGGAAAAAAACCTTTTTCAAATTGATCTAAACCTTTTTCCACTTAAATTAAACCTTTTTCCAATTGAATTAAACTCTTTTTTAATTCCATTGAGAAAAGTTTTAGTTCAATTCGAAAAAGGTTTTCATTTGAGAAAAAGTTTAATTCAATTGGAGAAAGTTTCAATACAATTGGAAAATACCTACTACATATTATGAGGTTGAGATTGACGAAAGATGACGAAGCTGCAGAGAAGTGTTCCCAGGAAAATTGTTCATTAAAGTCAAATGTTGGGAGTGGACGAAGAATAGGCTTGCACAGATTAGTAGTTTGCTGAATTTCAGCGTTCAAACAGTAAAAAAATTCCAAAATAGGTGGTTATGTCTCCTACCTATATTTTAAATGCCTTTAGATCAAGTATGACCATAGTTTTCCAGAGTTATTGCATGAGACTACTTGAAGTGCAACGTTTAATTGAGAGTAATTATTTGTTGGTTAAAATCGTCAAAAACGATTGATTTTCTCGATGCGACAAGGATTTTGTAGGGGAAAATAGGGATTTTCTCGGCTATCCGTCGAAACTTTCCCTCTGAGGCAAATGGCAACACTGAAAAACGGGGGGGAAACCGTAAAAACCGCTTTCGACGATGTGGTTTTTTCCCCCTAAAAGAGGGAGGACTACGGTGGGGATTCCCCCAGACTGCCGTAGACTACAAAGATGTCGGGCTTTAAGGGTGTTGTAATTACGACTTGATGACTTTCTTAATTGTGCCGTCACGACCGCGAGTCATCTCGCCCTACTGCATGAGTCATCTTTTCACGATCAAAGTCAAAACGTTAAATAAAGCTAATAAAATCGAGATTTTAACTCAAAACTGTATGTTTAGTTTCATGAAATTGTTCAAGTAGATAGTGGATCTATCGTAAAAAGATTCTAAAGGTTAATTATTGCAAATAATAAACAAAAACACAATGCATTTTCATAAATCTAGTAAGACTAAATGCACTAATTTTCAATGGACTAATCAAATTTCAGCAATTATTTTGACAATTTCAACCGATTTTTATAGCAGTCACGACTTATCAATTTGAATTATTTTATGGGCGATTTTGATGGTGATATTTCCATATTGAGCTCCTTACTAAATAACAGCATCCGTCAATGTTATTTATTCATACAAATTCCAACCATTCCTATCTCCCTGAAAACCCTAAATTGGGAGTTTTCTTGCGTTATTCCAATTTGTATATTCTTCCTGATATTTTTAAAGGCCTGATTTGGTCAGGAGTAACACAATCATGTTCAGGGTGTCCCAGCTATTACTTACCACCTACTTATTTCCTGAATCTACGGAATAAAAAACCCTCTCATAACGTCATTCTTCGTGAGTTTTTCGTTGATTTCAAAAACGAAATTATAGCGCATATGCGCGCGCGAAAACTGTGCTTACCTCCTTCTAACTTTGTGTTTCAATTGAAAACCCCACTTTTTATTGCAGATTTATATTCTACGTGAAATTGCATAGACAAATTGAAGACGAAGAGAGTTCTGAGAGTTCTTCATCGAATGAGACCAACGCCCGATCACCAACTCTGTAGCCATGATTTACGGTGTTTTTTCAAAGTTTTCGTTTATGTTGACTGAGAAAGGTACCTAATCTTTGAAAAAATCAACGAAAATCATGATGGCTACGTACATTCTTCAAGATCATGGCTGATGTGTTGTGAGCTGGCGTTGGTCTCATTCGATCCAAATCTCTCAGGCCTCCATCTTTTCTTTCATACAAAACAATTTTGGGTAGTTCTATTGGTCAAATTATTCTATTGGAGAAGTTTGAGGGTTTTTCAGGAATATATCGCACCTAATTAGCTATTTTAGGTATAAGAAATATATTATGGTATAATTCGGAAGCGTAAAATTTCATGGACAATTAACGCGTCACTCGATTTGATAATGTGCGCGAAATCGCGCAAAATGTGCTTAAAACGTGAAACTCCATCTGTGTGGATGTATTTACCACACGTGATACATAGTATTGGCGTATTTTTTTTTCTATTTTCACGCTTAATCACGTGGTGGTGTCAGTTTTTCGAGGTCAAAATAGGTACTAGTTTGACGAATTGTACCAGGATCCACCAGTCTTCGAGAAAATCATGCGCAACTCGAACAAATGGATACCACCACATGATTCTTAATAATAATTGAATACGTCAGTTTAACACGTTTTACGCATATTTTAGTGCGTATTTGCGCTAAATTCGAGGGATGGAAATTTTTCCAAAAATTTATTATTTCATAATTAACTCCCTACAAAATTCACGATTTTGACCAATATAACTGCTCGAAATTGTTTTTGTATACCTACAATCAAAGTTGAAGACCTGAGTGTTCTGCGTCGAATGAGACCAACTCCAGCTCACCAATACCATAGCCATGATGTTGGTGGTTTTACAAAGTTTTTCTTTTTCAGGTTGATATTTTTTTTCGTCCTCGAATATAAAGGTTCGGTATTGAAAATAATAAACCAAGAGGTGATTTATTTTTCAAAATGTTGTCCAAACTCACAAACATCAACACGATCTAGAATCAACATGACATTTTGTTGACGTTTTTTCCACGTTTTGGTTCCAATCTTTGAGTACCTATCTTGACAGTTTTTAGTAATCAGTATTATAGTTTTCTAAGAACCAGTGTTGATGGACTGTTTGTGGAAAACCGTTCTAAAAGAACTTTCTAAGTTTCCATGAACCGGCCGAGCGGCCATCCCGATTTTTAATCGCTGTAAAACGCTGTCCCCTCTTGTTTTTCGTAGAACCGAACGGTTTCGTTTGAAATTTGATAACGAAGGCGGTAACTTAGATGACGAAGATAGTTACGGTGGTTGTCTGGTTTATGCGAGTCTCGAAAATGTCCAAACTCGTCTTCATTCCAGCCGATCAACAAAAAAGCTCAACTGGAGCTTGAATTTTGCTCAAACTGCCCTTCTGGCGAAAACAGCTTCTCTTCAAATTTATTGGAAATTCAGCGCTGATTCGGATCATACCTCATGTCCCTGTACCTGAATGAGCTGCGAAATCATCAAGCAACCTAGAAAATTCACGTTTTTGAACATAGGAATCACTCAAAATTGTTTTTGTTGGTACTGAAGAGTTCTGCGTCGAATGAGACCAACAACGCCAGCTGAACAACGCAGTAGTCATGATGTTTGGTTATGTTCCAAAGTTTTCCGTTATATCGACATTTTTCTTGTTCACAACTGTAAAAGGATAACTTTGAAAAAATCACTAGAAATAATGGCCTCTGCGTTGGCGAGATGAGGTTGGTCTCATTCGACGCAAAACTATCGGGTCTTCAACTTTTTTTCAGTACAAAATCAATTTTGTGCAGTTGAATTTTCCCTTTTTTTTTGTGATGATTTTGGAGCTAATTAACTGTTTGAAGTGTAGGAACATGGAGTGCATTCGGAATCAGTGCAAAATGTGGGTTTTGCTCCCGTAATGGAGGGAGGGCGTTCCATGGTGGAGTCAAAGAGCACTGTGACGGATTTGACTGAAAAAAAAAAAAAAAATTAAAAAGAATAAAAATGAATAAGTACATAAATTTGACTGGGAAATGCTATACTTAATACCTACCTATAATGATTAAGCTATAATGTAAGGGATATTCCAATCCTAATTCAAAATGGGGAACTTGCATAGGTAGTTAGTTCTTATTTTGTAATTTGAAAGATGTTAATGAGGGCTTTCCAAAAAGGTGCTATGTGAGGGGTATCCGACGGTAGAAAGTTACCGAAAATGGGTCTAGTAATTTGAACCGAACTGACATCACCCCTCCCCCCTTTCCCAGAACCTAAATGACGTCACGTGCTCCCTTTCAACCCATTTTCTGGGCAAAGCAGCCGTAATTTCAAGCTGAAAATTGGCGCATTGAGGGGTTTTGAAGGGCGCTGAATCAGATTTTGAGGTTAAATGCAAAATTTCTACCCATGCAAGTTCGCCATGTCCCAACCGAATTCAGAACTTTCCAGATCAAATTCAGAATGTTCCAAACCAAATTCAAATTTTTTCAAAATTTCATAGCGTAGGTAAATATTGAAAAATTCTGAATTTGAAATTAAAATTTTTGAATACCTAGGTAGTAGGTAAGGTTTTCAAAATTCTGAACATTCCAAAACAAATTAGGAATTTTACATAACAATTGATATTTCATTGAAATTGAAATTTCGGGAAAAACTTGGCCCTTCGGGCCTCGGCAGGGGGTCAGCTCCCTGCACCCACGGATGATTTTGCTTAGAGCCTAGGGCTTAAATTCAAGAAGCATCGAATATGCTTTAGTTCTCTTTTTGTGACAGTTAGGAGGTGACAGTTGGGTCGAATTTGTGTGACAAGATTTCGTAACATTTTCGGGTAGTTAGCTCCAGTCTAAAGCATGTTCCATGCTAAAATCTGAATTTGCAATTGAAAATTCGAATTTGGTTTAGAAATGTCTGAATTCGGTCTGGAAAATTCTGAATTTGACTTTGAACATTGCTGTGTAGGCATATTTTTTGCCTTTATATCTACCATGTACCTGCTAATAATTAAATGTACTATTAATAGGCTATTTCAGCCTTCGTACTTATTATTTTCTTCAAAAAATACGGAAGAAGCAACTTCCTGAATCCGTGTGAAAGAGACTCCACGGAAGGAGTGGGGAGGGAGAGGGTGGGGGGGGG